>CM047425.1:39565210-39680210 GCA_026168455.1 Theocolax elegans
GATTTCCAGATGACCCGGAGGTCATCCTGACCACTTGGACATCGTCTTCAGGAAGTGACAATTTTTTTTTGCTATTCAGCAGGGTGGCACACTACTTACCAGTAGAATTCCAGATGACCCGGATGTTACCTGACCACCTGGACATCGTCAGGAGTGACAATTTTTTTTGCATATTCAAGCAGGGTGCACACTACTTCCAGTAGACGATGTCCAGATGACCCGGAGGTCACCCTGACCACCTGACGTAGTCACAGGAGTGACAATTTTTTTAGCATATTCAAGCAGGGTGGACTCTACTTACCAGTAGACGATGACCAGATGACCCGATCACCCTGACCACCTGGACATCGTCTTCAGCATTGACAATTTTTTTTGCATATTCAAGCAGGTGGCACACTACTTACCAGACGATGTCCAGATACCCGGAGTCACCCCTGACCACCGGACATCGTCTTCAGCAATTGACAATTTTTTTTTGCATATCAAGCAGGGTGCACTACCTACCAGTAGACGATGTCCAGATAACCCTAGGTCACCCTGACCACTGGACATCGTCTTCAGGAAGGGACAATTTTTTCTTGCATTTTCAAGCAGGGTGGCACACTACTTACCAGTAGAATGTTCCAGATGACCCGAGGTCACCCTGACCCCTGGACAACGTCTTCAGCAATGACAATTTTTTTTGCATATTCAAGCAGGGTGGCACACTACTTAGCAGTAGACGATGACCAGATGACCCGGAGGTCACGCTGACCACCTGGACATCGTCTTCAGGAAGTGACAATTTTTTTTTGCATACCCAAGAAGGGTGGTACACTACTTACCAGTAGACGATGTCCGATGACCCGGAGGTCCCCTGACCCCTGGCATCGTCTTCAGGAAGTGACAATTTTTTTTGCATATTCAAGCAGGGTGGCACACTAATTACCAGTAGACGCTGTCCAGATGACCCGGAGGACACCCTGTCCACCTGGACATCGTTTTCAGGAAGTGATAATTTATTTGCATATTTAAGCAGGGTGGTACACTACTTACTAGTAGACGATGTCCAGATGACCCGGTGGTCACCCGGACCACCTGGACAACGTCTTCAGGAAGTGACAATTTTTTTTGCATATTCAAGCAGGGTGGCACACTACTTAGCAGTAGACGATGACCAGATGACCCGGAGGTCACCCAGACCACCTGGACATCGTCTACAGGAAGTGACAATTTTTTTTGCATATTCAAGCAGGGTGGCACACTACTTAGCAGTAGACGATGACCAGATGACCCGGTGGTCACCCTGACCACCTGGACATCGTCTTCAGGAAGTGACAATTTTTTTTGCATATCACAGGGTGGCACACTACTTACGAGTAGACGATGTCCAGATGACCCGGAGGTCACCCTGACCACCTGGACATCGTATTCAGGAAGTGACAATTTTTTTTGCATATTCAAGCAGGATGGTACACTACTTACCAGTAGACGATGTCCAGATGACCCGGAGGTCACCGACCACCTGCACATCGTCTTCAGGAAGTGACAATTTTTTTTTGCATATTCAAGCAGGGTGGTACACTACTTACCAGTAGACGATGTCCAGATGTCCCGGAGGTCACCCTGATCACCTGGAAATCGTCTTCAGGAAGTGACAATTTTTTTTGCATATTCAAGCAGGGTGGGACACTACTTACCAGTAGATGATGTCCAATGACCCGGAGTCACCCTGACCACCTGGACATCGTCTACGGAAGTGACAATTTTTTTTGCATATTCAAGCAGGGTGGTACACTACTACCAGTAGACGATGTCCAGATGACCCGGAGGTCACCCTGACCAACTGGACATCGTCTACAGGAAGTGACAATTTTTTTTGCATATTCAAGCAGGGTTCACACTACTTACCAGTAGACGATGACCATTTGACCCGGCGGTCACCCTGACCACCTGGGCATCGTCTTCAGGAAGTGAAATTTTTTTTGCATATTTAAGCAGGGTGGTACACTACTTACCAGTAGACGATGTCCAGATGCCCGTGGTCACCCTGGACCACCTGGACATCGTCTTCAGGAATGACAATTTTTTTTTGCATTTCAAGCAGGGTGGTACACTACTTCCAGTAGACGATGTTCAGATGATCCGTGCACTGACCACCTGGACATCGTCTTCAGGATACAATTTTTTTGCATATTCAAGCAGGGTGGCACACTACTTACCATAGACGATGTCCAGATGACCCGGAGGTCACCCTGACCACCTGGCATCGTCTTCAGGAAGTTACAATTTTTTTTTGCATATTCAAGCAGGGTGGTACACTACTTACAGTAGACGATGTCAGATGACCCGGTGTCACCCTGACCACCTGGACATCGTCTTCAGGAATGCAATTTTTTTTTTTGCATATTCAAGCAGGGTGGCACACTACTTACCAGTAGACGATGACCAATGACCCGGAGGTCACCCTGACCACCTGGACATCGTCTTCAGGAACTGACAATTTTTTTTTTGCATATTCAAGCAGGTGTACACTACTTACCAGTAGACGATGTTCAGATGACCCGGAGGTCACCCTGACCACCTGGACATCGTCTTCAGGAAGTGACAATTTTTTTGCATTTCAAGCAGGGTGGCACACTACTACCAGTAGACGATGTCCAGATGACCCGGAGGTCACCCTGACCACCTGGACATCGTCTTCATGAAGTGACAATTTTTTTTGCATATTCAAGCAGTGTGGCACACTACTTACCAGTAGACGATGTCCAGATGACCCGGAGGTCACCCTGACCACCTGGACATCGTCTTCAGAAAGTGACAATTTTTTTTGCATATTCAAGCAGGGTGGCACACTACTTACCAGTAGACATGTCCAGATGACCCGGATGTCACCCTGACCACCGTGGACATAGTCTACAGGAAGTGACAATTTTTTAGCATATTCAAGCAGGGTGGGCACTACTACTTACGCAGTAGACGATGTCCAGATGACCCGGAGGTCACCCTGACCACCTGGACATCGTCTTCAGGAAGTGACAATTTTTTTTTGCATATTCAACCAGGGTGGCACACTACTTACCAGTAGACGATGTCCAGATGACCCGGAGGTCACCCTGACCACCTGGACATCGTCTTCAGGAAGTGACAATTTTTTTTGCATATTCAAGCAGGGTGGCACACTACTTACCAGTAGACGATGTCCAGATGACCCGGAGGTCACCCTGACCAACATGGACATCGTCTTCAGGAAGTGACAATTTTTTTGCATATTCAAGCAGGGTGGCACACTACTTACCAGTAGACGATGTCCAGATGACCCGGAGGTCACCCCTGACCACCTGGACATCGTCTACAGGAAGTGACAATTTTTTGCATATTCAAGCAGGGTGGCACACTACTTACCAGTAGACGATGTCCAGATGACCCGGAGGTCACCCTGACCACCTGGACATCGTCTTCAGGAAGTGACAATTTTTTTGCATATTCAAGCAGGGTGGCACACTACTTACCAGTAGACGATGTCCAGATGACCCGGAGGTCACCCTGACCACCTGGACATCGTCTTCAGGAAGTGACATTTTTTTGCATGAGTCAACCAGGGTGGCACACTACCTTACCAGTAGACGATGTCCAGATGACCCGGATGTCACCCTGACCACCTGACATCGTCTTCAGGAGCTGACAAGTTTTTTGCATATTCAGCAGGGTGGCCACTACTTACCAGTAGAACGATGTCCAGATGACCCGGAGGTCACCTGACCCCCTGACAGTCGTCTTCAGGAAGGTGACAATTTTTTTGCATATTCCAAGCAGGGGGGTACACTACTTACAGTAGACGATGTCCAGATGACCCGGAGGTCCCCTGACCACTGGACATCGTCTCAGAAGTGACAATTTTTTTGCATATTCAAGCAGGGTGGCACACTACTTACCAGTAGACGATGTCCAGATGACCCGGATGTCACCCTGACCACCTGGACATCGTCTCCAGGAGTGACAATTTTTTTGCATATTTCAGCAGGGTGGCACACTACTTACCAGTAGACGAATGTCCAGATGACCCGGAGTCACCCTGACCACCTGGACATCGTCTTCAGGAAGTGACAATTTTTTTGCATATTCAAGCAGGGTGGCACACTACTTACCAGTAGACGATGTCCAGATGAGCCCGGAGGTCACCCTGTACCACCTGGACATCGTCTTCAGGAAGTGATAATTTTTTTGCATATTCAAGCAGGGTGGTACACTACTTACCAGTAGACGATGTCCAGATGACCCGGTGGTCACCCTGACCACCTGGACATCGTCTTCAGGAAGTGACAATTTTTTTGCATATTCAAGCAGGGTGGCACACTACTTACCAGTAGACGATGTCCAGATGACCCGAGGTCACCCTGACCACCTGGACAGTCGTCTTCAGGAAGTGACAATTTTTTTGCATATTCAAGCAGGGTGGTACACTACTTACCAGTAGACGATGTCCAGATGACCCGGAGGTCACCCTGACCACCTGGACATCGTCTTCAGGAAGTGACAATTTTTTTGCATATTTCAAGCAGGGTGGTACACTACTTACCAGTAGAACGATGTCCAGATGACCCGGAGGTCACCCTGACCACCTGGACATCGTCTTCAGGAAGTGACAATTTTTTTGCATATTCAAGCAGGGTGGCACACTACTTACCAGTAGACGATGTCCAGATGACCCGAGGTCCCCTGACCACCTGGACATCGTCTTCAGGAAGTGACAATTTTTTTTGCATATTCAAGCAGGGTGGCACACTACTTACCAGTAGACGATGTCCAGATGACCCGGAGGTCACCCTGACCACCTGGACATCGTCTACAGGAAGTGACAATTTTTTTTGCATATTCAAGCCAGGGTGGCACACTACTTACCAGTAGACGATGTCCAGATGACCCGGAGGTCACCCTGACCACCTGGACATCGTCTTCAGGAAGTGACAATTTTTTTGCATATTCAAGCAGGGTGGCACACTACTTACCAGTAGACGATGTCCAGATGACCCGGAGGTCACCCTGACCACCTGGACATCGTCTTCAGGAAGTGACAATTTTTTTGCATATTCAAGCAGGGTGGCACACTACTTACCAGTAGACGATGTCCAGATGACCCGGAGGTCACCCTGACCACCTGGACATCGTCTTCAGGAAGTGACAATTTTTTTGCATATTCAAGCAGGTGGCACACTACTTACCAGTAGACGATGATCAGATGACCCGGAGGTCACCCTGACCACCTGGACAATCGTCTTCAGGAAGTGACAATTTTTTTGCATATTTCAAGCAGGGTGGTACACTACTTACCAGTAGACGATGTACCAGATGACCCGGAGGTCACCCTGACCACCTGGACATCGTCTTCAGGAAGTGACATTTTTTGCATATTCAAGCAGGGTGGCACACTACTTACGCAGTAGAACGATGTCCAGATGACCCGAGGTCACCCTGACCACCTGGACATCGTCTTCAGGAAGTGACAATTTTTTTTGCATATTCAAGCAGGGTGGCACACTACTTACCAGTAGACGATGTCCAGATGACCCGGAGGTCACCCTGACCACCTGGACATCGTCTTCAGGAAGGACAATTTTTTTGCATATTCAAGCCAGGGTGGCACACTACTTACCAGTAGACGATAGTCAGAGTACCGGAGGTCCCCTGACCACCTGGAAAATCGTCTTCAGGAAGTGACAATTTTTTTGCATATTCAAGCAGGGTGGCACACTACTTACCAGTAGACGATGTCCAGATGACCCGGAGGTCACCCTGACCACCTGGACATCGTCTTCAGGAAGTGACAATTTTTTTTGCATATTCAAGCAGGGTGGCACACTACTTACCAGTAGACGATGTCCAGATGACCCGGAGGTCACCCTGACCACCTGGACATCGTCTTCAGGAAGTGACAATTTTTTTTGCATATTCAAGCAGGGTGGCACACTACTTACCAGTAGACGATGTCCAGATGACCCGGAGGTCACCCTGACCACCTGGACATCGTCTTCAGGAAGTGACAATTTTTTTTGCATATTCAAGCAGGGTGGTACACTACTTACCAGTAGACGATGTCCAGATGACCCGGAGGTCACCCTGACCACCTGGACATCGTCTTCAGGAAGTGACAATTTTTTTGCATATTCAAGCAGGGTGGCACACTACTTACCAGTAGACGATGTCCAGATGACCCGGAGGTCACCCTGACCACCTGGACATCGTCTTCAGGAAGTGACAATTTTTTTTGCATATTCAAGCAGGGTGGCACACTACTTACCAGTAGACGATGTCCAGATGACCCGGAGGTCACCCTGACCACCTGGACATCGTCTTCAGGAAGTGACAATTTTTTTGCATATTCAAGCAGGGTGGCACACTACTTACCAGTAGACGATGTCCAGATGACCCGGAGGTCACCCTGACCACCTGGACATCGTCTTCAGGAAGTGACAATTTTTTTTGCATATTCAAGCAGGGTGGCACACTACTTACCAGTAGACGATGTCCAGATGACCCGGAGGTCACCCTGACCACCTGGACATCGTCTTCAGGAAGTGACAATTTTTTTTGCATATTCAAGCAGGGATGGCACACTACTTACCAGTAGACGATGTCCAGATGACCCGAGGTCACCCTGACCACCTGGACATCGTCTTCAGGAAGTGACAATTTTTTTGCATATTCAAGCAGGGTGGCACACTACTTACCAGTAGACGATGTCCAGATGACCCGGAGGTCACCCTGACCACCTGGACATCGTCTTCAGGAAGTGACAATTTTTTTGCATATTCAAGCAGGGTGGCACACTACTTACCAGTAGACGATGTCCAGATGACCCGGAGGTCACCCTGACCACCTGGACATCGTCTTCAGGAAGTGACAATTTTTTTGCATATTCAAGCAGGGTGGCACACTACTTACCAGTAGACGATGTCCAGATGACCCGGAGGTCACCCTGACCACCTGGACATCGTCTTCAGGAAGTGACAATTTTTTTTGCATATTCAAGCAGGGTGGCACACTACTTACCAGTAGACGATGTCCAGATGACCCGGAGGTCACCCTGACCACCTGGACATCGTCTTCAGGAAGTGACAATTTTTTTTGCATATTCAAGCAGGGTGGCACACTACTTACCAGTAGACGATGTCCAGATGACCCGGAGGTCACCCTGACCACCTGGACATCGTCTTCAGGAAGTGACAATTTTTTTTGCATATTCAAGCAGGGTGGCACACTACTTACCAGTAGACGATGTCCAGATGACCCGGAGGTCACCCTGACCACCTGGACATCGTCTTCAGGAAGTGACAATTTTTTTGCATATTCAAGCAGGGTGGCACACTACTTACCATAGACGATGTCAGATGACCCGGAGGTCACCCTGACCACCTGGACATCGTCTTCAGAAGTGACAATTTTTTTTGCATATTCAAGCAGGGTGGCACACTACTTACCAGTAGACGATGTCCAGATGACCCGGAGGTCACCCTGACCACCTGGACATCGTCTTACAGGAAGTGACAATTTTTTTGCATATTCAAGCAGGGTGGCACACTACTTACCAGTAGACGATGTCCAGATGACCCGAGGTCACCCTGCCAACCTGGACATCGTCTTCAGGAAGTGACAATTTTTTTGCATATTCAAGCAGGGTGGCACACTACTTACCAGTAGACGATGTCCAGATGACCCGGAGGTCACCCTGACCACCTGGACATCGTCTTCAGGAAGTGACAATTTTTTTTGCATATTCAAGCAGGGTGGCACACTACTTACCAGTAGACGATGTCCAGATGACCCGGAGGTCACCCTGACCACCTGGACATCGTCTTCAGGAAGTGACAATTTTTTTTTGCATATTCAAGCAGGGTGGCACACTACTTACCAGTAGACGATGTCCAGATGACCCGGAGGTCACCCTGACCACCTGGACATCGTCTTCAGGAAGTGACAATTTTTTTTGCATATTCAAGCAGGGTGGCACACTACTTACCAGTAGACGATGTCCAGATGACCCGGAGGTCACCCTGACCACCTGGACATCGTCTTCAGGAAGTGACAATTTTTTTGCATATTCAAGCAGGGTGGCACACTACTTACCAGTAGACGATGTCCAGATGACCCGGAGGTCACCCTGACCACCTGGACATCGTCTTCAGGAAGTGACAATTTTTTTTGCATATTCAAGCAGGGTGGCACACTACTTACCAGTAGACGATGTCCAGATGACCCGGAGGTCACCCTGACCACCTGGACATCGTCTTCAGGAAGTGACAATTTTTTTGCATATTCAAGCAGGGTGGCACACTACTTACCAGTAGACGATGTCCAGATGACCCGGAGGTCACCCTGACCACCTGGACATCGTCTTCAGGAAGTGACAATTTTTTTTGCATATTCAAGCAGGGTGGCACACTACTTACCAGTAGACGATGTCCAGATGACCCGGAGGTCACCCTGACCACCTGGACATCGTCTTCAGGAAGTGACAATTTTTTTGCATATTCAAGCAGGGTGGCACACTACTTACCAGTAGACGATGTCCAGATGACCCGGAGGTCACCCTGACCACCTGGACATCGTCTTCAGGAAGTGACAATTTTTTTTGCATATTCAAGCAGGGTGGCACACTACTTACCAGTAGACGATGTCCAGATGACCCGGAGGTCACCCTGACCACCTGGACATCGTCTTCAGGAAGTGACAATTTTTTTGCATATTCAAGCAGGGTGGCACACTACTTACCAGTAGACGATGTCCAGATGACCCGGAGGTCACCCTGACCACCTGGACATCGTCTTCAGGAAGTGACAATTTTTTTTGCATATTCAAGCAGGGTGGCACACTACTTACCAGTAGAACGATGTCCAGATGACCCGGAGGTCACCCTGACCACCTGGACATCGTCTTCAGGAAGTGACAATTTTTTTTGCATATTCAAGCAGGGTGGCACACTACTTACCAGTAGACGATGTCCAGATGACCCGGAGGTCACCCTGACCACCTGGACATCGTCTTCAGGAAGTGACAATTTTTTTGCATATTCAAGCAGGGTGGCACACTACTTACCAGTAGACGATGTCCAGATGACCCGGAGGTCACCCTGACCACCTGGACATCGTCTTCAGGAAGTGACAATTTTTTTGCATATTCAAGCAGGGTGGTACACTACTTACCAGTAGACGATGTCCAGATGACCCGGAGGTCACCCTGACCACCTGGACATCGTCTTCAGGAAGTGACAATTTTTTTTGCATATTCAAGCAGGGTGGCACACTACTTACCAGTAGACGATGTCCAGATGACCCGGAGGTCACCCTGACCACCTGGACATCGTCTTCAGGAAGTGACAATTTTTTTTGCATATTCAAGCAGGGTGGCACACTACTTACCAGTAGACGATGTCCAGATGACCCGGAGGTCACCCTGACCACCTGGACATCGTCTTCAGGAAGTGACAATTTTTTTGCATATTCAAGCAGGGTGGCACACTACTTACCAGTAGACGATGTCCAGATGACCCGGAGGTCACCCTGACCACCTGGACATCGTCTTCAGGAAGTGACAATTTTTTTTGCATATTCAAGCAGGGTGGCACACTACTTACCAGTAGACGATGTCCAGATGACCCGGAGGTCACCCTGACCACCTGGACATCGTCTTCAGGAAGTGACAATTTTTTTTGCATATTCAAGCAGGGTGGCACACTACTTACCAGTAGACGATGTCCAGATGACCCGGAGGTCACCCTGACCACCTGGACATCGTCTTCAGGAAGTGACAATTTTTTTGCATATTCAAGCAGGGTGGCACACTACTTACCAGTAGACGATGTCCAGATGACCCGGAGGTCACCCTGACCACCTGGACATCGTCTTCAGGAAGTGACAATTTTTTTTGCATATTCAAGCAGGGTGGCACACTACTTACCAGTAGACGATGTCCAGATGACCCGGAGGTCACCCTGACCACCTGGACATCGTCTTCAGGAAGTGACAATTTTTTTGCATATTCAAGCAGGGTGGCACACTACTTACCAGTAGACGATGTCCAGATGACCCGGAGGTCACCCTGACCACCTGGACATCGTCTTCAGGAAGTGACAATTTTTTTGCATATTCAAGCAGGGTGGCACACTACTTACCAGTAGACGATGTCCAGATGACCCGGAGGTCACCCTGACCACCTGGACATCGTCTTCAGGAAGTGACAATTTTTTTTGCATATTCAAGCAGGGTGGCACACTACTTACCAGTAGACGATGTCCAGATGACCCGGATGTCACCCTGACCACCTGGACATCGTCTTCAGGAAGTGACAATTTTTTTTGCATATTCAAGCAGGGTGGCACACTACTTACCAGTAGACGATGTCCAGATGACCCGGAGGTCACCCTGACCACCTGGACATCGTCTTCAGGAAGTGACAATTTTTTTTGCATATTCAAGCAGGGTGGCACACTACTTACCAGTAGACGATGTCCAGATGACCCGGAGGTCACCCTGACCACCTGGACATCGTCTTCAGGAAGTGACAATTTTTTTTGCATATTCAAGCAGGGTGGCACACTACTTACCAGTAGACGATGTCCAGATGACCCGGAGGTCACCCTGACCACCTGGACATCGTCTTCAGGAAGTGACAATTTTTTTTGCATATTCAAGCAGGGTGGCACACTACTTACCAGTAGACGATGTCCAGATGACCCGGAGGTCACCCTGACCACCTGGACATCGTCTTCAGGAAGTGACAATTTTTTTTGCATATTCAAGCAGGGTGGCACACTACTTACCAGTAGACGATGTCCAGATGACCCGGAGGTCACCCTGACCACCTGGACATCGTCTTCAGGAAGTGACAATTTTTTTTGCATATTCAAGCAGGGTGGCACACTACTTACGAGTAGACGATGTCCAGATGACCCGGAGGTCACCCTGACCACCTGGACATCGTCTTCAGGAAGTGACAATTTTTTTTGCATATTCAAGCAGGGTGGCACACTACTTACCAGTAGACGATGTCCAGATGACCCGGAGGTCACCCTGACCACCTGGACATCGTCTTCAGGAAGTGACAATTTTTTTGCATATTCAAGCAGGGTGGCACACTACTTACCAGTAGACGATGTCCAGATGACCCGGAGGTCACCCTGACCACCTGGACATCGTCTTCAGGAAGTGACAATTTTTTTTGCATATTCAAGCAGGGTGGTACACTACTTACCAGTAGACGATGTCAGATGACCCGGAGGTCACCCTGACCACCTGGACATCGTCTTCAGGAAGTGACAATTTTTTTTGCATATTCAAGCAGGGTGGCACACTACTTACCAGTAGACGATGTCCAGATGACCCGGAGGTCACCCTGACCACCTGGACAGTCGTCTTCAGGAAGTGACAATTTTTTTTGCATATTCAAGCAGGGTGGCACACTACTTACCAGTAGACGATGACCAGATGACCCGGAGGTCACCCTGACCACCTGGACATCGTCTTCAGGAACTGACAATTTTTTTTGCATATTCAAGCAGGGTGGTACACTACTTACAAGTAGACGATGTTCAGATGACCCGGAGGTCACCCTGACCACCTGGACATCGTCTTCAGGAAGTGACAATTTTTTTTGCATATTCAAGCAGGGTGGCACACTACTTACCAGTAGACGATGTCCAGATGACCCGAGAGGTCACCCTGACCACCTGGACATCGTCTTCAGGAAGTGACAATTTTTTTTGCATATTCAAGCAGGGTGGTACACTACTTACCAGTAGACGATGTCCAGATGACCCGGAGGTCACCCTGACCACCTGGACATCGTCCTTCAGGAAGTGACAATTTTTTTTGCATATTCAAGCAGGGTGGCACACTACTTACCAGTAGACGATGTCCAGATGACCCGGAGGTCACCCTGACCACCTGGACATCGTCTTCAGGAAGTGACAATTTTTTTTGCATATTCAAGCAGGGTGGCACACTACTTACCAGTAGACGATGTCCAGATGACCCGGAGGTCACCCTGACCACCTGGACATCGTCTTCAGGAAGTGACAATTTTTTTGCACATTCAAGCAGGGTGGCACACTACTTACCAGTAGACGATGTCCAGATAACCCGGAGGTCACCCTGACCACCTGGACATCGTCTTCAGGAAGTGACAATTTTTTTTGCATATTCAAGCAGGGTGGCACACTACTTACCAGTAGACGATGTCCAGATGACCCGGAGGTCACCCTGACCACCTGGACATCGTCTTCAGGAAGTGACAATTTTTTTTGCATATTCAAGCAGGGTGGCACACTACTTACCAGTAGACGATGTCCAGATGACCCGGAGGTCACCCTGACCACCTGGACATCGTCTTCAGGAAGTGACAATTTTTTTTGCATATTCAAGCAGGGATGGTACACTACTTACCAGTAGACGATGTCCAGATGACCCGGAGGTCACCCTGACCACCTGGACATCGTCTACAGGAAGTGACAATTTTTTTTGCATATTCAAGCAGGGTGGCACACTACTTACCAGTAGACGATGTCCAGATGACCCGGAGGATCACCCTGACCACCTGACATCGTCTTCAGGAAGTGACAATTTTTTTGCATTTCAAGCAGGGTGGCACACTACTTACCAGTAGACGATGTCCAGATGACCCGGAGGTCACCCTGACCACCTGGACATCGTCTTCAGGAAGTGACAATTTTTTTTGCATATTCAAGCAGGGTGGCACACTACTTACCAGTAGACGATGTCCAGATGACCCGGAGGTCACCCTGACCACCTGGACATCGTCTTCAGGAAGTGATAATTTTTTTTGCATATTCAAGCAGGGTGGCACACTACTTACCAGTAGACGATGTCCAGATGACCCGGAGGTCACCCTGACCACCTGGACATCGTCTTCAGGAAGTGACAATTTTTTTGCATATTCAAGCAGGGTGGTACACTACTTACCAGTAGACGATGTCCAGATGACCCGGAGGTCACCCTGACCACCTGGACATCGTCTTCAGGAAGTGACAATTTTTTTTGCATATTCAAGCAGGGTGGCACACTACTTACCAGTAGACGATGTCCAGATGACCCGGAGGTCACCCTGACCACCTGGACATCGTCTTCAGGAAGTGACAATTTTTTTGCATATTCAAGCAGGGTGGCACACTACTTACCAGTAGACGATGTCCAGATGACCCGGAGGTCACCCTGACCACCTGGACATCGTCTTCAGGAAGTGACAATTTTTTTTGCATATTCAAGCAGGGTGGCACACTACTTACCAGTAGACGATGTCCAGATGACCCGGAGGTCACCCTGACCACCTGGACATCGTCTTCAGGAAGTGACAATTTTTTTGCATATTCAAGCAGGGTGGCACACTACTTACCAGTAGACGATGTCCAGATGACCCGGAGGTCACCCTGACCACCTGGACATCGTCTCAGGAAGTGACAATTTTTTTGCATTTCAAGCAGGGTGGCACACTACTTACCAGTAGACGATGTCCAGATGACCCGGAGGTCACCCTGACCACCTGGACATCGTCTTCAGGAAGTGACAATTTTTTTTGCATATTCAAGCAGGGTGGCACACTACTTACCAGTAGACGATGTCCAGATGACCCGGAGGTCACCCTGACCACCTGGACATCGTCTTCAGGAAGTGACAATTTTTTTTGCATATTCAAGCAGGGTGGCACACTACTTACCAGTAGACGATGTCCAGATGACCCGGAGGTCACCCTGACCACCTGGACATCGTCTTCAGGAAGTGACAATTTTTTTTGCATATTCAAGCAGGGTGGCACACTACTTACCAGTAGACGATGTCCAGATGACCCGGAGGTCACCCTGACCACCTGGACATCGTCTTCAGGAAGTGACAATTTTTTTGCATATTCAAGCAGGGTGGCACACTACTTACCAGTAGACGATGTCCAGATGACCCGGAGGTCACCCTGACCACCTGGACATCGTCTTCAGGAAGTGACAATTTTTTTGCATATTCAAGCAGGGTGGCACACTACTTACCAGTAGACGATGTCCAGATGACCCGGAGGTCACCCTGACCACCTGGACATCGTCTTCAGGAAGTGACAATTTTTTTGCATATTCAAGCAGGGTGGCACACTACTTACCAGTAGACGATGTCCAGATGACCCGGAGGTCACCCTGACCACCTGGACATCGTCTTCAGGAAGTGACAATTTTTTTTGCATATTCAAGCAGGGTGGCACACTACTTACCAGTAGACGATGTCCAGATGACCCGGAGGTCACCCTGACCACCTGGACATCGTCTTCAGGAAGTGACAATTTTTTTGCATATTCAAGCAGGGTGGCACACTACTTACCAGTAGACGATGTCCAGATGACCCGGAGGTCACCCTGACCACCTGGACATCGTCTTCAGGAAGTGACAATTTTTTTTGCATATTCAAGCAGGGTGGCACACTACTTACCAGTAGACGATGTCCAGATGACCCGGAGGTCACCCTGACCACCTGGACATCGTCTTCAGGAAGTGACAATTTTTTTTGCATATTCAAGCAGGGTGGCACACTACTTACCAGTAGACGATGTCCAGATGACCCGGAGGTCACCCTGACCACCTGGACATCGTCTTCAGGAAGTGACAATTTTTTTTGCATATTCAAGCAGGGTGGCACACTACTTACCAGTAGACGATGTCCAGATGACCCGGAGGTCACCCTGACCACCTGGACATCGTCTTCAGGAAGTGACAATTTTTTTTGCATATTCAAGCAGGGTGGCACACTACTTACCAGTAGACGATGTCCAGATGACCCGGAGGTCACCCTGACCACCTGGACATCGTCTTCAGGAAGTGACAATTTTTTTTGCATATTCAAGCAGGGTGGCACACTACTTACCAGTAGACGATGTCCAGATGACCCGGAGGTCACCCTGACCACCTGGACATCGTCTTCAGGAAGTGACAATTTTTTTTGCATATTCAAGCAGGGTGGCACACTACTTACCAGTAGACGATGTCCAGATGACCCGGAGGTCACCCTGACCACCTGGACATCGTCTTCAGGAAGTGACAATTTTTTTTGCATATTCAAGCAGGGTGGCACACTACTTACCAGTAGACGATGTCCAGATGACCCGGAGGTCACCCTGACCACCTGGACATCGTCTTCAGGAAGTGACAATTTTTTTGCATATTCAAGCAGGGTGGCACACTACTTACCAGTAGACGATGTCCAGATGACCCGGAGGTCACCCTGACCACCTGGACATCGTCTTCAGGAAGTGACAATTTTTTTTGCATATTCAAGCAGGGTGGCACACTACTTACCAGTAGACGATGTCCAGATGACCCGGAGGTCACCCTGACCACCTGGACATCGTCTTCAGGAAGTGACAATTTTTTTTGCATATTCAAGCAGGGTGGCACACTACTTACCAGTAGACGATGTCCAGATGACCCGGAGGTCACCCTGACCACCTGGACATCGTCTTCAGGAAGTGACAATTTTTTTTGCATATTCAAGCAGGGTGGCACACTACTTACCAGTAGACGATGTCCAGATGACCCGGAGGTCACCCTGACCACCTGGACATCGTCTTCAGGAAGTGACAATTTTTTTGCATATTCAAGCAGGGTGGCACACTACTTACCAGTAGACGATGTCCAGATGACCCGGAGGTCACCCTGACCACCTGGACATCGTCTTCAGGAAGTGACAATTTTTTTTGCATATTCAAGCAGGGTGGCACACTACTTACCAGTAGACGATGTCCAGATGACCCGGAGGTCACCCTGACCACCTGGACATCGTCTTCAGGAAGTGACAATTTTTTTTGCATATTCAAGCAGGGTGGCACACTACTTACCAGTAGACGATGTCCAGATGACCCGGAGGTCACCCTGACCACCTGGACATCGTCTTCAGGAAGTGACAATTTTTTTTGCATATTCAAGCAGGGTGGCACACTACTTACCAGTAGACGATGTCCAGATGACCCGGAGGTCACCCTGACCACCTGGACATCGTCTTCAGGAAGTGACAATTTTTTTTGCATATTCAAGCAGGGTGGTACACTACTTACCAGTAGACGATGTCCAGATGACCCGGAGGTCACCCTGACCACCTGGACATCGTCTTCAGGAAGTGACAATTTTTTTTTGCATATTCAAGCAGGGTGGCACACTACTTACCAGTAGACGATGTCCAGATGACCCGGAGGTCACCCTGACCACCTGGACATCGTCTTCAGGAAGTGACAATTTTTTTTGCATATTCAAGCAGGGTGGCACACTACTTACCAGTAGACGATGTCCAGATGACCCGGAGGTCACCCTGACCACCTGGACATCGTCTTCAGGAAGTGACAATTTTTTTTGCATATTCAAGCAGGGTGGCACACTACTTACCAGTAGACGATGTCCAGATGACCCGGAGGTCACCCTGACCACCTGGACATCGTCTTCAGGAAGTGACAATTTTTTTTGCATATTCAAGCAGGGTGGCACACTACTTACCAGTAGACGATGTCCAGATGACCCGGAGGTCACCCTGACCACCTGGACATCGTCTTCAGGAAGTGACAATTTTTTTTGCATATTCAAGCAGGGTGGCACACTACTTACCAGTAGACGATGTCCAGATGACCCGGAGGTCACCCTGACCACCTGGACATCGTCTTCAGGAAGTGACAATTTTTTTTGCATATTCAAGCAGGGTGGCACACTACTTACCAGTAGACGATGTCCAGATGACCCGGAGGTCACCCTGACCACCTGGACATCGTCTTCAGGAAGTGACAATTTTTTTTGCATATTCAAGCAGGGTGGTACACTACTTACCAGTAGACGATGTCCAGATGACCCGGAGGTCACCCTGACCACCTGGACATCGTCTTCAGGAAGTGACAATTTTTTTTGCATATTCAAGCAGGGTGGCACACTACTTACCAGTAGACGATGTCCAGATGACCCGGAGGTCACCCTGACCACCTGGACATCGTCTTCAGGAAGTGACAATTTTTTTTGCATATTCAAGCAGGGTGGCACACTACTTACCAGTAGACGATGTCCAGATGACCCGGAGGTCACCCTGACCACCTGGACATCGTCTTCAGGAAGTGACAATTTTTTTTGCATATTCAAGCAGGGTGGCACACTACTTACCAGTAGACGATGTCCAGATGACCCGGAGGTCACCCTGACCACCTGGACATCGTCTTCAGGAAGTGACAATTTTTTTTGCATATTCAAGCAGGGTGGCACACTACTTACCAGTAGACGATGTCCAGATGACCCGGAGGTCACCCTGACCACCTGGACATCGTCTTCAGGAAGTGACAATTTTTTTTGCATATTCAAGCAGGGTGGTACACTACTTACCAGTAGACGATGTCCAGATGACCCGGAGGTCACCCTGACCACCTGGACATCGTCTTCAGGAAGTGACAATTTTTTTTGCATATTCAAGCAGGGTGGCACACTACTTACCAGTAGACGATGTCCAGATGACCCGGAGGTCACCCTGACCACCTGGACATCGTCTTCAGGAAGTGACAATTTTTTTTGCATATTCAAGCAGGGTGGCACACTACTTACCAGTAGACGATGTCCAGATGACCCGGAGGTCACCCTGACCACCTGGACATCGTCTTCAGGAAGTGACAATTTTTTTTGCATATTCAAGCAGGGTGGCACACTACTTACCAGTAGACGATGTCCAGATGACCCGGAGGTCACCCTGACCACCTGGACATCGTCTTCAGGAAGTGACAATTTTTTTTGCATATTCAAGCAGGGTGGCACACTACTTACCAGTAGACGATGTCCAGATGACCCGGAGGTCACCCTGACCACCTGGACATCGTCTTCAGGAAGTGACAATTTTTTTTGCATATTCAAGCAGGGTGGCACACTACTTACCAGTAGACGATGTCCAGATGACCCGGAGGTCACCCTGACCACCTGGACATCGTCTTCAGGAAGTGACAATTTTTTTTGCATATTCAAGCAGGGTGGCACACTACTTACCAGTAGACGATGTCCAGATGACCCGGAGGTCACCCTGACCACCTGGACATCGTCTTCAGGAAGTGACAATTTTTTTTGCATATTCAAGCAGGGTGGCACACTACTTACCAGTAGACGATGTCCAGATGACCCGGAGGTCACCCTGACCACCTGGACATCGTCTTCAGGAAGTGACAATTTTTTTTGCATATTCAAGCAGGGTGGCACACTACTTACCAGTAGACGATGTCCAGATGACCCGGAGGTCACCCTGACCACCTGGACATCGTCTTCAGGAAGTGACAATTTTTTTGCATATTCAAGCAGGGTGGCACACTACTTACCAGTAGACGATGTCCAGATGACCCGGAGGTCACCCTGACCACCTGGACATCGTCTTCAGGAAGTGACAATTTTTTTTGCATATTCAAGCAGGGTGGTACACTACTTACCAGTAGACGATGTCCAGATGACCCGGAGGTCACCCTGACCACCTGGACATCGTCTTCAGGAAGTGACAATTTTTTTTGCATATTCAAGCAGGGTGGCACACTACTTACCAGTAGACGATGTCCAGATGACCCGGAGGTCACCCTGACCACCTGGACATCGTCTTCAGGAAGTGACAATTTTTTTTGCATATTCAAGCAGGGTGGCACACTACTTACCAGTAGACGATGTCCAGATGACCCGGAGGTCACCCTGACCACCTGGACATCGTCTTCAGGAAGTGACAATTTTTTTTGCATATTCAAGCAGGGTGGCACACTACTTACCAGTAGACGATGTCCAGATGACCCGGAGGTCACCCTGACCACCTGGACATCGTCTTCAGGAAGTGACAATTTTTTTGCATATTCAAGCAGGGTGGCACACTACTTACCAGTAGACGATGTCCAGATGACCCGGAGGTCACCCTGACCACCTGGACATCGTCTTCAGGAAGTGACAATTTTTTTTGCATATTCAAGCAGGGTGGCACACTACTTACCAGTAGACGATGTCCAGATGACCCGGAGGTCACCCTGACCACCTGGACATCGTCTTCAGGAAGTGACAATTTTTTTTGCATATTCAAGCAGGGTGGTACACTACTTACCAGTAGACGATGTTCAGATGACCCGGAGGTCACCCTGACCACCTGGACATCGTCTTCAGGAAGTGACAATTTTTTTGCATATTCAAGCAGGGTGGCACACTACTTACCAGTAGACGATGTCCAGATGACCCGGAGGTCACCCTGACCACCTGGACATCGTCTTCAGGAAGTGACATTTTTTTTGCATATTCAAGCAGGGTGGCACACTACTTACCAGTAGACGATGTCCAGATGACCCGGAGGTCACCCTGACCACCTGGACATCGTCTTCAGGAAGTGACAATTTTTTTTGCATATTCAAGCAGGGTGGCACACTACTTACCAGTAGACGATGTCCAGATGACCCGGAGGTCACCCTGACCACCTGGACATCGTCTTCAGGAAGTGACAATTTTTTTTGCATATTCAAGCAGGGTGGTACACTACTTACCAGTAGACGATGTCCAGATGACCCGGAGGTCACCCTGACCACCTGGACATCGTCTTCAGGAAGTGACAATTTTTTTTGCATATTCAAGCAGGGTGGCACACTACTTACCAGTAGACGATGTCCAGATGACCCGGAGGTCACCCTGACCACCTGGACATCGTCTTCAGGAAGTGACAATTTTTTTTGCATATTCAAGCAGGGTGGCACACTACTTACCAGTAGACGATGTCCAGATGACCCGGAGGTCACCCTGACCACCTGGACATCGTCTTCAGGAAGTGACAATTTTTTTTTGCATATTCAAGCAGGGTGGCACACTACTTACCAGTAGACGATGTCCAGATGACCCGGAGGTCACCCTGACCACCTGGACATCGTCTTCAGGAAGTGACAATTTTTTTTGCATATTCAAGCAGGGTGGCACACTACTTACCAGTAGACGATGTCCAGATGACCCGGAGGTCACCCTGACCACCTGGACATCGTCTTCAGGAAGTGACAATTTTTTTGCATATTCAAGCAGGGTGGCACACTACTTACCAGTAGACGATGTCCAGATGACCCGGAGGTCACCCTGACCACCTGGACATCGTCTTCAGGAAGTGACAATTTTTTTTGCATATTCAAGCAGGGTGGCACACTACTTACCAGTAGACGATGTCCAGATGACCCGGAGGTCACCCTGACCACCTGGACATCGTCTTCAGGAAGTGACAATTTTTTTTGCATATTCAAGCAGGGTGGCACACTACTTACCAGTAGACGATGTCCAGATGACCCGGAGGTCACCCTGACCACCTGGACATCGTCTTCAGGAAGTGACAATTTTTTTTGCATATTCAAGCAGGGTGGCACACTACTTACCAGTAGACGATGTCCAGATGACCCGGAGGTCACCCTGACCACCTGGACATCGTCTTCAGGAAGTGACAATTTTTTTGCATATTCAAGCAGGGTGGCACACTACTTACCAGTAGACGATGTCCAGATGACCCGGAGGTCACCCTGACCACCTGGACATCGTCTTCAGGAAGTGACAATTTTTTTTGCATATTCAAGCAGGGTGGCACACTACTTACCAGTAGACGATGTCCAGATGACCCGGAGGTCACCCTGACCACCTGGACATCGTCTTCAGGAAGTGACAATTTTTTTTGCATATTCAAGCAGGGTGGCACACTACTTACCAGTAGACGATGTCCAGATGACCCGGAGGTCACCCTGACCACCTGGACATCGTCTTCAGGAAGTGACAATTTTTTTTGCATATTCAAGCAGGGTGGCACACTACTTACCAGTAGACGATGTCCAGATGACCCGGAGGTCACCCTGACCACCTGGACATCGTCTTCAGGAAGTGACAATTTTTTTTTGCATATTCAAGCAGGGTGGCACACTACTTACCAGTAGACGATGTCCAGATGACCCGGAGGTCACCCTGACCACCTGGACATCGTCTTCAGGAAGTGACAATTTTTTTTGCATATTCAAGCAGGGTGGCACACTACTTACCAGTAGACGATGTCCAGATGACCCGGAGGTCACCCTGACCACCTGGACATCGTCTTCAGGAAGTGACAATTTTTTTTTGCATATTCAAGCAGGGTGGCACACTACTTACCAGTAGACGATGTCCAGATGACCCGGAGGTCACCCTGACCACCTGGACATCGTCTTCAGGAAGTGACAATTTTTTTTTGCATATTCAAGCAGGGTGGCACACTACTTACCAGTAGACGATGTCCAGATGACCCGGAGGTCACCCTGACCACCTGGACATCGTCTTCAGGAAGTGACAATTTTTTTTGCATATTCAAGCAGGGTGGCACACTACTTACCAGTAGACGATGTCCAGATGACCCGGAGGTCACCCTGACCACCTGGACATCGTCTTCAGGAAGTGACAATTTTTTTTGCATATTCAAGCAGGGTGGCACACTACTTACCAGTAGACGATGTCCAGATGACCCGGAGGTCACCCTGACCACCTGGACATCGTCTTCAGGAAGTGACAATTTTTTTTGCATATTCAAGCAGGGTGGCACACTACTTACCAGTAGACGATGTCCAGATGACCCGGAGGTCACCCTGACCACCTGGACATCGTCTTCAGGAAGTGACAATTTTTTTTGCATATTCAAGCAGGGTGGCACACTACTTACCAGTAGACGATGTCCAGATGACCCGGAGGTCACCCTGACCACCTGGACATCGTCTTCAGGAAGTGACAATTTTTTTTTGCATATTCAAGCAGGGTGGCACACTACTTACCAGTAGACGATGTCCAGATGACCCGGAGGTCACCCTGACCACCTGGACATCGTCTTCAGGAAGTGACAATTTTTTTGCATATTCAAGCAGGGTGGCACACTACTTACCAGTAGACGATGTCCAGATGACCCGGAGGTCACCCTGACCACCTGGACATCGTCTTCAGGAAGTGACAATTTTTTTTGCATATTCAAGCAGGGTGGCACACTACTTACCAGTAGACGATGTCCAGATGACCCGGAGGTCACCCTGACCACCTGGACATCGTCTTCAGGAAGTGACAATTTTTTTTGCATATTCAAGCAGGGTGGCACACTACTTACCAGTAGACGATGTCCAGATGACCCGGAGGTCACCCTGACCACCTGGACATCGTCTTCAGGAAGTGACAATTTTTTTTGCATATTCAAGCAGGGTGGCACACTACTTACCAGTAGACGATGTCCAGATGACCCGGAGGTCACCCTGACCACCTGGACATCGTCTTCAGGAAGTGACAATTTTTTTTGCATATTCAAGCAGGGTGGCACACTACTTACCAGTAGACGATGTCCAGATGACCCGGAGGTCACCCTGACCACCTGGACATCGTCTTCAGGAAGTGACAATTTTTTTTGCATATTCAAGCAGGGTGGCACACTACTTACCAGTAGACGATGTCCAGATGACCCGGAGGTCACCCTGACCACCTGGACATCGTCTTCAGGAAGTGACAATTTTTTTGCATATTCAAGCAGGGTGGCACACTACTTACCAGTAGACGATGTCCAGATGACCCGGAGGTCACCCTGACCACCTGGACATCGTCTTCAGGAAGTGACAATTTTTTTTGCATATTCAAGCAGGGTGGTACACTACTTACCAGTAGACGATGTCCAGATGACCCGGAGGTCACCCTGACCACCTGGACATCGTCTTCAGGAAGTGACAATTTTTTTTGCATATTCAAGCAGGGTGGCACACTACTTACCAGTAGACGATGTCCAGATGACCCGGAGGTCACCCTGACCACCTGGACATCGTCTTCAGGAAGTGACAATTTTTTTGCATATTCAAGCAGGGTGGCACACTACTTACCAGTAGACGATGTCCAGATGACCCGGAGGTCACCCTGACCACCTGGACATCGTCTTCAGGAAGTGACAATTTTTTTTTGCATATTCAAGCAGGGTGGTACACTACTTACCAGTAGACGATGTCCAGATGACCCGGAGGTCACCCTGACCACCTGGACATCGTCTCAGGAAGTGACAATTTTTTTTTGCATATTCAAGCAGGGTGGCACACTACTTACCAGTAGACGATGTCCAGATGACCCGGAGGTCACCCTGACCACCTGGACATCGTCTTCAGGAAGTGACAATTTTTTTTGCATATTCAAGCAGGGTGGCACACTACTTACCAGTAGACGATGTCCAGATGACCCGGAGGTCACCCTGACCACCTGGACATCGTCTTCAGGAAGTGACAATTTTTTTTGCATATTCAAGCAGGGTGGCACACTACTTACCAGTAGACGATGTCCAGATGACCCGGAGGTCACCCTGACCACCTGGACATCGTCTTCAGGAAGTGACAATTTTTTTGCATATTCAAGCAGGGTGGCACACTACTTACCAGTAGACGATGTCCAGATGACCCGGAGGTCACCCTGACCACCTGGACATCGTCTTCAGGAAGTGACAATTTTTTTTGCATATTCAAGCAGGGTGGCACACTACTTACCAGTAGACGATGTCCAGATGACCCGGAGGTCACCCTGACCACCTGGACATCGTCTACAGGAAGTGACAATTTTTTTTGCATATTCAAGCAGGGTGGCACACTACTTACCAGTAGACGATGTCCAGATGACCCGGATGTCAACCTGACCAACTGGACATCGTCTTCAGGAAGTGACAATTTTTTTTGCATATTCAAGCAGGGTGGCACACTACTTACCAGTAGACGATGTCCAGATGACCCGGATGTCTACCTGACCACCGGACATCGTCTCCAGGAAGTGACAATTTTTTTTGCATATTCAAGCAGGGTGGCACACTACTTACCAGTAGACGATGTCCGATGACCCGGAGGTCACCCTGTCCACCTGGACATCGTCTTCAGGAAGTGACAATTTTTTTTGCATATTCAAGCAGGGTGGCACACTACTTACCAGTAGACGATGTCCAGATGACCCGGAGGACACCCTGTCCACCTGGACATCGTTTCAGGAAGTGACAATTTTTTTTTGCATTTTATAGCAGGGTGGTACACTACTTACCAGTAGACGATGTCAGATGACCCGGAAGGTCACCCTGACAACCTGGACATCGTCTTCAGGAATTGACAATTTTTTTTGCATATTCAAGCAGGGTGGCACACTACTTACCAGTAGACGATGTTCAGATAACCCGGAGGTCACCCTGACCACCTGGACATCGTCTTCAGCAATTGACAATTTTTTTTTGCATATTCAAGCAGGGTGGCACACTACTTACCAGTAGACGATGTTCAGATGACCCGGAGGTCACCCTGACCACCTGGACATCGTCTTCAGGAAGTGACAATTTTTTTTGCATATTCAAGCAGGGTGGCACACTACTTACCAGTAGACGATGTCCAGATGACCCGGAGGTCACCCTGACCACCTGGACATCGTCTTCAGGAAGTGACAATTTTTTTTGCATATTCAAGCAGGGTGGCACACTACTTACCAGTAGACGATGTCCAGATGACCCGGAGGTCACCCTGACCACCTGGACATCGTCTTCAGGAAGTGACAATTTTTTTTGCATATTCAAGCAGGGTGGCACACTACTTACCAGTAGACGATGTCCAGATGACCCGGAGGTCACCCTGACCACCTGGACATCGTCTTCAGGAAGTGACAATTTTTTTTGCATATTCAAGCAGGGTGGCACACTACTTACCAGTAGACGATGTCCAGATGACCCGGAGGTCACCCTGACCACCTGGACATCGTCTTCAGGAAGTGACAATTTTTTTTGCATATTCAAGCAGGGTGGCACACTACTTACCAGTAGACGATGTCCAGATGACCCGGAGGTCACCCTGACCACCTGGACATCGTCTTCAGGAAGTGACAATTTTTTTTGCATATTCAAGCAGGGTGGCACACTACTTACCAGTAGACGATGTCCAGATGACCCGGAGGTCACCCTGACCACCTGGACATCGTCTTCAGGAAGTGACAATTTTTTTTGCATATTCAAGCAGGGTGGCACACTACTTACCAGTAGACGATGTCCAGATGACCCGGAGGTCACCCTGACCACCTGGACATCGTCTTCAGGAAGTGACAATTTTTTTTGCATATTCAAGCAGGGTGGTACACTACTTACCAGTAGACGATGTCCAGATGACCCGGAGGTCACCCTGACCACCTGGACATCGTCTTCAGGAAGTGACAATTTTTTTTGCATATTCAAGCAGGGTGGCACACTACTTACCAGTAGACGATGTCCAGATGACCCGGAGGTCACCCTGACCACCTGGACATCGTCTTCAGGAAGTGACAATTTTTTTTGCATATTCAAGCAGGGTGGCACACTACTTACCAGTAGACGATGTCCAGATGACCCGGAGGTCACCCTGACCACCTGGACATCGTCTTCAGGAAGTGACAATTTTTTTGCATATTCAAGCAGGGTGGCACACTACTTACCAGTAGACGATGTCCAGATGACCCGGAGGTCACCCTGACCACCTGGACATCGTCTTCAGGAAGTGACAATTTTTTTTGCATATTCAAGCAGGGTGGCACACTACTTACCAGTAGACGATGTCCAGATGACCCGGAGGTCACCCTGACCACCTGGACATCGTCTTCAGGAAGTGACAATTTTTTTTGCATATTCAAGCAGGGTGGCACACTACTTACCAGTAGACGATGTCCAGATGACCCGGAGGTCACCCTGACCACCTGGACATCGTCTTCAGGAAGTGACAATTTTTTTTGCATATTCAAGCAGGGTGGCACACTACTTACCAGTAGACGATGTCCAGATGACCCGGAGGTCACCCTGACCACCTGGACATCGTCTTCAGGAAGTGACAATTTTTTTTGCATATTCAAGCAGGGTGGCACACTACTTACCAGTAGACGATGTCCAGATGACCCGGAGGTCACCCTGACCACCTGGACATCGTCTTCAGGAAGTGACAATTTTTTTTTGCATATTCAAGCAGGGTGGCACACTACTTACCAGTAGACGATGTCCAGATGACCCGGAGGTCACCCTGACCACCTGGACATCGTCTTCAGGAAGTGACAATTTTTTTTGCATATTCAAGCAGGGTGGCACACTACTTACCAGTAGACGATGTCCAGATGACCCGGAGGTCACCCTGACCACCTGGACATCGTCTTCAGGAAGTGACAATTTTTTTTGCATATTCAAGCAGGGTGGCACACTACTTACCAGTAGACGATGTCCAGATGACCCGGAGGTCACCCTGACCACCTGGACATCGTCTTCAGGAAGTGACAATTTTTTTTGCATATTCAAGCAGGGTGGCACACTACTTACCAGTAGACGATGTCAGATGACCCGGAGGTCACCCTGACCACCTGGACATCGTCTTCAGGAAGTGACAATTTTTTTTGCATATTCAAGCAGGGTGGCACACTACTTACCAGTAGACGATGTCCAGATGACCCGGAGGTCACCCTGACCACCTGGACATCGTCTTCAGGAAGTGACAATTTTTTTTGCATATTCAAGCAGGGTGGCACACTACTTACCAGTAGACGATGTCCAGATGACCCGGAGGTCACCCTGACCACCTGGACATCGTCTTCAGGAAGTGACAATTTTTTTTGCATATTCAAGCAGGGTGGCACACTACTTACCAGTAGACGATGTCCAGATGACCCGGAGGTCACCCTGACCACCTGGACATCGTCTTCAGGAAGTGACAATTTTTTTTTGCATATTCAAGCAGGGTGGCACACTACTTACCAGTAGACGATGTCCAGATGACCCGGAGGTCACCCTGACCACCTGGACATCGTCTTCAGGAAGTGACAATTTTTTTTGCATATTCAAGCAGGGTGGCACACTACTTACCAGTAGACGATGTCCAGATGACCCGGAGGTCACCCTGACCACCTGGACATCGTCTTCAGGAAGTGACAATTTTTTTTGCATATTCAAGCAGGGTGGCACACTACTTACCAGTAGACGATGTCCAGATGACCCGGAGGTCACCCTGACCACCTGGACATCGTCTTCAGGAAGTGACAATTTTTTTTGCATATTCAAGCAGGGTGGCACACTACTTACCAGTAGACGATGTCCAGATGACCCGGAGGTCACCCTGTCCACCTGGACATCGTCTTCAGGAAGTGACAATTTTTTTTGCATATTCAAGCAGGGTGGTCACACTACTTACCAGTAGACGATGTCCAGATGACCCGGAGGTCACCCTGACCACCTGGACATCGTCTTCAGGAAGTGACAATTTTTTTTGCATATTCAAGCAGGGTGGCACACTACTTACCAGTAGACGATGTCCAGATGACCCGGAGGTCACCCTGACCACCTGGACATCGTCTACAGGAAGTGACAATTTTTTTTGCATATTCAAGCAGGGTGGCACACTACTTACCAGTAGACGATGTCCAGATGACCCGGAGGTCACCCTGACCACCTGGACATCGTCTTCAGGAAGTGACAATTTTTTTTGCATATTCAAGCAGGGTGGCACACTACTTACCAGTAGACGATGTCCAGATGACCCGGAGGTCACCCTGACCACCTGGACATCGTCTTCAGGAAGTGACAATTTTTTTTGCATATTCAAGCAGGGTGGCACACTACTTACCAGTAGACGATGTCCAGATGACCCGGAGGTCACCCTGACCACCTGGACATCCTCTTCAGGAAGTGACAATTTTTTTTGCATATTCAAGCAGAGTGGCACACTACTTACCAGTAGACGATGTCTAGATGCCCCGGAGGTCACCCTGTCCACCTGGACGTCGTCTTCAGGAAGTGATAATTTTTTTTGCATATTTAAGCAGGGTGGCACTCTACTTACCAGTAGACGATGTCCGGATGACCCGGAGGTCTCCCTGACAACCTGGACATCGTCTTCAGGAAGTGACAATTTTTTCTTGCATATTCAAGCAGAGTGGCACACTACTTACCAGTAGACGATGTTCAGATAACCCGGAGGTCACACTGACCACCTGGACATCGTCTTCAGGAAGTGACAATTTTTTTTTGCATTTTCAAGCAGGGTGGTACACTACTTACCAGTAGACGATGTACAGATGACCCGGAGGTCACCCTGACCAACTGGACATCGTCTTCAGCAATTGACAATTTTTTTTGCATATTCAAGCAGGGTGGCACACTACTTAGCAGTAGACGATGACCAGATGACCCGGTGGTCACCCTGACCACCTGGACATCGTCTTCAGGAAGTGACAATTTTTTTTTGCATATTCAACAGGGTGGCACACTACTTACCAGTAGACGATGTCCAGATGACCCGGAGGTCACCCTGACCACCTGGACATCGTCTTCAGGAAGTGACAATTTTTTTTGCATATTCAAGCAGGGTGGCACACTACTTACCAGTAGACGATGTCCAGATGACCCGGAGGTCACCCTGACCACCTGGACATCGTCTTCAGGAAGTGACAATTTTTTTTGCATATTCAAGCAGGGTGGCACACTACTTACCAGTAGACGATGTCCAGATGACCCGGAGGTCACCCTGACCACCTGGACATCGTCTTCAGGAAGTGACAATTTTTTTTGCATATTCAAGCAGGGTGGCACACTACTTACCAGTAGACGATGTCCAGATGACCCGGAGGTCACCCTGACCACCTGGACATCGTCTTCAGGAAGTGACAATTTTTTTTGCATATTCAAGCAGGGTGGCACACTACTTACCAGTAGACGATGTCCAGATGACCCGGAGGTCACCCTGACCACCTGGACATCGTCTTCAGGAAGTGACAATTTTTTTTGCATATTCAAGCAGGGTGGCACACTACTTACCAGTAGACGATGTCCAGATGACCCGGAGGTCACCCTGACCACCTGGACATCGTCTTCAGGAATTGACAATTTTTTTTTGCATATTCAAGCAGGGTGGCACACTACTTACCAGTAGACGATGTCCAGATGACCCGGAGGTCACCCTGACCACCTGGACATCGTCTTCAGGAAGTGACAATTTTTTTTTGCATATTCAAGCAGGGTGGCACACTACTTACCAGTAGACGATGTCCAGATGACCCGGAGGTCACCCTGACCACCTGGACATCGTCTTCAGGAAGTGACAATTTTTTTTGCATATTCAAGCAGGGTGGCACACTACTTACCAGTAGACGATGTCCAGATGACCCGGAGGTCACCCTGACCACCTGGACATCGTCTTCAGGAAGTGACAATTTTTTTTGCATATTCAAGCAGGGTGGCACACTACTTACCAGTAGACGATGTCCAGATGACCCGGAGGTCACCCTGACCACCTGGACATCGTCTTCAGGAAGTGACAATTTTTTTTGCATATTCAAGCAGGGTGGCACACTACTTACCAGTAGACGATGTCCAGATGACCCGGAGGTCACCCTGACCACCTGGACATCGTCTTCAGGAAGTGACAATTTTTTTTGCATATTCAAGCAGGGTGGCACACTACTTACCAGTAGACGATGTCCAGATGACCCGGAGGTCACCCTGACCACCTGGACATCGTCTTCAGGAAGTGACAATTTTTTTTGCATATTCAAGCAGGGTGGCACACTACTTACCAGTAGACGATGTCCAGATGACCCGGAGGTCACCCTGACCACCTGGACATCGTCTTCAGGAAGTGACAATTTTTTTTGCATATTCAAGCAGGGTGGCACACTACTTACCAGTAGACGATGTCCAGATGACCCGGAGGTCACCCTGACCACCTGGACATCGTCTTCAGGAAGTGACAATTTTTTTTGCATATTCAAGCAGGGTGGCACACTACTTACCAGTAGACGATGTCCAGATGACCCGGAGGTCACCCTGACCACCTGGACATCGTCTTCAGGAAGTGACAATTTTTTTTGCATATTCAAGCAGGGTGGCACACTACTTACCAGTAGACGATGTCCAGATGACCCGGAGGTCACCCTGACCACCTGGACATCGTCTTCAGGAAGTGACAATTTTTTTTGCATATTCAAGCAGGGTGGCACACTACTTACCAGTAGACGATGTCCAGATGACCCGGAGGTCACCCTGACCACCTGGACATCGTCTTCAGGAAGTGACAATTTTTTTTTGCATATTCAAGCAGGGTGGCACACTACTTACCAGTAGACGATGTCCAGATGACCCGGAGGTCACCCTGACCACCTGGACATCGTCTTCAGGAAGTGACAATTTTTTTTGCATATTCAAGCAGGGTGGTACACTACTTACCAGTAGACGATGTCAGATGACCCGGAGGTCACCCTGACCACCTGGACATCGTCTTCAGGAAGTGACAATTTTTTTTGCATATTCAAGCAGGGTGGCACACTACTTACCAGTAGACGATGTCAGATGACCCGGAGGTCACCCTGACCACCTGGACATCGTCTTCAGGAAGTGACAATTTTTTTTTGCATATTCAAGCAGGGTGGCACACTACTTACCAGTAGACGATGTCCAGATGACCCGGAGGTCACCCTGACCACCTGGACATCGTCTTCAGGAAGTGACAATTTTTTTTGCATATTCAAGCAGGGTGGCACACTACTTACCAGTAGACGATGTCCAGATGACCCGGAGGTCACCCTGACCACCTGGACATCGTCTTCAGGAAGTGACAATTTTTTTTGCATATTCAAGCAGGGTGGCACACTACTTACCAGTAGACGATGTCAGATGACCCGGAGGTCACCCTGACCACCTGGACATCGTCTTCAGGAAGTGACAATTTTTTTTGCATATTCAAGCAGGGTGGCACACTACTTACCAGTAGACGATGTCCAGATGACCCGGAGGTCACCCTGACCACCTGGACATCGTCTTCAGGAAGTGACAATTTTTTTTGCATATTCAAGCAGGGTGGCACACTACTTACCAGTAGACGATGTCCAGATGACCCGGAGGTCACCCTGACCACCTGGACATCGTCTTCAGGAAGTGACAATTTTTTTTGCATATTCAAGCAGGGTGGCACACTACTTACCAGTAGACGATGTCCAGATGACCCGGAGGTCACCCTGACCACCTGGACATCGTCTTCAGGAAGTGACAATTTTTTTTGCATATTCAAGCAGGGTGGCACACTACTTACCAGTAGACGATGTCCAGATGACCCGGAGGTCACCCTGACCACCTGGACATCGTCTTCAGGAAGTGACAATTTTTTTTTGCATATTCAAGCAGGGTGGCACACTACTTACCAGTAGACGATGTCCAGATGACCCGGAGGTCACCCTGACCACCTGGACATCGTCTTCAGGAAGTGACAATTTTTTTTGCATATTCAAGCAGGGTGGCACACTACTTACCAGTAGACGATGTCCAGATGACCCGGAGGTCACCCTGACCACCTGGACATCGTCTTCAGGAAGTGACAATTTTTTTTTGCATATTCAAGCAGGGTGGCACACTACTTACCAGTAGACGATGTCCAGATGACCCGGAGGTCACCCTGACCACCTGGACATCGTCTTCAGGAAGTGACAATTTTTTTTGCATATTCAAGCAGGGTGGCACACTACTTACCAGTAGACGATGTCCAGATGACCCGGAGGTCACCCTGACCACCTGGACATCGTCTTCAGGAAGTGACAATTTTTTTTTGCATATTCAAGCAGGGTGGCACACTACTTACCAGTAGACGATGTCCAGATGACCCGGAGGTCACCCTGACCACCTGGACATCGTCTTCAGGAAGTGACAATTTTTTTTGCATATTCAAGCAGGGTGGCACACTACTTACCAGTAGACGATGTCCAGATGACCCGGAGGTCACCCTGACCACCTGGACATCGTCTTCAGGAAGTGACAATTTTTTTTTGCATATTCAAGCAGGGTGGCACACTACTTACCAGTAGACGATGTCCAGATGACCCGGAGGTCACCCTGACCACCTGGACATCGTCTTCAGGAAGTGACAATTTTTTTTGCATATTCAAGCAGGGTGGCACACTACTTACCAGTAGACGATGTCCAGATGACCCGGAGGTCACCCTGACCACCTGGACATCGTCTTCAGGAAGTGACAATTTTTTTTTGCATATTCAAGCAGGGTGGCACACTACTTACCAGTAGACGATGTCCAGATGACCCGGAGGTCACCCTGACCACCTGGACATCGTCTTCAGGAAGTGACAATTTTTTTTGCATATTCAAGCAGGGTGGCACACTACTTACCAGTAGACGATGTCCAGATGACCCGGAGGTCACCCTGACCACCTGGACATCGTCTTCAGGAAGTGACAATTTTTTTTGCATATTCAAGCAGGGTGGTACACTACTTACCAGTAGACGATGTCCAGATGACCCGGAGGTCACCCTGACCACCTGGACATCGTCTTCAGGAAGTGACAATTTTTTTTGCATATTCAAGCAGGGTGGCACACTACTTACCAGTAGACGATGTCCAGATGACCCGGAGGTCACCCTGACCACCTGGACATCGTCTTCAGGAAGTGACAATTTTTTTTGCATATTCAAGCAGGGTGGCACACTACTTACCAGTAGACGATGTCCAGATGACCCGGAGGTCACCCTGACCACCTGGACATCGTCTTCAGGAAGTGACAATTTTTTTTGCATATTCAAGCAGGGTGGCACACTACTTACCAGTAGACGATGTCCAGATGACCCGGAGGTCACCCTGACCACCTGGACATCGTCTTCAGGAAGTGACAATTTTTTTTGCATATTCAAGCAGGGTGGCACACTACTTACCAGTAGACGATGTCCAGATGACCCGGAGGTCACCCTGACCACCTGGACATCGTCTTCAGGAAGTGACAATTTTTTTTGCATATTCAAGCAGGGTGGCACACTACTTACCAGTAGACGATGTCCAGATGACCCGGAGGTCACCCTGACCACCTGGACATCGTCTACAGGAAGTGACAATTTTTTTTTGCATATTCAAGCAGGGTGGTACACTACTTACCAGTAGACGATGTCCAGATGACCCGGAGGTCACCCTGACCACCTGGACATCGTCTTCAGGAAGTGACAATTTTTTTTTGCATATTCAAGCAGGGTGGCACACTACTTACCAGTAGACGATGTCCAGATGACCCGGAGGTCACCCTGACCACCTGGACATCGTCTTCAGGAAGTGACAATTTTTTTTTGCATATTCAAGCAGGGTGGCACACTACTTACCAGTAGACGATGTCCAGATGACCCGGAGGTCACCCTGACCACCTGGACATCGTCTTCAGGAAGTGACAATTTTTTTTGCATATTCAAGCAGGGTGGCACACTACTTACCAGTAGACGATGTCAGATGACCCGGAGGTCACCCTGACCACCTGGACATCGTCTTCAGCAATTGACAATTTTTTTGCATATTCAAGCAGGGTGGCACACTACTTAGCAGTAGACGATGACCAGATGACCCGGAGGTCACGCTGACCACCTGGACATCGTCTTCAGGAAGTGACAATTTTTTTTTGCATACCCAAGAAGGGTGGTACACTACTTACCAGTAGACGATGTCCAGATGACCCGGAGGTCACCCTGACCACCTGGACATCGTCTTCAGGAAGTGACAATTTTTTTTGCATATTCAAGCAGGGTGGCACACTAATTACCAGTAGACGCTGTCCAGATGACCCGGAGGACACCCTGTCCACCTGGACATCGTTTTCAGGAAGTGACAATTTTTTTGCATATTCAAGCAGGGTGGTACACTACTTACCAGTAGACGATGTCCAGATGACCCGGATGGTCACCCTGACCACCTGGACATCGTCTTCAGGAAGTGACAATTTTTTTTTGCATATTCAAGCAGGGTGGCACACTACTTACCAGTAGACGATGATCCAGATGACCCGGAGGTCACCCTGACCACCTGGACATCGTCTTCAGGAAGTGACAATTTTTTTTGCATATTCAAGCAGGGTGGCACACTACTTACCAGTAGACGATGATCCAGATGACCCGGAGGTCACCCTGACCACCTGGACATCGTCTTCAGGAAGTGACAATTTTTTTTGCATATTCAAGCAGGGTGGCACACTACTTACCAGTAGACGATGTCCAGATGACCCGGAGGTCACCCTGACCACCTGGACATCGTCTTCAGGAAGTGACAATTTTTTTTGCATATTCAAGCAGGGTGGCACACTACTTACCAGTAGACGATGTCCAGATGACCCGGAGGTCACCCTGACCACCTGGACATCGTCTTCAGGAAGTGACAATTTTTTTTTGCATATTCAAGCAGGGTGGCACACTACTTACCAGTAGACGATGTCCAGATGACCCGGAGGTCACCTGACCACCTGGACATCGTCTTCAGGAAGTGACAATTTTTTTTTGCATATTCAAGCAGGGTGGCACACTACTTACCAGTAGACGATGTCCAGATGACCCGGAGGTCACCCTGACCACCTGGACATCGTCTTCAGGAAGTGACAATTTTTTTTGCATATTCAAGCAGGGTGGCACACTACTTACCAGTAGACGATGTCCAGATGACCCGGAGGTCACCCTGACCACCTGGACATCGTCTACAGGAAGTGACAATTTTTTTTGCATATTCAAGCAGGGTGGTACACTACTTACCAGTAGACGATGTCCAGATGACCCGGAGGTCACCCTGACCACCTGGACATCGTCTTCAGGAAGTGACAATTTTTTTTGCATATTCAAGCAGGGTGGCACACTACTTACCAGTAGACGATGTCCAGATGACCCGGAGGTCACCCTGACCACCTGGACATCGTCTACAGGAAGTGACAATTTTTTTTGCATATTCAAGCAGGGTTCACACTACTTACCAGTAGACGATGACCATTTGACCCGGAGGTCACCCTGACCACCTGGGCATCGTCTTCAGGAAGTGATAATTTTTTTTGCATATTCAAGCAGGGTGGCACACTACTTACCAGTAGACGATGTCCAGATGACCCGGAGGTCACCCTGACCACCTGGACATCGTCTTCAGGAAGTGACAATTTTTTTTGCATATTCAAGCAGGGTGGTACACTACTTACCAGTAGACGATGTCCAGATGACCCGGAGGTCACCCTGACCACCTGGACATCGTCTTCAGGAAGTGACAATTTTTTTTGCATATTCAAGCAGGGTGGCACACTACTTACCAGTAGACGATGTCCAGATGACCCGGAGGTCACCCTGACCACCTGGACATCGTCTTCAGGAAGTGACAATTTTTTTTGCATATTCAAGCAGGGTGGCACACTACTTACCAGTAGACGATGTCCAGATGACCCGGAGGTCACCCTGACCACCTGGACATCGTCTTCAGGAAGTGACAATTTTTTTTTGCATATTCAAGCAGGGTGGCACACTACTTACCAGTAGACGATGTCCAGATGACCCGGAGGTCACCCTGACCACCTGGACATCGTCTTCAGGAAGTGACAATTTTTTTTGCATATTCAAGCAGGGTGGCACACTACTTACCAGTAGACGATGTCCAGATGACCCGGAGGTCACCCTGACCACCTGGACATCGTCTTCAGGAAGTGACAATTTTTTTTTGCATATTCAAGCAGGGTGGCACACTACTTACCAGTAGACGATGTCCAGATGACCCGGAGGTCACCCTGACCACCTGGACATCGTCTTCAGGAAGTGACAATTTTTTTTGCATATTCAAGCAGGGTGGCACACTACTTACCAGTAGACGATGTCCAGATGACCCGGAGGTCACCCTGACCACCTGGACATCGTCTTCAGGAAGTGACAATTTTTTTTGCATATTCAAGCAGGGTGGCACACTACTTACCAGTAGACGATGTCCAGATGACCCGGAGGTCACCCTGACCACCTGGACATCGTCTTCAGGAAGTGACAATTTTTTTTGCATATTCATGCAGGGTGGCACACTACTTACCAGTAGACGATGTCCAGATGACCCGGAGGTCACCCAGACCACCTGGACATCGTCTTCAGGAAGTGACAATTTTTTTCTGCATATTCAAGCAGGCTGGTACACTACTTACCAGTAGACGATGTCCAGATGACCCGGAGGTCACCCAGACCACCTGGACATCGTCTTCAGGAAGTGACAATTTTTTTTTGCATATTCAAGCAGGGTGGTACACTACTTACCAGTAGACGATGTCCAGATGTCCCGGAGGTCACCCTGATCACCTGGAAATCGTATTCAGGAAGTGACAATTTTTTTTGCATATTCAAGCAGGGTGGTACACTACTTACCAGTAGACGATTTCCAGATGACCCGGAGGTCACGCTGACCACCTGGACATCGTCTTCAGGAAGTGACAATTTTTTTTTGCATATTCAAGCAGGGTGGTACACTACTTACCAGTAGACGATGTCCAGATGACCCGGAGGTCACCCTGACCACCTGGACATCGTCTTCAGGAAGTGACAATTTTTTTTGCATATTCAAGCAGGGTGGCACACTACTTACCAGTAGACGATGTCCAGATGACCCGGAGGTCACCCTGACCACCTGGACATCGTCTTCAGGAAGTGACAATTTTTTTTTGCATATTCAAGCAGGGTGGCACACTACTTACCAGTAGACGATGTCCAGATGACCCGGAGGTCACCCTGACCACCTGGACATCGTCTTCAGGAAGTGACAATTTTTTTTGCATATTCAAGCAGGGTGGTACACTACTTACCAGTAGACGATGTCCAGATGACCCGGAGGTCACCCTGACCACCTGGACATCGTCTTCAGGAAGTGACAATTTTTTTTTGCATATTCAAGCAGGGTGGTACACTACTTACCAGTAGACGATGTCCAGATGACCCGGATGTCACCCTGACCACCTGGACATCGTCTTCAGGAAGTGACAATTTTTTTTGCATATTCAAGCAGGGTGGCACACTACTTACCAGTAGACGATGTCCAGATGACCCGGAGGTCACCCTGACCACCTGGACATCGTCTTCAGGAAGTGACAATTTTTTTTGCATATTCAAGCAGGGTGGCACACTACTTACCAGTAGACGATGTCCAGATGACCCGGAGGTCACCCTGACCACCTGGACATCGTCTTCAGGAAGTGACAATTTTTTTTGCATATTCAAGCAGGGTGGCACACTACTTACCAGTAGACGATGTCCAGATGACCCGGAGGTCACCCTGACCACCTGGACATCGTCTTCAGGAAGTGACAATTTTTTTTGCATATTCAAGCAGGGTGGCACACTACTTACCAGTAGACGATGTCCAGATGACCCGGAGGTCACCCTGACCACCTGGACATCGTCTTCAGGAAGTGACAATTTTTTTTTGCATATTCAAGCAGGGTGGCACACTACTTACCAGTAGACGATGTCCAGATGACCCGGAGGTCACCCTGACCACCTGGACATCGTCTTCAGGAAGTGACAATTTTTTTTGCATATTCAAGCAGGGTGGCACACTACTTACCAGTAGACGATGTCCAGATGACCCGGAGGTCACCCTGACCACCTGGACATCGTCTTCAGGAAGTGACAATTTTTTTTTGCATATTCAAGCAGGGTGGGACACTACTTACCAGTAGACGATGTCCAGATGACCCGGAGGTCACCCTGACCACCTGGACATCGTCTTCAGGAAGTGACAATTTTTTTTGCATATTCAAGCAGGGTGGCACACTACTTACCAGTAGACGATGTCCAGATGACCCGGAGGTCACCCTGACCACCTGGACATCGTCTTCAGGAAGTGACAATTTTTTTTGCATATTCAAGCAGGGTGGCACACTACTTACCAGTAGACGATGTCCAGATGACCCGGAGGTCACCCTGACCACCTGGACATCGTCTTCAGGAAGTGACAATTTTTTTTTGCATATTCAAGCAGGGTGGCACACTACTTACCAGTAGACGATGTCCAGATGACCCGGAGGTCACCCTGACCACCTGGACATCGTCTTCAGGAAGTGACAATTTTTTTTGCATATTCAAGCAGGGTGGTACACTACTTAGTAGACGATGTCCAGATGACCCGGATGGTCACCCTGACCACCTGGACATCGTCTTCAGGAAGTGACAATTTTTTTTTGCATATTCAAGCAGGGTGGTACACTACTTACCAGTAGACGATGTTCAGATGACCCGGAGGTCACCCTGACCACCTGGACATCGTCTTCAGGAAGTGACAATTTTTTTTGCATATTCAAGCAGGGTGGCACACTACTTACCAGTAGACGATGTCCAGATGACCCGGAGGTCACCCTGACCACCTGGACATCGTCTTCAGGAAGTGACAATTTTTTTTTGCATATTCAAGCAGGGTGGTACACTACTTACCAGTAGACGATGTCAGATGACCCGGAGGTCACCCTGACCACCTGGACATCGTCTTCAGGAAGTGACAATTTTTTTTTGCATATTCAAGCAGGGTGGCACACTACTTACCAGTAGACGATGTCCAGATGACCCGGAGGTCACCCTGACCACCTGGACATCGTCTTCAGGAAGTGACAATTTTTTTTGCATATTCAAGCAGGGTGGTACACTACTTACCAGTAGACGATGTCCAGATGACCCGGAGGTCACCCTGACCACCTGGACATCGTCTTCAGGAAGTGACAATTTTTTTTGCATATTCAAGCAGGGTGGCACACTACTTACCAGTAGACGATGTCCAGATGACCCGGAGGTCACCCTGTCCACCTGGACATCGTCTTCAGGAAGTGATAATTTTTTTTGCATATTCAAGCAGGGTGGTACACTACTTACCAGTAGACGATGTTCAGATGACCCGGTGGTCACCCTGACCACCTGGACATCGTCTTCAGGAAGTGACAATTTTTTTTGCATATTCAAGCAGGGTGGCACACTACTTACCAGTAGACGATGTCCAGATGACCGGAGGTCACCCTGACCACCTGGACATCGTCTTCAGAAGTGACAATTTTTTTTGCATATTCAAGCAGGGTGGCACACTACTTACCAGTAGACGATGTCCAGATGACCCGGAGGTCACCCTGACCACCTGGACATCGTCTCCAGGAAGTGACAATTTTTTTTGCATATTCAAGCAGGGTGGCACACTACTTACCAGTAGACGATGTCCAGATGACCCGGAGGTCACCCTGACCACCTGGACATCGTCTTCAGGAAGTGACAATTTTTTTTTGCATATTCAAGCAGGGTGGTACACTACTTACCAGTAGACGATGTCCAGATGACCCGGAGGTCACCCTGACCACCTGGACATCGTCTTCAGGAAGTGACAATTTTTTTTGCATATTCAAGCAGGGTGGTACACTACTTACCAGTAGACGATGTCCAGATGACCCGGAGGTCACCCTGACCACCTGGACATCGTCTTCAGGAAGTGACAATTTTTTTTGCATATTCAAGCAGGGTGGCACACTACTTACCAGTAGACGATGTCCAGATGACCCGGAGGTCACCCTGACCACCTGGACATCGTCTTCAGGAAGTGACAATTTTTTTTGCATATTCAAGCAGGGTGGCACACTACTTACCAGTAGACGATGTCCAGATGACCCGGAGGTCACCCTGACCACCTGGACATCGTCTTCAGGAAGTGACAATTTTTTTTGCATATTCAAGCAGGGTGGCACACTACTTACCAGTAGACGATGTCCAGATGACCCGGAGGTCACCCTGACCACCTGGACATCGTCTTCAGGAAGTGACAATTTTTTTTGCATATTCAAGCAGGGTGGCTACACTACTTACCAGTAGACGATGTCCAGATGACCCGGAGGTCACCCTGACCACCTGGACATCGTCTTCAGGAAGTGACAATTTTTTTTGCATATTCAAGCAGGGTGGCACACTACTTACCAGTAGACGATGTCCAGATGACCCGGAGGTCACCCTGACCACCTGGACATCGTCTTCAGGAAGTGACAATTTTTTTTGCATATTCAAGCAGGGTGGCACACTACTTACCAGTAGACGATGTCCAGATGACCGGAGGTCACCCTGACCACCTGGACATCGTCTTCAGGAAGTGACAATTTTTTTTGCATATTCAAGCAGGGTGGCACACTACTTACCAGTAGACGATGTCCAGATGACCCGGAGGTCACCCTGACCACCTGGACATCGTCTTCAGGAAGTGACAATTTTTTTTTGCATATTCAAGCAGGGTGGCACACTACTTACCAGTAGACGATGTCCAGATGACCCGGAGGTCACCCTGACCACCTGGACATCGTCTTCAGGAAGTGACAATTTTTTTTTGCATATTCAAGCAGGGTGGCACACTACTTACCAGTAGACGATGTCCAGATGACCCGGAGGTCACCCTGACCACCTGGACATCGTCTTCAGGAAGTGACAATTTTTTTTTGCATATTCAAGCAGGGTGGCACACTACTTACCAGTAGACGATGTCCAGATGACCCGGAGGTCACCCTGACCACCTGGACATCGTCTTCAGGAAGTGACAATTTTTTTTTGCATATTCAAGCAGGGTGGTACACTACTTACCAGTAGACGATGTCCAGATGACCCGGAGGTCACCCTGACCACCTGGACATCGTCTTCAGGAAGTGACAATTTTTTTTGCATATTCAAGCAGGGTGGCACACTACTTACCAGTAGACGATGTCAGATGACCCGGAGGTCACCCTGACCACCTGGACATCGTCTTCAGGAAGTGACAATTTTTTTTGCATATTCAAGCAGGGTGGCACACTACTTACCAGTAGACGATGTCCAGATGACCCGGAGGTCACCCTGACCACCTGGACATCGTCTCAGGAAGTGACAATTTTTTTTGCATATTCAAGCAGGGTGGCACACTACTTACCAGTAGACGATGTCCAGATGACCCGGAGGTCACCCTGACCACCTGGACATCGTCTTCAGGAAGTGACAATTTTTTTTTGCATATTCAAGCAGGGTGGCACACTACTTACCAGTAGACGATGTCCAGATGACCCGGAGGTCACCCTGACCACCTGGACATCGTCTTCAGGAAGTGACAATTTTTTTTTGCATATTCAAGCAGGGTGGCACACTACTTACCAGTAGACGATGTCCAGATGACCCGGAGGTCACCCTGACCACCTGGACATCGTCTTCAGCAATTGACAATTTTTTTTGCATATTCAAGCAGGGTGGCACACTACTTACCAGTAGACGATGTCCAGATGACCCGGAGGTCACCCTGACCACCTGGACATCGTCTTCAGGAAGTGACAATTTTTTTTTGCATATTCAAGCAGGGTGGCACACTACTTACCAGTAGACGATGTCCAGATGACCCGGAGGTCACCCTGACCACCTGGACATCGTCTTCAGGAAGTGACAATTTTTTTTGCATATTCAAGCAGGGTGGCACACTACTTACCAGTAGACGATGTCCAGATGACCCGGAGGTCACCCTGACCACCTGGACTCGTCTTCAGGAAGTGACAATTTTTTTTTGCATATTCAAGCAGGGTGGTACACTACTTACCAGTAGACGATGTCCAGATGACCCGGAGGTCACCCTGACCACCTGGACATCGTCTTCAGGAAGTGACAATTTTTTTTTGCATATTCAAGCAGGGTGGCACACTACTTACCAGTAGACGATGTCCAGATGACCCGGAGGTCACCCTGACCACCTGGACATCGTCTTCAGGAAGTGACAATTTTTTTTGCATATTTCAAGCAGGGTGGCTACACTACTTACCAGTAGACGATGTCCAGATGACCCGGAGGTCACCCTGACCACCTGGACATCGTCTTCAGGAAGTGACAATTTTTTTTGCATATTCAAGCAGGGTGGCACACTACTTACCAGTAGACGATGTCCAGATGACCCGGAGGTCACCCTGACCACCTGGACATCGTCTTCAGGAAGTGACAATTTTTTTTTGCATATTCAAGCAGGGTGGCACACTACTTACCAGTAGACGATGTCCAGATGACCCGGAGGTCACCCTGACCACCTGGACATCGTCTTCAGGAAGTGACAATTTTTTTTTGCATATTCAAGCAGGGTGGCACACTACTTACCAGTAGACGATGTCCAGATGACCCGGAGGTCACCCTGACCACCTGGACATCGTCTTCAGGAAGTGACAATTTTTTTTTGCATATTCAAGCAGGGTGGCACACTACTTACCAGTAGACGATGTCCAGATGACCCGGAGGTCACCCTGACCACCTGGACATCGTCTTCAGGAAGTGACAATTTTTTTTGCATATTCAAGCAGGGTGGTACACTACTTACCAGTAGACGATGTCCAGATGACCCGGAGGTCCACCCTGACCACCTGGACATCGTCTTCAGGAAGTGACAATTTTTTTTTGCATATTCAAGCAGGGTGGCACACTACTTACCAGTAGACGATGTCCAGATGACCCGGAGGTCACCCTGACACCTGGACATCGTCTTCAGGAAGTGACAATTTTTTTTGCATATTCAAGCAGGGTGGCACACTACTTACCAGTAGACGATGTCCAGATGACCCGGAGGTCACCCTGACCACCTGGACATCGTCTTCAGGAAGTGACAATTTTTTTTTGCATATTCAAGCAGGGTGGCACACTACTTACCAGTAGACGATGTCCAGATGACCCGGAGGTCACCCTGACCACCTGGACATCGTCTTCAGGAAGTGACAATTTTTTATTGCATATTCAAGCAGGGTGGCACACTACTTAGCAGTAGACGATGTCCAGATGACCCGGAGGTCACCCTGACCACCTGGACATCGTCTCAGGAAGTGACAATTTTTTTTGCATATTCAAGCAGGGTGGCACACTACTTACCAGTAGACGATGTCCAGATGAACCCGGATGGTCACCCTGACCACCTGGACATCGTCTTCAGGAAGTGACAATTTTTTTTTGCATATTCAAGCAGGGTGGCACACTACTTACCAGTAGACGATGTCCAGATGACCGGAGGTCACCCTGTACCACCTGGACATCGTCTTCAGGAAGTGACAATTTTTTTTGCATATTTCAGCAGGGTGGTACACTACTTACAGTAGACGATGTCCAGATGACCCGGAGGTCAACTGACCACCTGGACATCGTCTTCAGGAAGTGACAATTTTTTTTGCATATTCAAGCAGGGTGGCACACTACTTAGCAGTAGACGATGTACCAGATGACCCGGAGGTCACCCATGACCACCTGGACATCGTCTACAGGAAGTGACAATTTTTTTTTGCATATTCAAGCAGGGGTGGCACACTACTTAGCAGTAGGACGATGCCAGATGACCCGGTGGTCACCCTGACCACCTGGACATCGTCTTCAGGACGTGACTAATTTTTTTTGCATATTCAAGCAGGGTGGCACACTACTTACCAGTAGACGATTTCAGATGACCCGGATGTCACCCTGACCACCTGGACATCGTCTTCAGGAAGTGACAATTTTTTTGCATATTCAAGCAGGGTGGCACACTACTTAGCCAGTAGACGATGTCCAGATGACCCGGAGGTCACCCTGACCACCTGGACATCGTCTTCAGGAAGTGACAATTTTTTTTGCATATTCAAGCAGGATGGCTACACTACTTACCATGTAGACGATGTCCAGATGACCCGGAGGTCACGCCTGACCACCTGGAACATCGTCTTCAGGAAGTGACAATTTTTTTTTTGCATATTCAAGCAGGGTGGCACACTACTTACCAGTAGACGATGTCCAGATGACCCGGAGGTCACCCTGACCACCTGGACATCGTCTTCAGGAAGTGACAATTTTTTTGCATATTCAAGCAGGGTGGTACACTACTTACCAGTAGACGATGTCCAGATGACCCGGAGGTCACCCTGACCACCTGGACATCGTCTTCAGGAAGTGACAATTTTTTTTTGCATATTCAAGCAGGGTGGTACACTACTTACCAGTAGACGATGTCCAGATGACCCGGAGGTCACCCTGACCACCTGGACATCGTCTTCAGGAAGTGACAATTTTTTTTGCATATTCAAGCAGGGTGGCACACTACTTACCAGTAGACGATGTCCAGATGACCCGGAGGTCACCCTGACCACCTGGACATCGTCTCAGGAAGTGACAATTTTTTTTTGCATATTCAAGCAGGGTGGTCACACTACTTACCAGTAGACGATGTCCAGATGACCCGGAGGTCACCCTGACCACCTGGACATCGTCTTCAGGAAGTGACAATTTTTTTTGCATATTCAAGCAGGGTGGCACACTACTTACTAGTAGACGATGTCCAGATGACCCGGAGGTCACCCTGACCACCTGGACATCGTCTTCAGGAAGTGACAATTTTTTTTGCATATTCAAGCAGGGTGGCACACTACTTACCAGTAGACGATGTCCAGATGACCCGGAGGTCACCCTGACCACCTGGACATCGTCTTCAGGAAGTGACAATTTTTTTTGCATATTCAAGCAGGGTGGCACACTACTTACCAGTAGACGATGTCCAGATGACCCGGAGGTCACCCTGACCACCTGGACATCGTCTTCAGGAAGTGACAATTTTTTTTTGCATATTCAAGCAGGGTGGTACACTACTTACAAGTAGACGATGTTCAGATGACCCGGTGGTCACCCTGACCACCTGGACATCGTCTTCAGGAAGTGACAATTTTTTTTTGCATATTCAAGCAGGGTGGCACACTACTTACCAGTAGACGATGACCAGATGACCCGGAGGTCACCCTGACCACCTGGACATCGTCTTCAGGAAGTGACAATTTTTTTTTGCATATTCAAGCAGGGTGGTACACTACTTACCAGTAGACGATGTCCAGATGACCCGGAGGTCACCCTGACCACCTGGACATCGTCTTCAGGAAGTGACAATTTTTTTTGCATATTCAAGCAGGGTGGCACACTACTTACCAGTAGACGATGTCCAGATGACCCGGAGGTCACCCTGTCCACCTGGACATCGTCTTCAGGAAGTGACAATTTTTTTTGCATATTCAAGCAGGGAGGTACACTACTTACCAGTAGACGATGTTCAGATGACCCGGTGGTCACCCTGACCACCTGGACATCATCTTCAGGAAGTGACAATTTTTTTTGCATATTCAAGCAGGGTGGCACACTACTTACCAGTAGACGATGTCCAGATGACCCGGAGGTCACCCTGACCACCTGGACATCGTCTTCAAGGAAGTAACAATTTTTTTTGCATATTCATGCAGGGTGGCACACTACTTACCAGTAGACGATGTCCAGATGACCCGGAGGTCACCCTGACCACCTGGACATCGTCTTCAGGAAGTGACAATTTTTTTTTGCATATTCAAGCAGGCTGGTACACTACTTACCAGTCGACGATGTCCAGATGACCCGGAGGTCACCCAGACCACCTGGACATCGTCTTCAGGAAGTGACAATTTTTTTTTGCATATTCAAGCAGGGTGGTACACTACTTACCAGTAGACGATGTCCAGATGTCCCGGAGGTCACCCTGATCACCTGGAAATCGTATTCAGGAAGTGACAATTTTTTTTGCATATTCAAGCAGGGTGGTACACTACTTACCAGTAGACGATTTCCAGATGACCCGGAGGTCACGCTGACCACCTGGACATCGTCTTCAGGAAGTGACAATTTTTTTTTGCATATTCAAGCAGGGTGGTACACTACTTACCAGTAGACGATGTCCAGCTGACCCGGAGGTCACCCTGACCACCTGGACATCGTCTTCAGGAAGTGACAATTTTTTTTGCATATTCAAGCAGGGTGGCACTCTACTTACCAGTAGACGATGTCCAGATGACCCGGAGTGCACCCTGACCACCTGGACACCGTCTCCAGGAAGTGACAATTTTTTTTGCATATTCAAGCAGGGTGGCACACTACTTACCAGTAGACGATGTCCAGATGACCCGGAGGTCACCCTGACCACCTGGACATCGACTTCAGGAAGTGACAATTTTTTTTGCATATTCAAGCAGGGTGGTATACTACTTACCAGTAGACGATGTCCAGATGACCCTGAGGTCACGCTGACCACCTGGACGTCGTCTTCAGGAAGTGACAATTTTTTTTTGCATATTCAAGCAGGGTGGTACACTACTTACCAGTAGACGATGTCCAGATGACCCGGAGGTCACCCTGACCACCTGGACACCGTCTTCAGGAAGTGACAATTTTTTTTGCATATTCAAGCAGGGTGGCACACTACTTACCAGTAGACGATGTCCAGATGACCCGGAGGTCACCCTGACCACCTGGACATCGTCTTCAGGAAGTGACAATTTTTTTTTGCATATTCAAGCAGGGTGGTACACTACTTACCAGTAGACGATGTCCAGATGACCCGGAGGTCACCCTGACCACCTGGACATCGTCTTCAGGAAGTGACAATTTTTTTTGCATATTCAAGCAGGGTGGCACACTACTTACCAGTAGACGATGTCCAGATGACCCGGAGGTCACCCTGACCACCTGGACATCGTCTCAGGAAGTGACAATTTTTTTTTGCATATTCAAGCAGGGTGGTACACTACTTACCAGTAGACGATGTCCAGATGACCCGGAGGTCACCCTGACCACCTGGACATCGTCTTCAGGAAGTGACAATTTTTTTTGCATATTCAAGCAGGGTGGCACACTACTTACCAGTAGACGATGTCCAGATGACCCGGAGGTCACCCTGACCACCTGGACATCGTCTTCAGGAAGTGACAATTTTTTTTGCATATTCAAGCAGGGTGGTACACTACTTACCAGTAGACGATGTCCAGATGACCCGGAGGTCACCCTGACCACCTGGACATCGTCTCAGAAGTGACAATTTTTTTTGCATATTCAAGCAGGGTGGCACACTACTTACCAGTAGACGATGTCCAGATGACCCGGAGGTCACCCTGACCACCTGGACATCGTCTTCAGGAAGTGACAATTTTTTTTGCATATTCAAGCAGGGTGGTACACTACTTACCAGTAGACGATGTCCAGATGACCCGGAGGTCACCCTGACCACCTGGACATCGTCTTCAGGAAGTGACAATTTTTTTTGCATATTCAAGCAGGGTGGTACACTACTTACCAGTAGACGATGTCCAGATGACCCGGAGGTCACCCTGACCACCTGGACATCGTCTTCAGGAAGTGACAATTTTTTTTGCATATTCAAGCAGGGTGGCACACTACTTACCAGTAGACGATGTCCAGATGACCCGGAGGTCACCCTGACCACCTGGACATCGTCTTCAGGAAGTGACAATTTTTTTTGCATATTCAAGCAGGGTGGTACACTACTTACCAGTAGACGATGTCCAGATGACCCGGAGGTCACCCTGACCACCTGGACATCGTCTTCAGGAAGTGACAATTTTTTTTTGCATATTCAAGCAGGGTGGCACACTACTTACCAGTAGACGATGTCCAGATGACCCGGAGGTCACCCTGACCACCTGGACATCGTCTTCAGGAAGTGACAATTTTTTTTTGCATATTCAAGCAGGGTGGCACACTACTTACCAGTAGACGATGTCCAGATGACCCGGAGGTCACCCTGACCACCTGGACATCGTCTTCAGGAAGTGACAATTTTTTTTTGCATATTCAAGCAGGGTGGTACACTACTTACCAGTAGACGATGTCCAGATGACCCGGAGGTCACCCTGACCACCTGGACATCGTCTTCAGGAAGTGACAATTTTTTTTTGCATATTCAAGCAGGGTGGTACACTACTTACCAGTAGACGATGTCCAGATGACCCGGAGGTCACCCTGACCACCTGGACATCGTCTTCAGGAAGTGACAATTTTTTTTTGCATATTCAAGCAGGGTGGTACACTACTTACCAGTAGACGATGTCCAGATGACCCGGAGGTCACCCATGACCACCTGGACATCGTCTTCAGGAAGTGACAATTTTTTTTTGCATATTCAAGCAGGGTGGTACACTACTTACCAGTAGACGATGTCCAGATGACCCGGAGGTCACCCTGACCACCTGGACATCGTCTTCAGGAAGTGACAATTTTTTTTGCATATTCAAGCAGGGTGGTACACTACTTACCAGTAGACGATGTCCAGATGACCCGGAGGTCACCCTGACCACCTGGACATCGTCTTCAGGAAGTGACAATTTTTTTTTGCATATTCAAGCAGGGTGGCACACTACTTACCAGTAGACGATGTCAGATGACCCGGAGGTCACCCTGACCACCTGGACATCGTCTTCAGGAAGTGACAATTTTTTTTTGCATATTCAAGCAGGGTGGTACACTACTTACCAGTAGACGATGTCCAGATGACCCGGAGGTCACCCTGACCACCTGGACACCGTCTTCAGGAAGTGATAATTTTTTTTGCATATTCAAGCAGGGTGGCACACTACTTACCAGTAGACGATGTCCAGATGACCTGGAGGTCACCCTGACCACCTAGACATCGTCTTCAGGAAGTGACAATTTTTTTTTGCATATTCAAGCAGGCTGGTACACTACTTACCAGTAGACGATGTCCAGATGACCCTGAGGTCACCCAGACCACCTGGACATCGTCTTCAGGAAGTGACAATTTTTTTTTGCATATTCAAGCAGGCTGGTACACTACTTACCAGTCGACGATGTCCAGATGACCCGGAGGTCACCCAGACCACCTGGACATCGTCTTCAGGAAGTGACAATTTTTTTTGCATATTCAAGCAGGGTGGCACTTTACTTACCAGTAGACGATGTCCAGATGACCCGGAGGGCACCCTGACCACCTGGACACCGTCTCCAGGAAGTGACAATTTTTTTTGCATATTCAAGCAGGGTGGCACACTACTTACCAGTAGACGATGTCCAGATGACCCGGAGGTCACCCTGACCACCTGGACATCGACTTCAGGAAGTGACAATTTTTTTTGCATATTCAAGCAGGGTGGTACACTACTTACCAGTAGACGATGTCCAGATGACCCTGAGGTCACCCTGACCACCTGGACATCGTCTCCAAGAAGTAACAATTTTTTTTGCATATTCATGCAGGGTGGCACACTACTTACCAGTAGACGATGTCCAGATGACCCGGAGGTCACCCAGACCACCTGGACATCGTCTTCAGGAAGTGACAATTTTTTTTGCATATTCAAGCAGGGTGGTACACTACTTACCAGTCGACGATGTCCAGATGCCCCGGAGGTCACCCTGACCACCTGTACATCGTCCTCAGGAACTGAAAATTTTTTTTGCATATTCAAGCAGGGATGTACACTACTTACCAGTAGACGATGTCCAGATGACCCGGAGGTCACCCTGACCACCTGGACAGCGTCTTCAGGAAGTGACAATTTTTTTTGCATATTCAAGCAGGGTGGCACACTACTTACCAGTAGACGATGTCCAGATGACCCGGAGGTCACCCAGACCACCTGGACATCGTATTCAGGAAGTGACAATTTTTTTTTGCATATTCAAGCAGGGTGGTACACTACTTACCAGTAGACGATGTCCAGATGACCCGGAGGTCACGCTGACCACCTGGACGTCGTCTTCAGGAAGTGACAATTTTTTTTTGCATATTCAAGCAGGGTGGTACACTACTCACCAGTAGACGATGTCCAGATGACCCGGAGGTCACCCTGACCACCTGGACAGCGTCTTCAGGAAGTGACAATTTTTTTTGCATATTCAAGCAGGGTGGCACACTACTTACCAGTAGACGATGTCCAGATGACCCGGAGGTCACCCAGACCACCTGGACATCGTATTCAGGAAGTGACAATTTTTTTTGCATATTCAAGCAGGGTGGTACACTACTTACCAGTAGACGATGTCCAGATGACCCGGAGGTCACGCTGACCACCTGGACGTCGTCTTCAGGAAGTGACAATTTTTTTTTGCATATTCAAGCAGGGTGGTACACTACTCACCAGTAGACGATGTCCAGATGACCCGGAGGTCACCCTGACCACCTGGACAGCGTCTTCAGGAAGTGACAATTTTTTTTGCATATTCAAGCAGGGTGGCACACTACTTACCAGTAAACGATGTCCAGATGACCCGGAGGTCACCCAGACCACCTGGACATCGTATTCAGGAAGTGACAATTTTTTTTGCATATTCAAGCAGGGTGGTACACTACTTACCAGTAGACGATGTCCAGATGACCCGGAGGTCACGCTGACCACCTGGACGTCGTCTTCAGGAAGTGACAATTTTTTTTTGCATATTCAAGCAGGGTGGTACACTACTTACCAGTAGACGATGTCCAGATGACCCGGAGGTCACCCTGACCACCTAGACACCGTCTTCAGGAAGTGATAATTTTTTTTGCATTTTCAAGCAGGGTGGCACACTACTTACCAGTAGACGATGTTCAGATGACCCGGAGGTCACCCAGACCACCTGGACATCGTCTTCAGGAAGTGACAATTTTTTTTGCATATTCAAGCAGGGTGGTACACTACTTACCAGTCGACGATGTCCAGATGCCCCGGAGGTCACCCTGACCACCTGTACATCGTCTTCAGGAACTGAAAATTTTTTTTGCAAATTCAAGCAGGGATGTACACTACTTACCAGTAGACGATGTCCAGATGACCCGGAGGTCACCCTGACCACCTGGACAGCGTCTTCAGGAAGTGACAATTTTTTTTGCATATTCAAGCAGGGTGGCACACTACTTACCAGTAGACGATGTCCAGATGACCCGGAGGTCACCCAGACCACCTGGACATCGTATTCAGGAAGTGACAATTTTTTTTGCATATTCAAGCAGGGTGGTACACTACTTACCAGTAGACGATGTCCAGATGACCCGGAGGTCACGCTGACCACCTGGACGTCGTCTTCAGGAAGTGACAATTTTTTTTTGCATATTCAAGCAGGGTGGTACACTACTCACCAGTAGACGATGTCCAGATGACCCGGAGGTCACCCTGACCACCTGGACAGCGTCTTCAGGAAGTGACAATTTTTTTTTGCATATTCAAGCAGGGTGGCACACTACTTACCAGTAGACGATGTCCAGATGACCCGGAGGTCACCCAGACCACCTGGACATCGTATTCAGGAAGTGACAATTTTTTTTGCATATTCAAGCAGGGTGGTACACTACTTACCAGTAGACGATGTCCAGATGACCCGGAGGTCACGCTGACCACCTGGACGTCGTCTTCAGGAAGTGACAATTTTTTTTTGCATATTCAAGCAGGGTGGTACACTACTTACCAGTAGACGATGTCCAGATGACCCGGAGGTCACCCTGACCACCTAGACACCGTCTTCAGGAAGTGATAATTTTTTTTGCATATTCAAGCAGGGTGGCACACTACTTACCAGTAGACGATGTCCAGATGACCCGGAGGTCACCCTGACCACCTGGACATCGACTTCAGGAAGTGACAATTTTTTTTGCATATTCGAGCAGGGTGGCACACTACTTATCAGTAGACGATGTCCAGATAACCCGGAGGTCACCCTGACCACCTGGACATCGTCTTCAGGAAGTGACAATTTTTTTACATATTCAAGCAGGTTGGCAATTCAGAAACTTTTAAAGGGCGATTTCATTTCTAAAATCTCGGTAGTCTAAAGGTTAAAATGTAAAGTTTCCAAACCGAAAATATAAAAATGTGATTTGTGTTAATAGTACTTTGAGTAATAAATACCAAATACACTATAATTTTTTTCCCTTGAATGAGAATAGTGTACAATCTTGTTTCCAAAACTTTCTTTTCTAAAAAAATGCAAGGTTAAGAAAATACTCATTAGGTATAAAGGAATGGATACATTGCTACCCAGACAGCACTTCATATTGCAGCGATATTGTTGGAATAATGTCATATTGCTACAATATTGTCAACATACATTGTCTGATTTTAGTATTTCATTAATTAATGAACGCATTAATGAGGATAATAATTTAAGCTAAAGAATTTTTATATTGTCTTATGTTTTGACGAAAATTCGTACTATATTTCGAATTACCTATAACCAAATTTTTTAATTCTTTTGGATATGTGGGTGAAAATCATCTAACGCGCACAATTGTCTAATAGTGAAATATGTCCCATTATATCATATATAAAATTACGAATAATATATTCTAAGTACAATATACGTAATTTAATGTAAGTCAGCCGTGAAACTTGATAAAAGTTGATTTTATTGTCAAGTTTAAGTTGCTTAAAGTTTGAAATATAACGTCCCCTGGCTGTAAGAAGGCCATAATCGCATATTAACTGGTGCGATTATAGGCGTATTTCTTTATTTCAAAAACGGGTTCAAAACTTAATTGTTCATTTTGATAACCACAATTAAAATCAAGTTGAAAATCTGAACATTTACTGATTTTTGAAGTGCACTGAACTTGCTGAACTTTGTAACAAACTTGTTATTAATAATAGCTGTGTTATGATTAATGTCTTTAAAATTAATTGTAAACATAAAACATTTTTCTGACCAGGTGAAATTGTTAACTTTTGGTTTACTTTAGAGATAAAAATTTTATTTTTAATATTTCATGATGTTAAGCAAAAAATACGGGCATGTTTTTGTGGTAATTCAGCGGTTACCTTTTTTAATGTAATTTCTCTGGTAGAGTATAATTGGAAAACTAATAAATTTTTTAAAACCAATTCATAGAGTAAATTTCAGATAAAGTAACTACATAAAAACAGTATTATTCCGATGTGGAAATTTTGAATGTTAACGTAATAAAATTTAAAAAACAATCTATGTAATCTCCCCTGGCATGTAACATCCCCTGTCCAAATTTCTTTTATAACAAATAATCGATGCTGATCATTACATGCTTTACTGTTTTGACTAAAAATAAACATTATTTCTTAACAATTGTTTTCTCCATTCAAAGGAACTATGCGAGTCCATCAATGGAAATGGAGTAGATGTGAGCCCCAAAAAATTAATTTTAATGAAGTAAGTTGTTACGAATGTAATTTGAATAGACAATGTGAACATTATCAATTAGGGTCGATCTCGTACGAAAATAAAACTCAGAAAAAGAGTAAAATTGTTATTTAAGATAAAAGAAGTCACTACTAAAAGAAATAATATAAATATATAATTTATATTACAAATATAAAAATTATGTTAAATTGATTATATGGAAACGTTGCATATATTTTATAAATGGAAGAATTTGTTAATTAATTTTTTTTTTGTCATTATCAATTAGGTATAGTTATATTCAATGTATACTCCATAAAATATGTTTATTAAAATTTTCTATCCCTATTACAAAATCTCACGTGAGAAATTGATTTTTTATTATTTAGCAAATTTAAACACCTCTCCAATTGAAATATCACATGAGATTTTGGCATGAAATCTCACTTGAGATCTCATGTGAGATTTTGTATTAGGGTTGTATTAAAAATTAAAAATCTTCAATACGTTGAGTAAATCAACTGATCCTGTATGCCCACTATAAACAGGTACTCTAGAAACTGTAATTGGTCCAGAGAAACCAAAAATATATATAATTTTTTTCATTTTGTTTTCTTGCATATCACAACGTCAAATGTTCACGTTAGATGATTTTCACCCATGTAGGATTGTCAGGTAGCATTACTTTACCCATTTGACAACAACTTGAAAATAATTTATTTTTATTATATTCACATGAAAAATGTTTTGCATGGCAATAATTACAAATTTCAGACATTGTACCTAAATAATTTTCAATTATTAAAGATTCATTAAAATAATTATTTACTATTTTACCATCATACATATTAATTTATTTTTTTTTGTTTACTCTTAAATTTTTTTTTTTAAATGAGGAGTAGCATTTTCATTTATTGACTCATTATCATGAACTTGAGTTTTTTAAAAAGTGTTAAAATAGGGTAAGGTGAGGGAATTAAAGGAGGGTGGGTAGTTGACCTGGAGGTCATCCTGACCACCTCGACGTCGTCCTCGGGAAATGACATTATTTTATTGTTTTATAATTTTTTTGTTTAATTTCATTTTCCCTCTGCGATTACAGGCTTGGGGCTGACATATATTGTTCATATATTTTGTTCAATATATATTGTTCATTTATTTTGAAATTTTGAGTGCTACTCTTTAAAGATGCTACTTATATGTATATTTGTAAATATTTGAATTAAGTGTGCACTTTAGATATGATTTTTTTTATTAATTAATTTATTTTTAACTAATATTAGCGCTACGCTTTAAAGGTGCTGCTTCAATTTTTGAATTGTTCTATTGATGATTCATTTTATAATTTTAAGCGCTACTCTTTAAAGGTGCTGCTTATATGTATATTTGTAAATATTTGAATTAAGTGTGCACTTTAGATATGATTTTCTTTATTAATTAATTTGTTTTTAACGCTTTGTTAAAAACTTAGCAATATTAGCGCTACGCTTTAAAGGTGTTGCTTCAATTTTTGAATTGTTATGTTGTTGATTTATTTTTTTTTACCTCCGGGTCATCTGGACATCGTCTACTGGTAAGTAGTGTACCACCCTGCTTGAATATGCAAAAAAAATTGTCACTTCCTGAAGACGATGTCCAGGTGGTCAGGGTGACCTCCGGGTCATCTGGACATCGTCTACTCGTAAGTAGTGTGCCACCCTGCTTGAATATGCAAAAAAAATTGTCACTTCCTGAAGACGATATCTAGGTGGTCAAGGTACACCCCATACCACCACCCCTTCCCCCTTCAAATGTTGCCCCTTTTAAAAAAACAACTAAAAACATTAACCCCCAACAGTGCGTCAAAAAACATGTGATACATCTATTTATCAAAAAATATCGTCACATCGACAATTACGTCACACAAATAGATTGACGTCACAGAAAGGGAGAAAGGTTTTTGATGGAATTTAATTTTTATTTAACTTTAACTCTAACTTTAATTTTTTCTATTATATATTTTTAATATTTAATTTATTTCAGAAAAAATAATATAAAATAAATAAATAAATAAATAAATTAAAAAATAATAAATGACCTTTAATTTTTTTTTTATATATATAGAACTTTTATCCTCCAAATGTTGAGCAATCGATAGGTGAAAATCAATCATTAATAATTATAAATAATATTTTATTTTAAATTTTTATTTAATAAAATTTTCTATTTTTCATGATTTTTATTTTTTGACATGATCAATTTACGAGAAATTGCCCATATATACATGTAAAATCTAAATGTGCATAAATTAAAGGTTACCTAATTATCTTTTTTTATTGTATTCATACAATTGTAATTTTATTTATTTTTTCACATATAATAATTACAAAGGAAATAAGATTGGACACGCCATAATAATAATAATAATAATATAAAATCAAAGAGTGTTTTAATTGAAGAATAATAAAATCCAATTATTATTGTAATTATGTGCATTAAAAAATAGACAATAATAAATGTTAACAAATAAGTAAGATTATTATTACTTAGTATTAATATATTATATTCATCTAAACTTTGAAAATGAAAAATTAAATCTAATAACTTTATAACTTCATATAGTTTAAATGTTTTCCTAATAATTAATATTGATACAACAAAATAAATCAAAAGTTTAAATCGACCGAGGGAGCGTTAGCGACCGAGGTATTTGTTGCTAGTATTATATTATAGTATAGCCCTTTAGTTTGCTTAAAAATAATTAAAATTTACATACCTAGTAAAAAACCGTTCCGGCACTGGTACTTTTACCTTATGTAATACAAAAAGTTGACCTATTTTGAGGTATTTTAAGGTAACTTTTGTTACAACTTGCATAACCCTGATACAAATTAATATTTTGAATAAAATTGCTTGCAGATTATGGATTATATTTTTAGTCTATCTAAAAAACATAAGCCATTTTAAAATTTATGTACACTTGTCGTGAAATTACCCATATCTATTTTATTAAGGGGATAAGCCTGGGTTAAAATTGGAAAACAATTAAATATTATTAACTAATAATTGTTTTTATAACAAGTGAAAGCATTTCTTAATTTTTAAACCAATTTACTTATTATTAAATTTAATTTAATTTTTTTGGCCAATTTATATGTAGCATAACCCTAGTCAAAATTTAACATTTAAGGTTAAAAGACTCTAATTTTGCCATTAATTGGCCATTTATTGGGTATTTTATGATAATTGACCATTTTCTGACTTAAAATTGTTACATTTATTGTCAGATTTCTACCAGGGTACCATTTTAATTAATTATAAGAGACTCTATACCCTGAGTTTTTTTCCATAATAGTTAGGATATCCCAGAAACAACTTTATCGAATAGACTAATATTTTAACAGTAACTTTTCAACATTTTTAATCCTTAAATGAAATAGACTGTGTTATAATATTGTAAAAAAATTATACTTGTCAAGTTATTCAGAAAAATTAAAAAATTGTTTAGTAAACAGCTAAATAATTAGTTTTTAATATAATAATTAACACTAGCAAAAAAACTCGCTCGCTTACGCTCGCTCGATTCCAATAACCTATTAAAATTAACGAAAATATTATTACAAATTGTAATTAGTTTAATGTAAAATTGAGTCACTTTAAAGGTTTTATAAACAATTAATAAATGTAATTAGCAATATTTGTCTACATCTACATTAAACCACCTTCGTTTTAATAAATTTAATTAAAAAAGTATTTAAATATATATTTTTTTTTTTTTTTTTTTGAAAATAGTTACTTATTTATTTATACCAAAGTTAAAATATTATACTTTAATACAATTTATAAATCTGCAAATTCTGGGAAGATAAATAGTAGTTGTAATACAGTCACAGTCGGAAATTCTGTAAGTGATTTTATAAACTTTTATTTTTGTTTATTATATACGTTGAAAAATTGCTCTCTGCGTTTACACAGGCTTGAGACTGTCATATGGCTCGCATTACAATTTTTTAACTTAATCATTATAAAATTATGACTATATTTTTTTATATTTTTTTTTTTATTTTTTTTATTTTTTTTATATACTTTAATCGAAAATTTCTTTAAATACTACATTTTTTGTGTAAGTTTTTGTTATTTCTTTTTTATTTTTATTTATCTTTTTTAGGTACAGGGAATCTTTATTTAATAATATTTTCAAATTATTTTTTGATGTAACACGAGGTAATGCAACATACATTTGACCATGACTAAATACTGGTGTTGGTAAAAATAAAACCTACGTTATTAAAGGATTGTCCTTGAGATTTATTAATAGTCATGGCAAATCCCAGTCTAATAGGAAATTGTACGGATCATTCTAAATGGTATTTCTTCTGGTGATGGGCTTAAATCTATTCGTGGTAAAAATACTACATTTCCAGTTTTCTTTCCCGTTACGATTTCAGCTTGAATTATATAATCTTTCAAATCTTTGATAATGAGACGTGTTCCATTGCAAAGTCCATCTTCTAAATTTAAATTTCTTAATAATATTACAATTGCTCCAATTTTTAATGTTAATTTGTGCGGTGGAAGACCATTTGGCGTTATTGAGTTTATATATTCTATTGGTATTACATTATCCAAGGGTTGATCATTATCATCAGTTACAGTATCTATACTAAAATACTCTTTACTTTGACCATTCATTTTACTTAATATTTCATTATTTATTTTTAATACATGATTATTTGTCGTGGAGAGGATTACTTTTTTACTTAATGATGAATCTTTTGAATTAATATTTGATCCAAATATTTCAGAAATTAAGTCACCATTTGATAGTAAATTCGAAGGTATTTCAATATAATTATTATCTTCTTCAAATTTTTCTGCATAAATACCTTCGCCAATATTTAATAGCCAATTTTTGAATGCAGTATCTTCTGCGTCAATTATTCTCATATTTTGTTTTAAAGAAAAATGAAAAAAATTATAGACCATATTTTACTTTTTTTTATACATGATTCTAATATTTGTGTTCTACTGCCATGTCGTATAATTTGTAATGTTTGTCTAAAGTTAACATGGGTAAAGTTAGTACAGACAATTAAGTTTAATTTATGACAAATATTTAATAATTATATAATTAATTTATTATTGATAAATTGCGTGGTACCAGATAGGGCAAAATTATAAAGTCCTATAAAAAAATTATTTGCATTAAAAGCAAAAAATCAGTTATTCAAGAACAATTGAAAAATGAAGGTAAAAGCAAAATTTTTAGAAATAAATATTAGTGTTTTTTTTATTAGTAATAAAAGTATTTATTTCAGATATAAAAAACTTAATTTCATTAATAAATGACAAACTTCACGTTGGTTATCTCTCAACTGTCTGGATCTTTAAAAATGGTATTTTATTATACATATTTCTATCATATTTTCGCTAATATAAATTAATTTGTAATATTTAATTAGTTGTAGATGATTTCGACAAAACGTTGTTGTCCGATGATAAGAAAGTCAATTAATTTTCCTATCATGCTGTCGTTATAAGTTAAAAATACTATTGCAAATTAAAAATGTACAAATTATTAATGTAAAAATTTATTATATGAAACCGTGAAAATAAATAAGCAAGATTATAGTATTTTCATGTCTTGTTACTTTGCTTACGAGTAAAAGATTCTTGAACAATGCACCGCATACAAAATAATATCCAGCAGATCTTTGGATGGAATTCTGAACATCGTAGCTTTATAAAAGAAGAACTCTATGTTACGAACGAATAGGTAAGGACAATAACAACAATCAAGCATTAAAATTATATGAACATTTTATTATCAATAGTTAAATTACACAGTCTTTTTACAGTTTAATTGAATTTGCATACGGTATAATTTTAGCACCTGATCAATTCATTTATAAAAATCGTAAATTCTTAATAATGTTTAATTTTCTTATATCAATAATTTTTAATTACAGTTGCTTCCATGGATAACTTTGACTCAATTAGTTGAAAAAATGTATTCTTCAGATTTTATAATCTGCATCACTGAAACGCTAAACATCTGAAGGTAAGGCAATCGTTATATTATTAATTCTTCAAAATAAAACCAATGACTTATTCTCGCAAATTCTTACCATCGTTAAAATGTTCAACCAGTGTTAAAGAAACAAAAAAAAATTGTTTATTTTGATTCATTGATTTTACCAGATTGATGTATGCATTGTATGTGATTAATAAAATATTTTTTAATAATCTCCGATGCATGGATGGTGCATCTAACCCTCCATGCATCGGAAAAAAGTTATCTATTTAATATATTATATTTCGTCGGATGGGAGGAAAAGGGTGCTATTTCGAAATAGCGGTGAAAAAGGTTCTAATTCGGATGAGCAGTGAAAAAGGTTCTAATTCGAATGAGCGGTGAAAAAGTTTCTAATTCGAATGAGCGGTGAAAAAGGTCCTAATTCGGATGAGCGGTGAAAAAGGTTCTAATTCGGATGAGCGGTGAAAAAGGTTCTAATTCGGATGAGTGATGAAAAGGTACTACTTCAAAAGAGCGATAAAAAGGTCTGAAGTTGGATGAGCGATAATTAAGGAATAGTACATTGTGTACCAAGGGCGCAAAATTGGGGATTCTGGCCCGAGGGTGAGTTTTCACCCGAGTGAAGCGAGGGTGAAACACTCACCCGAGGGCCGCGAATCCCCATTGCGCCCGTGGTGCACATACTATTTTCTGTCCGAAAGGGTGAAAAATGCTTTAAAAAGGAAACTAATAAAAAAGCAGGCGGGAATTGGCCATTTTGCGCCCGAAAAAGCGGGCGCAAAAACGCATTTTGCGCCCGCGCGGACAGGAAATATATTTATTCCTGCAATAAGCTTTTTTGATTTTTAACAGGTTCTCACGTTTAACTAGTATATTCTATAATTGAATTTGATATTTGGCTTCACGATAAGTTTTACAAAAAAATGGATTTATTTATGACAATAATTTATTAAATAATAATAAATGCTAATTCAATAAACTATAATAAAAACAATAATATTCACTAGGAACTAGGTTTTTTTGTATCAAACTATTGATATCTCTTTTTTTTCTTGATGCACGGGCAAGATTTCATTGTAACAGCATTCCAATTTTTGCTGTTTCAAAGTACCACTCAATATGTTACCTGCATCTTCATAATTGTATTTATAAGAAATTGAAGATTTGGTAACAATTATTTCACATAATTGAGAAATTTTTTTTTTCCAAAAATTTCTTTACAACTATTTTACATAATTGAGAACTTTTTATTTTTTTACAAAATTTCTCAATTATGTGAAATAATTGTTACCAAATCTTCAATTTCTTATAAATACAATTATGAAGATGCAGGTAAAATATTGCATGGTGCTTTGAAACAGCAAAAATTGGAATGCTGTTACAATGAAATCTTGCCTTTGGATCAAGAAAAAAAAGAGATATCAATAGTTTGATACAAAAAAACTAATTCCTAGTGAATATTATTGTTTTTATTATAGTTTATTGAATTAGCATTTATTTTATTTAATAAATTATTGTCATAATAAAATCTATTTTTTGTAAAACTTATCGTGAAGCCAAATATCAAATTCAATTATAGATTATACAAGTTAAACGTGTGAACCTGTTAAAAATCAAAAAAGCTTATTGATAAAATTAAAAAATTATAATTAATCCACTTAGCTTTTTTGTTTGTTTGCAGGAATAAATATATTTTCCTTAATTATCGCTCATCCAACTTCAGACCTTTTTATCGCTCTTTGAAGTAGTACCTTTTTCCAATCACTCATCCGAATTAGAACCTTTTTCACCGCTCATTCCGAATAGACCTTTTCACCGCTCATCCGATTAGGACCTTTTTCACCGCTCCTTCGAATTAGAACCTTTTTCACCGCTCATTCGAATTAGAACCTTTTCCACCGCTCATCCGAATTAGAACCTTTTTCACCGCTCATCCGAATTAGAACCTTTTTCACCGCTATTTCGAAATAGCACCCTTTTCCTCCCACCCGACGAAATGTATTTTTAGCACATTGTTGAAATAGTTGATTAATGAAATGACCAATTGACTCTTTGTAAAAAATCATTCCATCTTTAGTGTCAAATTACATTAAGCAAATTTGAAGTCGGTTTTTGTAAAGCCTTAATTTATTTCCTGTTAATATATAATCCATCATACTTGCAGCAAAACATGTTTGATCCTTACACTGATTTATAGCCACTTGGTAATCTGAATAATTACAATATGCTGTTCCACATAATTCCATAACAGAATCGAATAAGCAGGAACTCTTGTAAATATATATTTGTTTATTATATGTAACAGGTTTACAGAGAATGGCGTTTTTAATAACTTCTTTAATTGTTTTTGTTTTTGGCCTATTGTACTGAATCAAAACATCAGGACAAGGCTCGAGGTATTTCCCTCTTTGTTTCTTCTCATTTTTGTCCAAACTTTTTGATGTTAAATTGTTTAATTCGTGATCTAGATTACTGCGAAATATGCTTGCTTTCAATGATTTTGCTAATGCAGGTGATTCTAATTTTTGGTTTTCTATATATCCTCTTGCAATCTTAATTGCACCACAAAGAAAATCTATATAAATTGCCAAAAATAAATGTGCTGAAATTGGTCTGTTTAAATTAGTGATGTGCCTCAGATCACAAAAAAGTGACCCAGAACGCCCGGAAGTAGCTACAGTATTTGTAGTATTAAAATGAACTAGCATGATATTTGTCCATATTGGGAATTCAACACATAAGTTTTTAAAATTCTTAACTAAATCTGGACAATAAAATTCATTATTTGTATTTTTGCACCCTAAATTAAGAGCTTGCGTCTGGATATTTACAATTTCCGTTTCAATACAATTCACTTCCGATGCAAGTTCATTATTTTCTTCTAAATTTTCATTACATTCTTCACAGTTACCATTAATTGGATTTTTATCGAAATTGTAAGTATTACATGTACAATTCTCTTGACAATAATCAGTTCGATGGTATTTAATCAAGTCAAACAAGGTCGCTAAATTTTGTTTTACATCCGTATTATCATCTACGCCTGCACTTTGACAGACAATAAATACTGATTTGACTACATCTTTAAATTCTTGGTATGTCGTAACAGTGCTTAAATATCCAATAATTCTTAGATAAAAATTTTTTACTTTGAGCTCATGATTCTCAAACCATTTCCAATGCGATATCGACTTAATAAGATGTGCAATATCTGACCTTAAAAAACATACTGGCAATTTATTTTCAATACCAAGCATTACGTTGTAACATGATAAAAGATACTGTTTATACGTGCAGTTATTGAATCCCAAGCAAACTGCATTTTGCAAAGCGCTGGAACCATCAGTGCATACTTGCTTTGGTTTCACTGCACCCAACTCTATCCACTTGTCAAAGCAACTTTTAATAAATATTGCTGATTGATATTCCGACAAAAATTGAAGTAAAGGATAAATCTTTTTTCCGATCGATACACTAATAATGTATAAAAATATATGTGAAGTTACTTCATTCGCATATCTAATTTTTTTTACAAATCGTCCAGCTGCATCAATTGATACTGCTACATTGTTTGAATTACAAATAGTGTTCCACAAATCAATTTGCTTTTGCGTACAAAATATCAAATGAAATGGAAAATTCCCAAATTGATGAATTTTATCGGACCATTTAGGATCAATCTTCATAGCAAAAATTTCATTTACGACATTTTTAGTTGGCTTAACTCCATAATGTTCAAATATTGCATCCTGCCGTACTTTACGCAAAACTGGTGTTCCGTGGATCAAAGGACCCTCAACGTCTCCGTAATTTATATGCTCATTCGCTTCATATCTTTTAAATTTTAAAGCTTTGACATGTAAAAGTTGTTTTTTACTTTCTTTTCGCAAAGTTGTAGACAATGGCCTCTTCTTAAAATGTCGAATATTTCTTGAATCACGTGTATTTATTAGAAACTTATAATTTTTTGACGTCATGTCGAGCAATCCCAGTATAGTATTTCCGCATTCTTTGCAAAAACCATTAATTTTTATTGCATTTGTTTTTTTCAATACGTAGCCCTTTTTAAAAGTAAAAGGACACGGAATCTTTTCACCTAACCAAATTATTTTCATTAAAATATGAGTCCATCCTTTAGGAATAACATGGTTGTTTGTATCGTTATTCTTTGGTTGAGGTCTGATAGAAAGCCATTCTTCTTCTGTTAAGTCTAAAGTAAAACTTAATTCGGAGCATGTACTTATAATTTTCACATCCTTTTTTAAAATGCAGCTATCTTCAAAAGTTTTATTTGTATCGTAATGTTCTTTTAGTTTATATTTTAAATCCTTCCAATCTTTACAAACGTAAAGATAAATTGCAGACGAATCGATAACATTTTTAAGCGAAGAACTAGCTATCTTCCAAATCTTATCTGATTGTTTAATGACAGTACCATCTTTATTGAAAATAAGTAAGTCTCAGGGTGTCAAAAATTTGTTCAAATGAAGCTGTTGGCGCACGAGGCATAATTATAATCCTGAAATGTTTCTCTAAATCAAAAAAATTAACAAATTAGTACATTTATCTAGGTTATACAGTTTAAAAAAAGTAACTTTTAAATCCTTTTAAAAATAATTTTCAAATAAGAATTTTTAATAACTTTTGCATTTCTAATTTTGTCTTAATTTCTTCCTTTTATATTACTAAAATTAAAATAAATTGTAATAATGTTTTACAAATATAATTCCATTTAAGGGGGTATTACACTTAAAATTAGTAAAATGAATGTTGAGTACAAAAATTGTTGTAAATAAATAATTTTGACTGGAAAAATGCATTTTAAGCTTGTGCGCAGGAATCACTTTTGACCGGTGAACCAATTTTGATCGAATACTCTTGTTTTATAGCCATAATTCCATAATTCGTGAACAATTGGAAATTTTTTTATAATTTTTGGACATTTTCTTAATCCAACAATTCAGGATTTAAAAATATCACAATCTAAATAGCTTCAGTCGGAAATGACATGTTTGAGCTATAAAAAGATAGTTATTAGATCAAAATTGGTTCATCAGTCAAAAGTGAATCCTGCGTACAAGCTTAAAATGCATTTTTCCAGTCTACGGAGGATAATAGTATGAAATTTGATTTTTTTAGGACAAAATCCTTCAGTTTTGATAGTTGTAAGTATATATAACTTGAATAACAAAAAATTGTTTATTTACAACAATTTTTGTACTCAAAATTCATTTCACTAATTTTAAGTGTAATATCCCTTTAAATGGATAACTTTTTTCGATGTTGGTTGGTGTATTTATCAATCTTATAAAATCAATCAATCAATCAATTAACATAAACAATTATTTTTGTTTCTTCAATACTGGTAACATTTTAATGATGATAAGAAATTGCGAGAATAAGTCGGTGGGCATTATTTTAAACAATAAATAAATATAACGATTGCCTATTACCTTCAGATGTTCAGTGTTTCAGTGATGCTGAATGTAAAATCGGAACTTTTTTCATTTTTCAAGAAATTCCAGTCAAAGTTATCCAATAAATTGCAAGCATTGAAGCTCAGTTGCATGAATGGGAAATATCCATGGAAGTAACTGTAATTAAAAATTATTGATATAAGCAAAATTAAATATTAAGAATTGAAGCATGATTTTTATAAATGTATGGATCAGGTGCTAAAATTATACCATATGCAAATTAAATTTAATCATAAGATGTTTTACGGAATGTTACAGTTAGTTCTATTATTATACAGTAACTTTTATATGGTTATAAGAACTAATATTTATATACAAGTATTAAAATATATTTAAGATTAACTTAAAGATATAAAATTGCTGCAATAATTTTAATGTATAAACTAAATTAATGATGCTGGGTTACTACAACGAATGATACTGTCTGCTTGAACAGCGCTGTAAATTTCGACCCATAATGCTGAATACCGGTATTGTAGATTCTACAAATGCCGACAGTCGATAAATGGTAACTTGCAATTATTATATTAATTATTGCTATTACATTATTTATATTTATAAATGTGGAATTTATTTGTTTTAGCCCATTTATTTCATGTTTCATTTTAAAACAATAAATATATGCAAAATATATTTATTATCATTTCTATTATTTATTTTTCGAACAGATAGAAATATGAGACTTTAGATATGTCGGTTGGTACTATTTCTAAGTAATCAACAGCTGATCAAGTCAATCAATAGCAATTCTGTAATTTTGTTTTTTCACCGATTTCAAACATTTTTTACGGTTTAGTTTTCTCAAAAACTGTTAATTACATTGTTTTATATATATACTGTGAATAGTAAATAAAGTTAATAATCATGCCTGAAATCCGTGCTGTGAATCATGAATTGCGATATGAGGTTTTGAAAGATTTTGTACTTTTTGATGAATATAACAGTTTATTGCCAGAATCCAATGAAGTGTGGAATAGTGCAAGCGCAAAGCTTAATTTAAAAAAAAGAAATGTATTTGAGTATGTGAAACAAAATAGGAAACAAATTAAAACAAGGCTATTGCAATATATGCAGGATAATAACAGTTTACACATTTATGATAAAGAAGTAAATGCGTTTAATGCAGCAAAAGATATTTCTTTTGATAATGTAAATACAGGCAAAAATTCTGAAAGTGAAACAGAAAGCTCTGACGAAGATCAAGATGATATTTTAGTGAACAAGTCAAATCCGATGGAAGCAAAGATTGAAGTGGAAGATACGATTATTGATATTATGTTCAAAATTCAGCAACTTAGAGTGGATATAGAATTTAAAAAATACATACGTTTTACAAGCTACGTCGATTTTTGTGTCATGTACTGGAGTCCAGAACAGATTCAATTATACAGAACAATTATGAAAAAGCTGAATTATTTACAATTAATGTTATCTAAGGACCTTATAAATAAATTGAAAGCCAAAGATTATGAGAGCAGTGATATAGTTTTGTATTCACTAGTTGGTGTGACCGATAAAAGCAAAACATTTTCATCTGAAACAGAAAGTCAATTATATTTGTTTTTATCCGAATAGATAAAATCTGGAGCACCGGTACCAGATGAAATACTTGTGCCCATGTTCTTATAAAATAATATCTGCAGTTTGCTACGCATTTAATGAGTCTATGAACTATGAAAAATATATATTAATGTGCTTAAAATGTTTTCAATCGAATTTAACAAACACTACATGCAGTCCTTTACCAAAATGTATCTTGCGAATAAATGTAACAGATGTTGTTAATTTTATCAATGATTTAGTGTGCTTTGAAAGAGAAAATATAAAAACGTTTTACATACAGTGTTTTGTATACTTAAGTGCAATCAAAGACTGCGAAGAATTTCTTCAATTTTTAGAGAACAGTTTTGTTCTATTACTTAGCGAGTCTGAAAACAAATTTTGTTTAGATTTAAGAGAAGACATTTTAAAAAGACTTAAACAACTAAGTTATTTGAATTATACAATTGAAAATTGTATTTGCAATGCCGAGTTAACACTTATTAAAGAAATGTTTGAAAGTACTTTAATTTTTGAAGAAGTGAAAATATTTTTTGATAATTTGAGCAAGAAGGTCGTTATTAATATGTGCTCAACTGTTGAAAACTACTATGATATTCCAAATGCATATGCATGTAAAGAATTTAGTTCTTACTTCACTGTTTTATGTTACCATTTTCCATTATGGACCAGCTGCTTAAATAACAAATCAACGCCAAAATTAATGTTAATGTCACACTTTGAAGCATGTACAGGAACTAAATTAAATGCTGATATGTATTTAAAAAGTCATATTTCAAACATAAATAATGAAACAAAAAATGGAATTACTGAGTATAGCAAATCAAAGAGTTTTAAAATTATAAGAACAATAATAACTTAGAACAAAGTTATTTGTTTAAAACAGAAAACTGGATGGGCTTAGGGATCTCAAGCGTACAATTATTTAGATAGTGAAGAAAACTGTACAAATGATTTGCAAGAATTTGAAAGAAGTTCAATGGAAATTTCAAATAAAATATCTATAATAAAACAATTTGTAGATACAAATCAATCCAAAGATTCATCAATATCTACTTTACATGAAATATCTAACGGTCACGATAATTGCGTATTAGATGACATAAACAACTCAAACTTAAAAAATACTGAAAATAGAGAAAGTGACACACCTTTATTCAATTCACATACACACTCATGTGGAAATTCATTATCGAATGAGTGCAATGACTTTTTCCCTTGCAGTAATAATATAGATATGTCTCTAGAATCAGAAATTGAATGTAATAATAATCAATTTAATTACGTTCAAAGTAAACCTAAAGCAAACTCAAATAGTTATGACCTACAATTATCTGACATTGTTGAAATAAATTTTAGCGATTTAATGAAACACAAATGTCTTGTTAATGGAAGTATATGTGGCTCAATCCATTATAACAATAAAGATATTACTGTTATTAATACATGTCCAATAGATAGTGTATGTGAATACTTACTTTACAAAAAGAGAATAACCTTCAGTCTTTATTCTATAAAAGTTTAGAAATTGACGATAGTGTAAATATCTTAAAAGTATTATTAGTTTATATTATTCAAAAGTGCTCTATTGATTTTATATACAAAGAGAGAACTCTCATTATGTTAGAAGTAGGAGAAGAAAAAAATTTTAGTAACAATTTGTTAAATTGTGCTTGCAATGTAAGCAATTTATTTGCTACACTAATGAAGAGTACTTGTACAAGTTTTGAGAATACTGAATGTAAGAGTTGCAAAAATATAAGTAAGAAATCTCTACCCATCGTAGAATTAGGATGGCTACGAATAATAGTTGATGGAATAGCTTGTTTATAAAGTGAGTTAGATCAACGAATTAAAAATCTTTGATTCTAATTCCCATATTTTCTCTACTTATTTATATTTTAATTACACCTTTTCTATATCTAACTTATATTCCATAATATTTTTCTGCAATTGAAAGTATTCAATTCGAAAACACCTTCCAAGAAGGTGTCAAAACCCGCAAGTATTGTGTTATTCTAATCAAACTTTGAAAATTATCTGATAAATAAATTCTGCAATTCTATCTGACATTGTTATCTAATAAATAAATAATTTTAATTCTAACTATCTTATTTTATCTATTTCTTTGAATTTTAATTAAACATTTTTTTTAAATATTACGAAAATTTCGTATAAAAAATTTCTGCTATTGAATGAATTGAAATCAAACTGAAATCGACAAGTATTTTGAATCGTACCATAAATTTATATTTTAAATAAACATTTACTTAAACTTCGTAAAAAGTTTCTGCAATTGAAAGCACTGAAATCAAATTGTAATCGACAAGTATTTTGAACCATGCAAAAATTTCTACCAATCTGAATACAGATTTATTTTTATGAAAAGTATCTTTCACTATTATTTTTCATTTCTGGCCCTCACATGTTTTACAGTAATAAATAAATAATATTCTAATGATATTAATTTGTGCAAAATTAATTTCTGCAATACTAATAACCTGGACATTTCTTTTTTATTCTTTTAAATAATAAAATAATACTTGCACCACCGTTGGTTAAACGCTTCATATATGTGTTAATTCTGACTTAGTAATGTATTCCTTTACATTTATGAAAGTATGATACCGTGAAGAAACTGCAATGAGTAATAATAAATAAATATAGCAATACTTTCTGGCAATATTATTATCCTACATCACCAATGAAAAAATAGACATCATTATTTTTATCTAATAAAGTTCTCAAAAGAGGCTTGCGATGGCTCGGTCGGTAGGGCGTCGGACTCGTAATCTGGAGGTCCCAGGATTGATTCACGGCCCCGGCCGATTGATACAAGCACCACTGGCGACTGTATTTTCAACAAGTGCTTTCTTCACCAAGACATCCTATGACCTCCGTTGCAGATAAGCACCGGTTTGGGAGCATAAGAAGTGCGACGTTAAAATAATAAAAAAAAAAGAAAAAGTTTTCATATCAGTAAACTCTGTATAATGCCTTGCGGTTATTTTTTTAAATACAAGTTTTGCTTAGTAGTTATGTAAAATAATTGTTATTTCACTTAACTAAGTATATATACAATCTATATAATTTTACCAATTAATTAATTAATTAATAAGATATAATAGCTAAGATGTATGTAATTATTTATAAAATGTAACATCAGTTAATATAGTCAGAATTAACACATATATGAAGCGTTTAACCAACGGTGGTGCAAGTATTATTTTATTATTTAAAAGAATAAAAAAGAAATGTCCAGTTTATTAGTATTGCAGAAATTAATTTTGCACAAATTAATATCATTAGAATATTATTTATTTATTACTGTAAAACATGTGAGGGCCAGAAATGAAAAATAATAGTGAAAGATACTTTTCATAAAAAAAAATCTGTATTCAGATTGGTAGAAATTTTTGCATGGTTCAAAATACTTGTCGATTACAGTTTGATTTCAGTGCTTTCAATTGCAGAAACTTTTTACGAAGTTTAAGTAAATGTTTATTTAAAATATAAATTTATGGTACGATTCAAAATACTTGTCGATTTCAGTTTGATTTCAATTCTTTCAATAGCAGAAATTTTTTATACGAAATTTTCGTAATATTTAAAAAAAATGTTTAATTAAAATTCAAAGAAATAGATAAAATAAGGTAGTTAGAATTAAAATTATTTATTTATTAGATAACAATGTCAGATAGAATTGCAGAATTTATTTATCAGATAATAATTTTCAAAGGTTGATTAGAATAACACAATACTTGCAGGTTTTGACACCTTCTTGAAAGGTGTTTTTGATTTCAGCTTTTTCAATTGCAGAATACTATTATGGAGTATAAATTACTTATAAAAAGTTGTAATTAAAATATGAATAAGTAGAAAAAATGTGGGAGTTAGAATCAAGGTTGAGTATACGTTTAAAAATTTTATGAGTTTTATCAAGAATGAGTAAACAAATACACATTCTTTCATGTTATGTTCACAACTTTTTTTTTGCGCACGGAAAAAATACATATATTATGTATTCTTGAAAAAACAATTTTAAAATATATATATATTATATAAATATACCGCCGCACGCACACACACCCACATACATACATACATATATATACATATATATGGTCTATTTCACGTCAAGTGGTACGATGAAAATTTTAAATCACTCCAAAATTTGAGAACAGGCTGGAAACATCTTCCAGAACATACAAAAAAAATTTAAGTGTTAAAAATAATTTGCTTAAGAGTTATTGACCATGAAAAGTGGAAATTTTTCAATTTTTTAGAAAAATTTCTATTTTTAAAGCCATTTATCTCAAAATCTGTTGATTTTTTTGAAAAAACATTACAAACAACTTTTGTTTAAATTAATCTTTAGAACTTATCTACCCTGGTTACATTTCTTAATTTTAAAATCTCGAAGAGATAGAACACCCGGACATACTGAATATCAAAAAAAGGCTACCACACCATAATCGATTTTAATCTAAAACACCTCAAAAGTTCACATTTTTCGCGAGCTTTCGAATGGCTTGGGTTAGCTTATTGGCCAAGACCGCTGTTGTAAGTTAAGCCTCATAAACATCATAAAATTACTAATTTTTACGTATTTTAGGACATAACTTACACCAAAGGTGTAATATATATGGGTGGTTCTCTGTGACATCGAAGATGAAAAAAATAAATATTGCTATAACTGTGGGAATATGTTTTAGAGGTATCCAGTAGTTCTGTTACGTCATAAGACGTATACTTTTAATTTTGTAATTTTTAATCGACAACAAGTCGTAACTAACAACTGCAGCTTAAAGAATGCGAACGTAGAGTTTCGTAAATGACCTGGATATTAGCAATGAATCGAAGAGTCAAAATGCAAACTCAGCGATTTGTTAAATGAGATCATGGTAATATTCGACTAAAATTTGTAAATTAATTTTATAATTTATAAACATTCTTTTACAATAAATTGAAGATGTTGACCTACAATTAAGCAGTTCGAATCACGCGTCGGCTCGTCTCTCAAGTGTTTAAGACTGAGAGTACTAATTATAAAGAAATCAAGAATATTGTAAAAGTGCAAAATTAATAAATTTTATAATATATTTAAATCAATTATAAACAAAGTGTTAATTATTCATTTACTTAAAATACAAGGAAGCAAAGATCTTCAAGAGAAGAAATACTGAGTAAGTACTCAATTTATATAAAAATAATTGATTAATACTAGTGTGGAAAGAGCTCTCCTTCTTTCCTGCCACTAGATAATACGTTTATGTTCTGTAAAACATACTCTTAGTTTTCCTAAACATTCCCTAGGTTCGAGTCCTGGCTAAGCGACAGGCGTCATTGTTTAGATTAAGCTTTTAGTATTCAGGACATAACAAATGGTTCCGGTACAAACACACTATTATTAAACAAATTCTTTTTTTTTTTTGGAAGAAGGGTTCCAATAATTTAAAAACCGTAACAAATGATTTCGGTATAAATAACTTTATTAAAAATATAAATAATTCTATTAACAATAGAAGTATAAATAACTCTATTAAAAATATATAATAACTTATTTTCGTTTATACATTTCATTGTATTGAAACATATCAGTAATTTTGACTAAGATTAGCTTGGGAATAAATAAAAAAAAAAAAAATTTTTTTTTCATTCGAGTTAAGGAAAAAATACATAAGTCAAAATATTTATTCAAATGTTACAATAATTTGATTATTATTTAAATTGACTTTCATGGTTCTTTTTAATTGTGGTGGAGTGTCAATTTTGTTGTTACACCATTGACATTGAGGTACAAAATTTTCATAATCCCAGTCTTCAATATGACAATCGATCTGGTACACAGGATCGGAAGTTAAATTCACATTTTTTACTAATTGAGAAATAGTTGATTGATTTATGGAAGTCGACTAAAAAAAGAGAAGATAAACATTGATAAAGAGAATAGAAAAAATTGAAATAATTTTAACTTACTGAATTCATTGTAGTATTTATTTCTTCTAGATGTGGTGTTTTTTATATCAAAGTTGTGATTAATATTCTTGCAGAAGCATATACGACTTATATAATAAATTTATACGACCTAAGCATTTTTTTTTAACCTGGATTGGTTTTAAGTCAAGCTTTGTAAGAAAGTAATTAAGTATAAAATTTTTTTTTTATAGAAGTATGAATAAATAATTTTGGAAAAAGATAAATAACTTACACAGATTTTTCTTTTTTAAATAAATTAATTTAATTTAACAGGATATATATTATTTTAAGTTGAGTCAGGTTCAATTCCCAAAATTGGACTTGGCATCTTACATCATTAAAGCATAAAAAATCATAATTTTTGTTTATAAATATTATTATTAATAAAATTACTATTTGTAAAATTTGTAAGAAATTTATAATGCATAAAATCAAATGTCAAATACAGAAAATAATAAACCATTAACCAGAGGGTTAGTTAAAGAAAATCCTATTTTAAAAGAACAAATATTAAATCCTTTTCAAAAGAGTTCAAAATTAATACGTTCTCCTCCTTCAAAAACTGTTAGTTTTAATTTACCAACAGAACAAAATAACGTTGAATCTTCATCAGAAATTAACCATCCTAAACCATCAACTTCTTTAGAATTAGAACAAAATTCTAGTATTTACAAAGATTCAGCTATTGCATTAGATGATACAATTTGGGATATAACAAATTCGACTGGATTTAACGATTATACAGATATTGAAGGTTTATTAAACCAAAGAAGTCTTTTATTGAATAATTCTGAAGAAGTAGAAGTAACTAATTTAATAGATATTGAAACACTAAATCAAGTAGAGAATAGTTCACTTAATCTGGGAAATTTTGATTTTAAAAACATAAATATGACTCAAGAGAATGCACTCAAATTATCTTTAAAGGATGTTGCGAATTTAGTGCCTGAATTTGATGGGCATAATCCAACACCAACAGAATATATAGAAAAATTAAAACAGGCTAAAAGTATTATTGCAGATATTGATGAAGAAAATTTAATTAAGGTATTAAAAATTAAGTTAAAAGGAGAAGCATATAAGGCTTTGGGTAATTCTAATATTAAAAGTATTGAAGATTTAGTTTCTATTATAAGAAAATTATATCCTTCAAAAAATAATTTATATGAACTATATGGCAAACTATCTCAAATTATACAAGGTAAAAATGAGTCTGTGGTTAGTTACACTAATAGAATTACAGATTTGGTAAAACAAATGAAAGAAATTAAAAAAGCACAATCGGGAGAAACGAATACTAGTATTAAAAATTTTAATGATACTGTTGATAAAGATGCTTTAAAATATTTTAAAGACGGTTTAAAATTTGAAATAAATATCCGAGTTGGGGAACATAATGATTTATCATCAATATCTATAAAAGCTATAGAAATAGAAAATTTAATTTTGAAACAAGACAGCTTAAGAGATAGTAATTGTTTATCTGCAAATAATAGTTTTTTTAAATCAGAAACGGAAAAAATTTTAACTTGTCAAATTTGCCATGGTATTCAACATGAAGCATTATTTTGTCCTTTAGCAGGCTGTGTCTATTGCAAAGGAACAGATCATTTTTCAAATAATTGTAGAGTTGTCACAAATAAAATAAATTTAACTTGTAAACATTGCAGTCAACCTAATCATTCAATAAGTGCTTGTAAATATAATAAAGATCAATATAGTTATTGTCAATATTGTCAAGAAATTTCGCATACAGTAAATCAATGTCCTTTTATTTCAGAATATATAATTTGTTGGAAATGTGGTCTTTCCGGACATAATCCTAATGTTTGTTCAGGTCAAAAGAAAATTATAGTAGAAAATTGTGGTTTTTGTGGAAAAATAAATCATTCTTTAGAAAATTGTCCAGAAATGACTTGCCTCAAATGTAAAGGTAAGGGACATATAAGTAAAAATTGTAAAAATGAAAAAATTAGCTTTTGTTCAATTTGTAATGAAGGACATTTATCAACTGAATGTGAACAGATAAAACTAATGGTTGCACAATTTAAATCTTCGCAAAATTATAATCAACAAGTAAATTCGAGAAATATGAATAGTAATTTTCAAAATAAAATTTTTAATAATAACACAAATAAAATAAATAGAAATATGTCTCAAGGAAAGGTTTGTGACTATTGCAAGTTTAAAGGTCATGTAATCGATGAATGTTGGAAATTACAAGCATTAAAAAATTATAAACAAACTAAAAAACAATGTTCATTTTGTAAAAATTTTGATCATTTGATTGATAATTGTAGTATGCTGAAACTTTTGGAAAGTAGTGTAGATGAATTATGTTCAAATTGCAAAGCAATCGGGCATACAGCTGAAAATTGCGTAAAATATCGAGACAGTCAGCAAAAATTTTCGGGAAACGAGAACACTCTTCCAGGTTCGAGTGCATAGGGAGAGATAATAAAGACAAGACACTCGGTGACCTACAATATCAAATGTCAACAAAACATGAGTTTATTGACCAACCGTTTCATAATATGAGTAATAATTCGTTAGTAAATCAGGATAACTTACGAAATTATGTCTTTAAAATTGAGAATTTATTACAACACATTGAAATTGATGATTTAATACCAAACAAAAAATGTAAATTTTTAATTGACAGTGGAGCACAAATTAATCTTATAAAAAAAGATAATATTCCATTTAATTTAATAAACAATACTGAAAGAATTTTAATATCTGGCATAACAGATAATGCTATTAAAACTTTGGGTACTATAAATTTAGCAATAAACAATATTAATTTTGAATTCCACGTAGCTCCTGAAGATTTTTCAATACCTTATGATGGCATAATAGGTATAAAAATTCTTATGCAACAAAAACTTCGGTTAGATAAAGGCTATTTAGAAATTAACAACAATAAATTAAAAATTCAATCGAATAAACTGCAGTCTATAGAAAGTAAAGAAAATTCTGTACATATTATAAAAGATAATTGTAACGAAGTAATACAAGATAAAGATTATGAGAATAATATAAGAAAAAGAGAATTTACAGAAAATTTAGAAAGTAGTATGTGCATACAAAGTACAATAAATGAAGATTTTTTAAAATTTTTCAATATAATTGAAAATATTCATGATAAAACTTGTGAAGAAATAAATCAAAATAAATTTCAAGAAGTAGCTGAAGGTAATTTTGGAAAAAGTAATGATTTAATAGACTTTTCGAATCAAGATTTAATCGATGTTTTAAATGAAGATTTAATTGATTTTTCAGATAAAGAATTAATTGATTTTTCAAATAAAGATTTAATTGATTTTTATGAAAATATTGAAACAACAAAATTAATTGATACTGTAAATAATACAAAAACGCAAATTTTAACTGAAAAAAATAATGATGAAAGTGTAATAGATTCGTGGGTAAGTGATCAATCAAAAGTTGATAATTATGTAAATCTTGTAGATTTTTTACAAAATAAAGAAATAAATATTGAACAGTTTTTAGGAAATTTAAATAATACAATGTTAAATAAAAATGATATTAAAGAAGAAGAATATATTATTAATAATTACCTTATTTTTGAAGAAACATTAAAAAACAATAATTTAATTGATAGAGAGGATACATATTTTAAAAATCAAATTAATTATATTTCATTAGATATTGAGGGCTTTTATAATGATATTATTAATACTAACGTTTCAATATTACCTTATGAGAGTGAAATAATACATATGGGGTCAATTTATTTTACAAAAGGAGATGAAGAAAATAAATTAAATAATTTAAGTAAAGAAAGAAAATTGCTAGGAAAAGTAAATTTAAATCACTTATCGAATGAGGATAAAGAAACAGTTCAAACTTTTATTTTGGAAAATAGAGAGTCATTTTGGTTAGAAGGTGAAAAAATTGGTTTATGTAAAATAGAAGAGCATGAAATAAATTTAATTGATGACAAACCTATATACGTTAAACAGTTCCCATTACCTTATAAATTAAAAGAAATTGCAGTTGAAGAAACGAAAAAATTGATTAATAATGATCTTATAAGAAATTCAAAAAGCGCGTTTAATGCACCAACTTGGTTAGTAGAAAAAAAGACATTAGCGAGTAATGGTAAAAAGAAATGGAGGCTTGTTATTGATTATAGAAAATTAAATGCAAAAACCATTCCTGATCCCTATATGTTACCTAATATAACAGAAATTTTTGATGAAATGGGAAAAAATAATAAAATATTTAGTTCTATTGATATGGTATCAGGATTCCATCAAATTAGAGTAAAAGAAAAAGATATTCATAAAACAGCGTTTAGTATTCATCCACTAGGAAGATTTGAGTTTAAAGTATTACCTTTTGGTTTAATAAACTCACCTAGAACATTTCAAAGAGTAATGAATAGAGTTTTAGAAAATTTAATTGGAACAATTTGTTTTGTATACATGGATGATGTAATTATTTTTTCCGAAACTATAGAAGAGCATATACAGAGGTTAAATATAGTAGTAAAAAAATTGAAGGAAGCAGGTTTAAAAATTGAAACAAGTAAATGTAAATTTTTTCAGAAAGAAATTGAATTTTTAGGCCATATAATAAGTAAAGATGGGATAAGAACAGATGAGAAGAAAATAGTTGCTATAAAACAATTTCCTCGTCCAAAAAATATTAAAAATGTGAGAGAATTTTTAGGCTTAGCAGGTTATTATAGACGATTTATTAAAAATTTTGCAGAAATAGCTAAACCCTTAACGACTTTATTACAAAAAGAAGTAAAATTTATTTGGAATACAGAAATACAAGAGGCTTTTGATAAATTAAAGACTGCGTTATGTACTGCACCTGTTTTACAGTTTCCAGATTTTGATAAACCTTTTTTAATAACTACTGATGCTTCAAAGTATGCATTAGGGGCTATTTTATCACAAGGGAAAATTAATGAAGATAGACCGATAGCATACGCGTCTCGAGTAATCAAAGGTGCCGAAAAAAATTATTGTACGTATGAAAAAGAAGCATTAGCTGTAATGTTTGCTATTAAAACATTCAATAAATATATTTTTGCAAATAAGTTTGTAATAATTTTAGATCATAAACCTTTGTTATCATTAAAAATGGCTGATAATAACACTAGAGTTCAAAAATGGCGTTTTAAATTAATGGGATACGATTATGAGGTAGTCTATAAAGCAGGAAAAAATAACGTAAATGCTGATGCTTTGTCCAGAAATCCTATAGAAAGTGCAATTATAAGTGTTACAACAAGAGCTCAAAAAGCTAAACAAATTCAATCGGAAAAAGTAAAAATTTCTGAACCTATACAAGAATTAGAGAATAAAAAGAAAGAAGTTAAACAAGCTCATAAAAAAGATAATAAACTGATTATAAATGGTAGTTCTACACAAGTGGATAAACATTTAAAAATATTTAAAGAATGTAAAAATATAAATTACTCTCGTGATTCTATTAATTTAAGGAAAGATAATATAGTTCATATTATTTCGAAAGGAAGAAAATCGTTCGATAATAATACTGAGTTATTAATTAATGATAAACAAATTGAGATAAATAAATCTTTGAGTAAAAATGAAATTGAAATAATTAAGATCGACAATAAAAAATTGTTTGTATTATGTTTGGATATTGCAGAATCATATATAAATGTAAAAATAAATTTGATTAATTTATTTAAATTATTAAGTAACATATTATTGCAGAAAAATTATTTAAGTTTTAGTATATCAAAAGATATAGAAATAATTAATATTGAATGGATTGAAATTGAAGAAATATTAAAAGATATATTCGCAGATACACAAATTAATATAATAATATGTAAAAATGAAATACGTTTCGTACCATTAGATGGAAGAGATAAAATATTTGATATGTATCATTCTTCTAATTTAGGAGGCCATGCAGGAATAACAAAAACTTACAATACAATTAAAACTATGTATTTTTGGGAAAATTTGAAGAAAGATATACAAAAGAGAATTAAAAATTGCGATGATTGTAATAGAAATAAATTAAAAAGAAAAAGAGTTAGACAACCTATGTTAATAACGGATACACCATTTAAATCTCTTGATAAAGTCGCTATGGACATTGTAGGGCCACTGAATATTACTAAAAATAATAATAAATATATCTTAACGATTCAAGATCAATTTTCAAAATACTTAATAGCTGTACCTTTACAAGATCAAACTGCAGAATCTGTAGCTAATGCTTTTATAAAACGATACTTGTTGATTTTTGGGTTTCCTAAATTATTATTGACTGATAGAGCTGGTAATTTTACTGGGAAAATTATGAAAGCAATAGCTCGTAGATTTAAATTTTCAAAAATAGAAACAACGTCCTTTACTCCATGGGCAAATGGAAATTTAGAACGAGCACATGCACCTTTAATGGAGTATTTAAGAAATTTTTCGTCAAAGAAAATTGAATGGGATGAATTAATTGAATTAGCTCAATTTTATTATAATGTTAACGTTCATACTAGCCATATGTATACACCATTTCAAATAGTTTTTGGTTTTCCTCCAAGACTACCATCACATGAACCTTTAAGGAAAAGTGAACAATTACCCACTTTTAAAGGTTATCTTGAAAAATTAGTTTTAAATATGGATGAAATTTCAAAATTAGCACGAGAAAATTTAATATTATCTAAAGAGAAATCAAAACAATATTATGACAGATTCGTAAATCCAGTACAATTTGAAATAAAAGATAAGGTTTGGTTCACTAAACAACCTAAACCAGGCAAATTAGAAAAAGATCATTATCTTGGACCTTTTGAGATTTTAAAAGTACATGAGAATGGTAATATAGTCATAGATTATAAAGGAAAACCAAAAACAGTCCATCCTAATAAATTATTTATGCATGAAAAAAATAAATAATGTATTAATATAATTTTACTGTTTTAGGTCTATCAATAATGATTAAACAAATAGTTATTTTTTCGACAATCTTAAAAATTTGTCATGGGATTATTGGGTTTGATTGTGGGACAACCATGCCAAATATTACGACATTTTCATTACTTGATTCAGGCGAATGTGATTTCCATAATGCACAAATCAATTCAACAGAGGTTCCAATAGAATTACTACAAATAGCAGAATTTAAAAACACTAAAATTATTCAATGTAAAATAATTATACATAGAACAATTTTCAAATGTGGAATTTTTGGACATTTGATTCCAACGGAAAATGCAGAACAAGAGTACATCTACGATATAAGTCACGAAAAATGTAAATTTATTCAAGAAACAGGAGTTTTTAAGTATGATAATAAACATACTATTGCCGATTTAAAAATAAATTCAACTACAACAAAAGGAATAGATTTCGCGGGAAGTGCAGAAGGAAACTCATGTTCAGGAGAGTCATATACAGATAATTTTGGATCATGGAATAAGGTATTTGTACACGGTACAATCAAAATTACATTAATAAGAAACAATGCACAAGTAAATTTAAATAAGGATAAGTTAAGATTAAGCTCGGGTACTGTATGTAAATTTTCAGACAAACATTGTCTTGATATGGAAGGGGGTTATACTTTTTGGGATATTTTACCAACAGATGATTGTTTTAAAAATAAGTACGATGTTTTATATAAAGGTTTTGCAAAGAAGTTTACTAACGGAAATAATAATGAAATTACTTATACGTTAAATACCAATGAAATTACTTTTGCATTAGCGGCAAAAGAAAAAATCACAAATTGTAATCGCGAATTTACCCGAACTGAACATCCAAAATTATTAATATTAGAAAAAAATAATAATATAAATAGATTATATTTTGAAAATGACATTGTTAGTAATAAAGCAAGTGTACATTTAGATTTATTTACTTATGTAAATTCAAAATTTGTTTATGTAGAAAAACATTTAAGGAATCAATTTGGTAATATATATATAGACCTATTAACTCAAAAATGTGAAATTGAAAGAAAAACAATACAAAATTCCTTATCCATTGCTACCTTATCCCCAGATGAATTTGCATATAACATTATGAAAAAACCAGGTTATATATCAAAACTAGCGGGAGAAGCAGTTTATTTGATAAAATGTACTCCAAAAGAGGTAAAATTATTACACACTAAGGAATGTTATAATCATCTACCTGTTACATCAGGAAATGAAACTTATTTCCTTACACCAAAAACACATATTTTGGTAAAACGTGGAATTCAAGTTGATTGTAATTCTATAGTTCCTACTTTTTATAAAGTTGGAGACGAATGGATAAAATTTTTGCCAACACCAACAAAAACAATACCTCCTAATGTGTTTAAACCTAATACACAGATTGGGTGGACCTATGAAACAGTTAATTCCTTGGCTACTAGTGGAGTATATTCTCAAACGGACCTGGACCAACTACAACAACAACTCATGTTTCCTCTCGAAAAAGCTTCATTATTAAATATAATTACAAGAGAAATGACGGGACAACAAAATTCAGATGAATCTACAACTAATATGTTTACAGAAAATACTTTGAAACACATAGCAGAAAGTACATGGCAACTAATTATTAGAAAATTGACAACTTGGGGCTCATTTTCCTCAATGTTCATTATGATTCTAATAATTTTACATGTTATAAAATTAATCATTGACACAATAATTCGAGGCTATACTCTACATACTATATATGGATGGTCACTTCACCTTTTTGGAGCAGTGTTCAGTTCAATTACTCATTTATTGACAACATTAAATAAAGAAAATTATGAAGAGAATAACAAGAAATCAGAAATAACAGAAGAAGTGGAACTAAAAGAAATTAAAGTTATACCGAAGATTTCATCTCCCATGCAACCTCCACCAATCCCAAATAGACCACCATCAATATTCCCATCAAAAATTAATCCTACAATTACTCTATCAGGTAAAAATATGTCAAATTCACATTCAAAAAATCATAATATTTTTTCGTTAAATGTATAAAAAAAAAATAAATAAAAAATAAAAAAAAAAAAATATAAAAATAAAAAGAAAGAAAATTGCACACTATTTTTTTTTTCTTTCCTTAAATGTTTTCACAAAATAGTGTACAATACTTAAGCGGGGAGGATAGTGAATATTAATTCACAACAGATGGAGTAGCGATATTAATTCAATATTACATAATTAATACATAATATTAATTCAATATACAATATTAATTCACAATGGATGGAGTAGCGTTGTCGATTTATGCAATTTGTTTAGAAGTGCGCGCGGAAGCAAAACAAGGTCAATGTTCGCTTGTACGTGTTTGAAGTTTTGTTTGTATTGTAGCACAGGTGGTCGACTCAATACATACATGAAAGTGTGTCCTAAAATCATGTAATCGATTGATTGCTAATACTAAAAGGAAGTTGATATCGTTCCGATATGCAACGTCTGGCCCCCCAGGTGTTACGTCATAAGACGTATACTTTTAATTTTGTAATTTTTAATCGACAACAAGTCGTAACTAACAACTGCAGCTTAAAGAATGCGAACGTAGAGTTTCGTAAATGACCTGGATATTAGCAATGAATCGAAGAGTCAAAATGCAAACTCAGCGATTTGTTAAATGAGATCATGGTAATATTCGACTAAAATTTGTAAATTAATTTTATAATTTATAAACATTCTTTTACAATAAATTGAAGATGTTGACCTACAATTAAGCAGTTCGAATCACGCGTCGGCTCGTCTCTCAAGTGTTTAAGACTGAGAGTACTAATTATAAAGAAATCAAGAATATTGTAAAAGTGCAAAATTAATAAATTTTATAATATATTTAAATCAATTATAAACAAAGTGTTAATTATTCATTTACTTAAAATACAAGGAAGCAAAGATCTTCAAGAGAAGAAATACTGAGTAAGTACTCAATTTATATAAAAATAATTGATTAATACTAGTGTGGAAAGAGCTCTCCTTCTTTCCTGCCACTAGATAATACGTTTATGTTCTGTAAAACATACTCTTAGTTTTCCTAAACATTCCCTAGGTTCGAGTCCTGGCTAAGCGACAGGCGTCATTGTTTAGATTAAGCTTTTAGTATTCAGGACATAACAGTTCTCCTGAATTTTTTCAGATTTTTTCTGGGCCATTATTTTAAGTTACAGAGAGTCAAAGTTGACATTTTAGCACTTTTTTGCATTATATGCCCATTTTCATGAATTTTTAGCTCCCAGGGGATGCATTTCTCACTAAAAACATAAGTATGACTTTTTCTGTAAAATTTTTCGAACTTTTCAATAAAAATACTTTTAAAGACATAAATGTATGCTGTCACACTCTTGTAAGCCATTTAAACCTTAAATAGTGAAAATCAGCAATTCTGCTCCGGACTCTGGTAACCTAATACTGTCTAAAAGATGTCTTTTTATAGTCAGAAACTGCCTAAAAATGTCCAGAGTGGGTCTAAATCATTAAGATCACTTATGGTCAAAATATCCGGGAAAAGTGCCCGATATATTAATAGAAATGTATATTTGTTGCCTTATAACGATGAATCTATTAGCATGGTCATTGCAAAAAAATTTGTGCACTTACCTTGGAGTGGTAGAAAAGTATCTTCACTTGTTTCAGTATCCATCTAATCCCCTCTAAGCTGCTAAAAATACAAATATTATTATACAAATGTAAAAAATTAATTTTTAAACATTTATAATGCTGAATTTTTAGTTTTACATCCCTTACAAGAATTATAATACTAATCTCAAGGATGACTATAAATATATAAACATCATTATTACAATAACTGAATATACGTATTTAATACAAAAGATATATAAATAAATCGGATATATAATTATAATGAATAATATGATAACGTGACAGTGACAAGTTGGTGAAATATAAACAATGTATTGCTGAATAATAATAATAATAATGTTGATACTTTTATAGTAATCCTTGAGATTAGTATTATAATTCTTGTAAGGAGAGCTACTGGATACCTCTAAAACATATTCCCACAGTTATAACAATATTATTTTTTGATCTTCGATGTCACAGAGAACCACCCATATATATATGTGGTAAGAACAATAACTTACCAAAAATAGTAAAGTGCATAAACTTAATTGTAGTATTTAGTAAAAACCTATTAAAATTTTGATTATTTTAAACGGATCTATATAGAACTGTACCTCCTAAGATTATTTATTTAAGTCTTCGACAAGAGTTCTATATGTCATTAATATTTTGTACTTAGAGTAATAAAACTTTCTACTTAATTAAATTAATTTTTGTATTAGTTTTAAAGAATTATTTATAACATTTTAGTGGTATATAATAAAACCTGTTTCTTCCATTTCTCCCGTAATTTGTAATTTGCACCCTCTTTCAAAATTTGCGTTTTAATCCATAATTATATCCAATTATTTTTTCCTTTAGTTAAAGACCCCATATATTTATTTTAATTATTATAAACAAAGGCACTCCTTAAATAACCTTTTGTTTCTAATAAATACATACTTGTATATTTAAGATATTGTTTTATATAAATATACGTAATCTACTTACTATATATGCATACACTTTTTAAATTTTGATTTGAATAATATTTAAATTAAATACTACTAAAATAATAATTTTCGAAAAACTGTTGAAATGTAATTCCTGTTTTATATTGCCACTGTTAAAATTTGAATTTTCTTTTGCCATTACTGTTTATAATAGAATTATCTTAAAAATGCAATAATTAATGTATTTAATTTTTAATTTATTGTATATTTCATATAGATATTTGAAAAAGTGTATGTTATACTTGATTAATATTTATTTTATCTTCGAAAAATGTGCATATTTTAAAACATTACATTAAATTTTAGGTCCGTTTTTATTTTATGAGTTTTATCAGGAATAAGTAAACTAATACACATTCTTTCAAGTTATATTCACAACTTTTTTTTGCGCACGGAAAAAATACATATATTATCTATTCTTGAAAAAACAAGTAACACGTACACACACACACACGCACACACACACACACACACACACACACACACCACACACACACACACACACACACACACACACTTATATATATGACTATATATATATTGTTGAATTCTGAATTCTTAGAGACGGCGGCGGCGGCGAAATATTTATATATTATAGATATATATATATATATATATATATATATATATAATATATATATATACTATGTGTGTAATAGCTGAGAGTAGCGCCGAAGCTCCCTTTTTGCAGCCACTTCTCAAACAACTTGCTAACAGTTTTTACCTCTGTAGGCGTTCTCTCATGGGCTGGAAAAAATTTCGTCTCTTTCTATCTTTCGCATCTCCTATGAGGCTATCTCTTTTTGTTTGCACCGAATGAAAATGAAAGTGGAAATAGCAAAAATCGAGAAACGGAAATTAGTAAGCAATTATAATAACATCGAATTTCTTCACTATGCATTTATGAATCCGAACCGGTTTTTTTGTAAAGTGAAGAATTAATTAAAAAATAGATATGAGATTTGTCGATGCATAAATACATAGTATAATTCTATATTTATGAAAATATAAAAAATCTGAGGGGCTAGTTAGCTGTATAATAAGGGCTTACGCGCCTGCATACTTGCGTGCAGGCGCTATCGCGCCTTTTGATAGAAAAATATTGTGTCAAAATTGTCGTACTGATGCAATTTTATTTTATGAAATCAATTGTTACATTGCATTGGATGTAGAAGATTGTTACCGAGACGATATAATCAAGAAATTGAAACAAAATTCAAAATACTCCCACATAACTTCTAGATCAGTTAAAAGCCAACTCCAACAAATACCTAAAATCATTTTAATTAATAATCAAAAGTTCTTCTTAAAAGGCTTTATTGCATTTAGTGGATCTAATGAAAATGGATCAATCGCACATTACTATACTTTTTATTACCATGGAAATGGAAAATAGGAATTACGTGACGATTTAGCGAAAGCAGTGAAAAAAGAATTTGAAGAAGATAAATTCCGAATGAAAGTAAAAATAGCTTTATTATTGTATGTTCAAGAAGATGTTGTGTAATTTAACTATTGATAATAAAATGTTCATATAATTTTAATGCTTGATTGTTGCTATTGTCCTTACCTATTCGTTAAATCTTCAATTTCTTATAAATACAATTATGAAGATGCAGGTAAAATATTGAGTGGTGCTTTAAAACAGAAAAAATTGGAATGCTGTTACAATGAAATCTTGCCCTTGGATCAAGAAAAAAAAAGAGATATCAATAGTTTGATACAAAAAAAACTAGTTCCTAGTGAATATTATTGTATTTATTATAGTTTATTGAATTAGCATTTATTTTTATTTAATAAATTATTGTCATAAATAAATCTATAAGAGCCGCGGTGGCTCATGGGTAGAGCTCCCGACTCTCACACCGAGGGTCGTGGGTTCGATCCCAGACGTGTACCTCTGAAAATTTTTTCATGTGCATTTTTCGAACACCGCGACTCAGTGGCTCGGCGTGTCACTATAATGTGACACCAGTTCAGGTGCGCGTGCGTTTCGTGCACTTGTCAGTGCATGAGAGGCACGGGCATCTGAACTATAGGGAACGTTAGGGACGCGAAGATGTAAAGAGGATCGCGGTGGTTCCATCGGGAGGACAGGAAACTGTAATTATTACACTAATTACAGTGACCGATGATATCTTCCGATGGACACAAGCACCACTATTTCAACTACATGTGCTTTGTTTACAGACACACCGTTCACCTCCGTCGCTGATTAGCCCTGGCAGCATAAATAGAGCGACGTTAAATAACAAAAAAAAAATAAATAAATCTATTTTTTTGTAAAACTTATCGTGAAGCCAAATATCAAATTCAATTATAGATTATACAAGATAAACGTGTAAACCTGTTAAAAATCAAAAAAGCTTATTGCAGGAATAAATATATTTTCCTTAATTATCGCTCATCCAACTTCAGACCTTTTTATCGCTCTTTTGAAGTAGTACCTTTTCATCACTCATCCGAATTAGAACCTTTTTCACCGCTCATCCGAATTAGAACCTTTTTCACCGCTCATCCGAATTAGAACCTTTTTCACCGCTCATCCGAATTAGGACCTTTTTCACCGCTCATCCGAATTAGGACCTTTTTCACCGCTCATTCGAATTAGAACCTTTTTCACCGCTCATCCGAATTAGAACCTTTTTCACCGCTATTTCGAAATAGCACCCTTTTCCTCCCACCCGACGAAATATAATACATTTAAATAGATAACTTTTTTCCGATGCATGGAGGGTTAGATGCACCATCCATGCATCGGAGATTATTAAAAAATATTTTATTAATCACATACAATGCATACATCAATCTGGTAAAATCAATGAATCAAAATAAACAATTTTTTTTTGTTTCTTTAACACTGGTTGAACATTTTAACCATGGTAAGAATTTGCGAGAATAAGTCATTTGGTTTTATTTTGAAGAATTAATAAATATAACGATTGCCTTACCTTCAGATGTTTAGCGTTTCAGTGATGCAGATTATAAAATCTGAAGAATACTAATTTTTCAACTAATTGAGTCAAAGTTATCCAAATTGCAAGAATTGAACCCCAGTCGCATAAATGGGAAATATCCATGGAAGCAACTGTAATTAAAAATTATTGATATAAGAAAATTAAACATTATTAAGAATTTACGATTTTTATAAATGAATTGATCAGGTGCTAAAATTATACCGTATGCAAATTCAATTAAACTGTAAAAAGACTGTGTAATTTAACTATTGATAATAAAATGTTCATATAATTTTAATGCTTGATTGTTGTTATTGTCCTTACCTATTCGTTCGTAACATAGAGTTCTTCTTTTATAAAGCTACGATGTTCAGAATTCCATCCAAAGATCTGCTGGATATTATTTTGTATGCGGTGCATTGTTCAAGAATCTTTTACTCGTAAGCAAAGTAACAAGACATGAAAATACTATAATCTTGCTTATTTATTTTCACGGTTTCATATAATAAATTTTTTATTATTTATATTAAATTTATCATAAATAAGAAATTTTTGTAAGACTAAATGATTAAAAACAAATTTTTGTACAAACAAACTTATAGTATTTACTCTAAATATTTTACTTGTAAAATTACTAATAAATCAAATTTTAGTTTTTTCAATTTACTAAGTTTATTAATTATAAATTAAAAAAATTATTACCTTCCCTAACAACCTACACGATGATTTAAAATTCATTCTTGTCAACCTTGACGATAATTACCACCACCTTCGACTTGGAATTTATCCTTATCAGCCTTGACAGTCCTACCTCCTCCTTAGATGTGACGTAGAAATTAATAAGTTTTCAGACGATTGAAGCCACAAGATAATCGGATGTCAATTCAACTCCAATGTTTTGGTTTAAAGAATGGTGGAGGCATTTCAAGTCTTGGTATCAGTCGAACTTTCAAAATTCAAGTTTCAGTAACAGCCTTGACAGTATCACCTCTTCCTTTAATGTAGCGTAGAAGTTTTCAGAAGGTTAAAAACCACAAGATGATCATGTATTAATTGAACTCCAAAGTTTTGGTCCAAAGGATGATGTAGTTCCAACTCTTGTCCTCAGTCGTACTAGCAAAATTCAATATTTTAATTTTTATTATGACTATTTTAATATAAAATCAATAAGACTTGAAAATGTAAAAAAAAACTAATTCTGGAATAATAACTGCATTATTTATTAATAAACATGAATGACAATTCGTGGCTACAACTATTTTGAGTATTTACTGGCATAAAAACAATTAAGTAAATATTGTTTATCAACGACTATTATTCATAATTTAGATTTGTCTTTGTTGTTCAATAGAAAACATTGAAATAAAGATTTATTTATCCTAAAATAAAAAATAAATAAAAATGATTTAATTAAGCTACACAACTAACCTAAAAATTAAGTTACTTCCGAGTTCTTTTAGCTTGATCTGCTTGCGCATTGTCATTTGTCAATACTTATTGCAATAATAATTATTTTTTTACTATTATAAACATAAACATATAAATAATAATAAACAAAAACATAAATACAAACACGTCAAATCGAAGGATGCAGTTCTTAATATTTACTTCGAAGTCCAAGTGCATGACTCAACGACTGCTTGTCATGACGCCATCTAGCCAGTAGGAACAGGCCTTAAGAATGTAAACGCACCTTAAAGTACTTAAACGCGTATTTGTTACAAATTTGTTTAAAAAAAATAAAATAAAATTGCACAATAGCGATATCTGTTAAATCCGCAAAAGAGGAGGAATCTTTTTGCGTAGAACAAGAATTTTTAAATAGATATATATTAATAAAAAACCGCAGAAACTGATTTTCGCGCCATGCCCCATATGCGAACATCTTGCTTCCCGCAAATAATATTTTATTTATTTATTTTTATACTTTCAGAAGTAATTATTTGAAAAGAAACGATATCTCCATATTCCGCAAACAAGGAGAAATCGATTCCCATCGATAAAAATATGCTATTGATATTTTTTTATTAAAATAACGCGAAAACAGTTATGGCGCCGCGCCCAAATTGCGAATTTTATTTTTGCAATAACTAAGAAACAATTAATCCGCAAATGAAAATTCGCGTGGAGACTAATTCCGCAAACTAGGAGAAATCGTTTGAGCTATGATACGTTAAAAAAAATTATTATTTAATAATTTCCGGCGCTAACTACACAAGCCTAAGATTCGGCGACTAAATACAAAACTGTAAATTTAAGATTTTACATTTACCAAAAGAGTAAAATGGTAGAATTACGTATTAATTATGTATTTTACCTACTGTAAAGTGTAATTTTATGACTTTAACCTTTTCATAAACTGTAAAATCACGAATTTAAACATTCTAACGTCGATTTTTACAGATTAGGGTTAAGAGTGTAGTGCTTTGAGTATACCGTAGTCGATGCCATCGATACCAGGCGATGAGTTTGAGTCTTTATTTTCTACGCGATATTAAATTCTTCAAAACTGAAGGGTGCATTTAAAAATTCATTTTCTTGGCAGGTGGGTGTGAAATTGGGATCAGTTTCCACCCATGGAGGGCTGATTTTGGAGAAAGTGATTTCTGCGTTTTCTTGTGATTGAAGATGTTGTGATGTTGATGTGTTTTTTAGTTTGGTCCATTTATTTTTTAAAATCATACGGTTTGTACGAAAATTTATGGATTCTGAAAATTTGATAAACTTGTTGATTTCACCCTCCATTGTTAATTATTAAAAGGAATCGATGTCGAGGGTCAGTTTTTTAAATAAATAAACACTATTTATTTAAATTTAGTTGTACAACGTTTCGTCTGCGTGGTTTGCAGACCTCTTCAGGTACTATAAATTTATTGAGCACATAATAACAATTTTAATAATTACAAATTAACGGACGAAATATTGAATAAATTAACGGAAGAAAATATTACCATTGATACACTGAAACGTAGATGTAATAAGCCCAGAAAGGCGTCGTCGAATAACAAGAGTATGCGAAATCGAGCGAATTTATACAAAACAAAACAAGTGTCTGCGAGTATATGTGTATGTATGTTTACAAATTAAAAGTCAATTTCTTAGAAATACTCGGATATAAATAGTCTCTTTAAATCACATCATAATACTTTTATATTGTCGGTTTAAATATTGTACGTCTTCTTTTCTATTGATAGTCGAATTATAATAATTAATGTGTAACATTTCTGAAATAATTCGTTTTTTGTAGGATGACTCTCTATCTAATATTTTTACATTGTTCCAATCGAACTCATGATCCGCATTTTTAACAATATGTGCAGTAACAACAGCTTCCGGATTTTTATTTTTCTGGTGTTTGGTCCAAAATTTAATACATTATCACAATTTTCGCTTGGTCCAAAATTTAATACATTATCACAATTTTCCAATAGTGATATTATTTCAACTATAAAAAATGTAGAACACAGTTTGGATAAAATAGAAATTAATACAGAATCAAAAAATGAGATAAGAGATATTGTTGTTGAAAGCATTAAATTTGTTACAAAAAAACAAACTCATTTATCGGTTAAAGAACGTGAATTTACAGACAATTTAAAAGCTACAAAAATTTTCTTAAAGGATAATCCAGACATATTTTTTACTAATGCAGACAAGGGTAATGTAACAGTATGTTTAAGCAAAACTGAATATTTCCAAAAAATGAATGATTTACTGAATGATACTAATACATATACAATCTTAAAAAAGAATCCACTCAGAAAACTACAGTTAGAAGTTCATTCTATGTTAAAAAAACTTAATGATAATAAATATCTCTATAAGGAATTTCATAATAATCAGTTAACTCAAACTAATACTAATTTAGCTAAAGCTTATGGATTACCTAAAATACACAAAAATAATGTTCCACTTAGACCAATAATTTCTACCGTGAATTCTCCAACTTATTATTTAGCCAAAATTGTATATAATGAACTTAAAAATATAATTCCAGTTCCAAAATCGCACATTAATAATAGCTTTGAATTAAAAAAGAAACTGTCCAATATTAATATTCCAGACGATTATAGCATGTTATCTTTAGATGTCAGCTCACTGTTTACAAACATTTCATGTAACGAAGTTCTTAATAGCTTAGACAAACGATTTAAATATATTCACAATAAATGCAAGATACCTTTTTACGAAATACGTAATATAGTCGAATTTTTATTCAATAATACTTTTTTTACTTTTAACAATATAATATACAAACAAATATTCGGTTCTCCAATGGGCTCTCCTATATCACCATTATTTGCTGATTTAGTAATGGATGATTTAGAGACTCATTGCCTTAAAGAATTAAAAGAGAAACACAATTGTTCCCCATTAATTTACTATCGATACGTAGATGACATACTTTTATTTATACAAAAAGAACACATAAATACGGTTTTACAAGTTTTCAACAACTACAGCAATTATTTAAAATTTACACATGAAATGGAAGAAAATAACTGCATTAATTTTTTGGATCTTACATTGATTAAAACTGACAATAAAATTATAACCAATTGGTTTAAAAAATCAACAAATTCTAATCGTATACTAAATTTTGAATCAAATCATACTATTCAACAAAAACGAAACATAATTTATAATTTAGTAGACAGAGCAATTATCTTATCTCATCAACAATTTCACAAACAAAATATAATGATTGTTAGAAACTTATTAAAAACGAATAACTATCCCGATAATTTCACGAATTTGGCAATTAAAAACAGACTACGTAAAATTAAATTCACAGGCACAAGCGAAACAAGAAAACAGCTTCCAATTTGCACTATATCATTACCTTATAATCAAGAGTTTTTTAATAAATGTTCAAACATGTTAAAAAAATTTAACATTAACACAATTCCATTAATTAATCACAAATTTAATAATATAATAAAATTAGGCAAAGACTCAACTGAAAAATGGGATATGACAGGGGTAGTATACAAATTTAATTGTAAAAAATGCCCGGCAACTTACATCGGAGAAACTAAACGCTGCCTAAAAAACAGAATTAAAGAACACCAGAAAAATAAAAATCCGGAAGCTGTTGTTACTGCACATATTGTTAAAAATGCGGATCATGAGTTCGATTGGAACAATGTAAAAATATTAGATAGAGAGTCATCCTACAAAAAACGAATTATTTCAGAAATGTTACACATTAATTATTATAATTCGACTATCAATAGAAAAGAAGACGTACAATATTTAAACCGACAATATAAAAGTATTATGATGTGATTTAAAGAGACTATTTATATCCGAGTATTTCTAAGAAATTGACTTTTAATTTGTAAACATACATACACATATACTCGCAGACACTTGTTTTGTTTTGTATAAATTCGCTCGATTTCGCATACTCTTGTTATTCGACGACGCCTTTCTGGGCTTATTACATCTACGTTTCAGTGTATCAATGGTAATATTTTCTTCCGTTAATTTATTCAATATTTCGTCCGTTAATTTGTAATTATTAAAATTGTTATTTTGTGCTCAATAAATTTATAGTACCTGAAGAGGTCTGCAAACCACGCAGACGAAACGTTGTACAACTAAATTTAAATAAATAGTGTTTATTTATTTAAAAAACTGACCCTCGACATCGATTCCTTTTAATAAAATTTGATAAAATTTTCTTTTTTTTTTTTCCTCATTTCTCGTTTGAAAAGGGCGCAGGTTTTTTTATATTCTATTAAATCTTCGGAATTTAAATAACTACATATTCTGTTCTGCGAGATTCTTGAAATTGATATCATGTTTGATGGTCCTATAATTTGTCCAATGGCCAGTGCATATTCGTGAATGGTAATACCTTCAATGGAATCTATTACTAAATATTGGCTTCTCGATGGGCAGACTTCGGTTTGAGCAGCTGCTGCATATGATATTTTGGTGTTGTTATTTTGTTGTGCATTTTGATCTGTTGTTGAAGAATGAGCGTCCCTGCTACCAGAAACACTCATTTTGTAAATTCGCTTTTTTGGGGAAAACGTTTCCCCGGAGTTAAAGCGTAACACTGATTTGTTCACTGTTCACTCGCGATGTCAGGAATTTCCTGTTCTCACTTAAAATAGGTCCGAACGCTCCTGTATACGTACACGTGTTATCGCGATGAAGGTGCGATTAAGACTGGTTTATTAAAAATATTATTTTATATAAAAATGCATTTTCTACTCACTTTTTTTATTGATAAGCATTTTCAATCTCAAAAAAAAGATTATTTTGCTACAAATGTTTTACAAATATAAATATACATATTTTTATAGATACAGTAATTCTTAAATTTTTAGTTTACACTCGTTGAGATATCATAGCATATATTGGAATATTTTTGAATTTTGTTGAGTTAGTAGGTCAGTACAAGATAAGGGAAGGAATATTTTAATTTGTTTAAGTTGTAACATGGTCCTCACTTACGTGGCCCGTAAACCACGCTACTCGATTCCTCTTTACCTAGTTTTATTACAATATATATATATATATATATATATATATATATTGTAACGGTAAGCGAGTTACCGATCAGGTAAGCAACGCGAAAGAGGAGATACAGCGCGGCGCGCGCAGGGAACGCGCGCGAGAATCGTGCGCAAGAGAGTATCGATAGAGAGTTCGCGCGCGATCGGCAACAACAAGGTGTTGACAATTGCCGAGTGATTTTTACGGGATAAACGAGCGAAAGGACTGTTGTGCGTTGTGTGTGGGTGTGAGAAGCTTCTCCCCACTAACCTCCACGTCGACGAGTGCAGCAGCACCTCTCACAGGCAGTGAGAAAAGAGGTACGGTGTGTCCAACCTTCTCGACCGTTGGAGAGAGAGAGAGAGAGATACACGAGTACGAGCTCTCTCTCAGTAGCACAGCCTTTTCCCGCCGAGGCGCGATATATAGACAAGTGTAAGTGGTGCACCACACTTAGACCCGCGTGTCTACTTAATATTTCGCGTCCCGATTTACCTGGTACGGTCCAGGTAAGGAAGCGTTCCTCCTTTCCCCCCTCTCGTGACAATACCCGCACGGATAGAAAGGTCGGTGGTTCGCGGGAACCACTTCACGAGAGAAGGCGCGCGTGACGTAGTAAGCTTCTACGTAAAAGCTCTCTACGTCAGTGATTCATACGTTACACGGTGTGACGTATGCCATCAGGTTAAGCAGCCGATCATATCCGGATCGGTTGCTCGTAATCGACTGTTAAATAGATTTTAACCGATTCTTTTCGCGCTGACCTCGGGGGTAGTCATCGGTACGACTCCCCGTAAATTGTTAAAGTTCACTTATTGTTTATTTATTAATATTTATTTGTTAATTTAATAAATTGACTCGGCGAGACAATCTTTCTCGCCGATTAACAATAATATCACTTGTTGATAATATTTTACCGGTTAACGTCCTATCCTACGAATACCGCCCTCTCCGGTGTTTATCCTAGTTGGCAATTTTGGGCATAGGGCCCAACACACGGTATATAAGTCAAACGGAGTGTTTGACGTTGTTAACGGCATTGCACGGGAATCAAAGGGATTCCCGGCCGCATCGTGGGACTGCACACTTAAGGTTGGTAAGTTGGGACAGATTGGGCCTAACCGTGGGCCTTACATATCCCCAGTACCTACCCCGTTACAACTGGCGCCCAATACGTGTGGATTTTGGATACAGGACATCGGAAAAATCAACAAGCACGATATAGTTGTTCAATTGTTAATAATATTGTTAATTAACAATTGGATAACTCGCGTACAATAACGAGGTCAGCAGTCGCGTTTCGAAATTCTGAAGTATATTTCGGTACTCTTTCGTTCCCCCTCGAGGCGGGATTTGTTTATTAACAAATAGAATTGTTATAAACAAATAAAATTTTTTTATAACAAATAAAATTTTTTTTTATTTTTCTCGTCTCGACTACTGAGTAGTAGACACAGGAAATTGGTTCCTGGTCGAACATAGGTGGCGCCACTAGAAAAAGGTCGCACAAATAGGAAATTTGGTGGGTTTTCGAACGGAATCGATAGACTGACCAACGTTACTTGGAAATTGGGTAGTTTGGACCAAACCAAGTAACTAGCGCCACCTAGAGGAACGAAAGTAACGGTAAGCGAGTTACCGATCAGGTAAGCAACGCGAAAGAGGAGATACAGCGCGGCGCGCGCAGGGAACGCGCGCGAGAATCGTGCGCAAGAGAGTATCGATAGAGAGTTCGCGCGCGATCGGCAACAACAAGGTGTTGACAATTGCCGAGTGATTTTTACGGGATAAACGAGCGAAAGGACTGTTGTGCGTTGTGTGTGGGTGTGAGAAGCTTCTCCCCACTAACCTCCACGTCGACGAGTGCAGCAGCACCTCTCACAGGCAGTGAGAAAGAGGTACGGTGTGTCCAACCTTCTCGACCGTTGGAGAGAGAGAGAGAGAGATACACGAGTACGAGCTCTCTCTCAGTAGCACAGCCTTTTCCCGCCGAGGCGCGATATATAGACAAGTGTAAGTGGTGCACCACACTTAGACCCGCGTGTCTACTTAATATTTCGCGTCCCGATTTACCTGGTACGGTCCAGGTAAGGAAGCGTTCCTCCTTTCCCCCCTCTCGTGACAATACCCGCACGGATAGAAAGGTCGGTGGTTCGCGGGAACCACTTCACGAGAGAAGGCGCGCGTGACGTAGTAAGCTTCTACGTAAAAGCTCTCTACGTCAGTGATTCATACGTTACACGGTGTGACGTATGCCATCAGGTTAAGCAGCCGATCATATCCGGATCGGTTGCTCGTAATCGACTGTTAAATAGATTTTAACCGATTCTTTTCGCGCTGACCTCGGGGGTAGTCATCGGTACGACTCCCCGTAAATTGTTAAAGTTCACTTATTGTTTATTTATTAATATTTATTTGTTAATTTAATAAATTGACTCGGCGAGACAATCTTTCTCGCCGATTAACAATAATATCACTTGTTGATAATATTTTACCGGTTAACGTCCTATCCTACGAATACCGCCCTCTCCGGTGTTTATCCTAGTTGGCAATTTTGGGCATAGGGCCCAACACACGGTATATAAGTCAAACGGAGTGTTTGACGTTGTTAACGGCATTGCACGGGAATCAAAGGGATTCCCGGCCGCATCGTGGGACTGCACACTTAAGGTTGGTAAGTTGGGACAGATTGGGCCTAACCGTGGGCCTTACATATCCCCAGTACCTACCCCGTTACAACTGGCGCCCAATACGTGTGGATTTTGGATACAGGACATCGGAAAAATCAACAAGCACGATATAGTTGTTCAATTGTTAATAATATTGTTAATTAACAATTGGATAACTCGCGTACAATAACGAGGTCAGCAGTCGCGTTTCGAAATTCTGAAGTATATTTCGGTACTCTTTCGTTCCCCCTCGAGGCGGGATTTGTTTATTAACAAATAGAATTGTTATAAACAAATAAAATTTTTTTTATAACAAATAAAATTTTTTTTTATTTTTCTCGTCTCGACTACTGAGTAGTAGACACAGGAAATTGGTTCCTGGTCGAACATAGGTGGCGCCACTAGAAAAAGGTCGCACAAATAGGAAATTTGGTGGGTTTTCGAACGGAATCGATAGACTGACCAACGTTACTTGGAAATTGGGTAGTTTGGACCAAACCAAGTAACTAGCGCCACCTAGAGGAACGAAAGAACGCGACACAGCGCGACATAACCTGATGGCAATTTAGCGGTATAAATACATGGTTTGTAAGTGTATGCAAGGTTTAACTGGTTTTTGCTGGCACAAAACAGGAAGCTTATAACCTGGCTCAGACCTTTACAAATTGTATTATAGGTTATATTTTTGTAAGAGGTCAAGCGCGCGGTAACTTTAATTATTTAATTTATGTACTTATTGATTTATTTATTATTTATTATATAGTACCGTTAAGTTAGCGCAAGGTAAGAGCCAGGCAGTAGTTTCTCGTAAATTTATTAGCAAATTTGTTAAAAATAGTTTAAACTCGGTAGTGCTTCCTGATCAAAGTAAGACAGGACTTACTTTTGGCATCCGGTTTTGTGCTTTAGCGGTTAGCTTAGGTAGAAGCAAAACCCAGTTACGCGGATTGGTCATTTGGCAAGTAACGCCAAAGTTAAATATTCGACAGCATATAACCTTGCACACACATAGTGCGTCAAGCCAGCGTGGCTACTTACTGTTAAACGTATAAACGACGCTACAACTGAAGATGGCCGCTCAGCAGAAAGACGTCGATAGTCAAATCGATGCATGGATCGAGACGCTCACCAGGGAGCAAATCGAACTACACCTGGACGCCTTGAACCTAAAATCGGCAGGCTCGGTTCATAGGAAAGCCGAGCGACTCCACCAGTGGCTATTAGGAAATTATTCGGCCCAGGAGTTTAACCAGGAGGAAGACGAAGCCACAGCAGTTCGCAGCCGTCTCCAACGGAGAAATAGGTGGCTGCAGATGCTAGGTGAACATCAAGACGAGAAGTCTGATGAACCTAGCCCAGATCAGGAAGTGTATCTGGTACTGCGGGAGAACGCTGCGGTTAAAGATAACCTGCACAGGACGGTGCAGGACTTCGATGACGTCGAGCTAGATGAAACGACGTCAGCCGCGACCAATACAGAGCCTCAACCCGAACGAGAGGAAGAATGGCTGTCATTGGTCTCAGAAGAGGGAAACATTTTTAAAATCCCTCGATCGTTCTCCCAGACCTTGGTGCAGCTTATCAAAAAAGTGAATGACCTCACTGTAAAGGTAGATAAGCTGATGTCCGAGCGCACTCAAACCGCTCACAGCACGAGATTGGACGGTGCCAACCAATCTCACCATGTGCAATTTCAGGACACATATACGTGTTATGGTCCTGATGTGAGCGAGATAGGTGAGGCGCAAGTAAATGGCGAGCAACAACGCGCAAGCGCCCCTCAGTCTAAGCCTGATGGAGCTTGGAAGGGGGGGAATGCGCGCGAATCCCAGAGGATTCCTCAAGCGCGCAGCTCGCCAAACAAGGATCGGACATTTTCAACACCAAGCTTCTCGACGTCATCGAGGTTGAATGGGACACCTCGAGACGTCGGCGGCATTGTGAGGAAGTGGCAGGTCAAGTTCTCTGGCGACAAGAGCCAGAGCATCGACGCCTTCCTAACCAGGATCGAGGATTGCAGGATCCTGGCCAACCTGTCAGAGGACGAGTTATTGCCGTCACTCTCGGAACTTCTGACAGACACTGCCGCCACGTGGTACCAGAACGAGAAACACAAGTGGCACTCCTGGCAAGATTTCGTGACTTCGGCTAAACGTTGGTACGGAATGAGCCAACGTTTCCAGCAGAGGATCATCGCCGAGTCCAACGCACGGACTCAAGGACCCGATGAACCGGTTAGGGACTATATGACGTGCTCTATCGCAATAATGCGAAAGATAGTCCCTACGCCGACTGAAGCGCAGCAGCTCGATCATTTGTATCGGAACATGCTGCCCCAGCTTCAACGGCTGTTCAAGAGAGCGGAAGTGAGCTCAATTGAACAAATGCTGGACCTCGCCACGGAAGCGGAGCAGACGATAGAAGGTGAAAAAGTATATCGTCCACCACCTACGGAGGAAGGGTCTCTGCTTCCCGAAATGGCGTATAAGCCGAAGCGGAAAAAGGGTTCGCCGAAGGCTAAGGTAGCAGCTGCTGAGGTAAGCCCAGCCAAACCAAGCGAGCCAGACGTCGTCGACCGCATCGCAAAGATGCTGGAGGATGCGCTGCGGCCCATCGTCTCCCAATTGGCGTCGACGACCCGACAGTCCCGTAGGAGAAGCCCAAGGTCTGGCTCTCCTAAGAAAGGCTCGCCGGCCAACCGATCTCCGAAGAGTAGGAGGTCTGGCAGACCTAATGGCCCGAGCAAGAGCTTCGGACACCAGCAGGAGAAGAAGAGCGCTAGTCCAACGAGGGAAAAAGGAAAGGAACAGCCGAAAAATCGAATAGGCTCGACTTTCGATCCGACTAAGCCTCTTACCTGCAAGGGCTGCGGGAAAATTGGATATTCCCTCAGGTACTGTCCGGTGTGCTCGGGAAACGCCAAAGGGAGCGGTTAACCGGGACGAAAACCGCGACCCAAGAGCTTGAGTCCCCGCTGTCCCAGGTGAGTTCGGGACAGGCCCGCTTCAACCGAGAGTATGGTCCAGAGAGGAGCGGAAATGGGCCTCAAAAGGAGGAACGGTCCCAAGAAGCCAGCAGACCAACCACATCCTATAAACCAGAGGATGAGAGTCGTTGGTGGCTTCTCGTGGAGATTGAGGGCTTTCGTATAAGAGCCTTATACGATCCCGGAGCCTCCACGACCGTGATGGGACCCAGCGGTCTGCAAATCGCCGCAGCATTGGGCAAGGAGCTCATTGTGGCGAACGCCGGACGCGTCAAGATGGCGGATGGTAGTTACCAACCGCTAAACGGTCATGTGATCTTACCTTTCACTGTCGGGAAGGAGACGCGTGAAATAAGGGTAGCGATCATACCAAATCTTGACGCCGAATGCTACGTAGGGGTAAATTTCGTACGAGCATTCAGAGCCATATTGGATCCGGATAGCGACCGCCTGTTCCTCAAAGACAGCAAGCAGCAGATCCACCTCGACGTTGCTGGAATAGGGGGTATGGCCACCCTCTCGTCCGCTGGGATAGCGGACGCAACCGAGGCAGAAAGGGAAGAGCTGCGAGAGCTTGTAAGCAAAGTGCTGTCTAATACTTCTCCCAAAATCGGGCGAACCCAACTCATCGAGCACTCGATAGACGTGGGATCAGCTCGCCCGATAAAGCAGAAGTATTACCCGGTGTCGGAGAAGATCCAGGAGGAGATGCACCGCCAGGTCCGAGAGATGCTAGATTTAGAGATCATAGAGCCCTCGGACAGCGGTTGGTCAAGCCCCGTGGTGATGGTACGCAAGGAGAACGGATCACGTCGGTTTTGCATTGACTTTAGGAAAGTCAATGCGCTAACGAAACCAGACGCTTATCCCCTCCCGTTCATACAGGATATCTTACGCAAGTTGAAGAGATGTCGGTACATTAGTACTCTGGACATGAACTCAGCGTATCATCAGATACCTCTCCAGAAGGAATCGCATCCTTATACGGCTTTCACAGTCCCGGGGATGGGACTGTATCAGTTTAAGCGGATGGATTGGCATACGCCGGCGCGACCTTCCAACGCATGATTGACCAAGTGGTTGGTCCTGATCTCGAGCCCAATGCCTTTTCTTACCTCGATGATATTATTATAGTCACCGAGACATTTGAAGGGCACAAGAAGTATCTCGAGATGGTGCTGAAAAGACTGACCGAAGCTAACTTGACAGTGAATAAGGACAAGTGTGTCTTTTGTCAAGATGAGGTGAGATATCTTGGCGTGCTGGTCAACAGGGATGGAATTCGTCCCGACCCAGCCAAGACAGAGCCTATAAGGATTTATCCGGCTCCCAAGAACCTCAAACAGCTTCGACGATTCCTCGGCATGGCGTCGTGGTATCGGCGTTTTATGCCGGATTACGCCACGATTGCCGAGCCACTTACCCGTTTAACAAAGAAGAACCAAGGGTATGAGTGGTTAGATGAACAGGAACAAGCCTTTCAGCAACTGAAGGCCCTGATCATGACTGCTCCAGTTCTTCAACGTCCCAGTGCAGATGGACTGTTTAGCCTGCACACGGACGCGAGCGATACCGGCATAGGAGCCGTGCTCGTCCAAGAGATAGACGGAGAGGAAAGAGTCATTGAGTTTGCCAGTCGCATTCTCACAGCACCCGAGAAGAATTATAGCGTTACGGAGAGGGAATGCTTGGCCGTGGTCTGGGCTATTATTAAGTTCAGACCTTACATCGAAGGGTACCACTTCAAAGTGATAACGGATCACAGTAGTCTTCGCTGGTTGTGTAATATGAGAAATCCAACCAGCCGACTAGCGAGATGGGCTTTAGAGCTTCAAGCTCATGACTTTGTCGTCGAGCACAGAAAAGGAGCTCTGCATCACGTTCCCGATGCCCTATCTCGCATGTATGAAGACGATGAGCCTACAGTAGCAGCAATGTCGTGGGCTCAAACTACTGAAGATCCTTGGTACCTAGACTGGATCAAGAACGTTTCCGACAGACCCCGTTGATTTCCCCGACTGAAAATAGTTGGAGGAAATCTATACATCTATCGCCCCGACAAGGAGTTAGAGGAGTGATGGATGACGAGCAAGCATGGAAGCTGGTTGTACCCGTAGAGAATCGTCACTCTATTCTGAAGAGTGTCACGATGATCCCTCAGCTGGCCATCTCGGAAGAGAAAAGACATTCGCCCGCGTGGCCCAAAACTATTATTGGCCACGATTTTACGCAGAAGTTGCGGATTACGTCAGGCGATGTCAAGTGTGCCAGCATGTAGGTCCGAGCAACGTGGCTCCCTCAGGTTAATGGGTCACCACCTTTGTCGTCGAGCACAGAAAAGGCGCTCTGCATCACGTTCCCGATGCCCTATCTCGCATGTATGAAGACGATGAGCCTACAGTAGCAGCAATGTCGTGGGCTCAAACTACTGAAGATCCTTGGTACCTAGACTGGATCAAGAACGTTTCCGACAGACCCCGTGATTTCCCCGACTGGAAAATAGTTGGAGGAAATCTATACATCTATCGCCCCCGACAAGGAGTTAGAGGAAGTGATGGATGACGAGCAAGCATGGAAGCTGGTTGTACCCGTAGAGAATCGTCACTCTATTCTGAGAGAGTGTCACGATGATCCCTCAGCTGGCCATCTCGGAAGAGAAAAGACATTCGCCCGCGTGGCCCAAAACTATTATTGGCCACGATTTTACGCAGAAGTTGCGGATTACGTCAGGCGATGTCAAGTGTGCCAGCAATGTAAGGTCGAGCAACGTGCTCCCTCAGGGTTAATGGGTCACCGTCAATCGGACAGACCATGGCAGGTGGTAGCAGGAGATATCACTGGCCCGCTTCCCCGCTCTAGCCGAGGATACGAATACATCCTAGTATTCCAGGATTTATTCACGCGCTGGATTGAAGCAATCCCGATAAGAAAAGCTAACGCGAAGACGATAGTCCGCGAGCTTCACGAACGAGTGATTAACCGGTTCGGCACCCAGGAAGTATTTCACTCGGACAACGGGACCGAGTTTAAAAATAAACTCGTAGAGGAATACCTTGAATCTAAGGGAGTGTATCATTCGACGACACCCCCTTATCACGCACAGGCCAATCCTGTCGAGAGGGCCAATCGGACCCTTAAGACAATGGTGGCGTCGTATATCCAGGATAAGCACAGCGACTGGGACGACAAGCTGCCAGAGTTAGTCTTTGCACTAAACACAGCAGTGCAAAGTTCTACTGGATGGAGCCCGGCTATGCTGAACTATGGTCGCCAACCCGAGGCGCCTAGTACAGCTCGTCGAGAGCAAGACCGGCTTGCCCAGCAACAGTTTGAGTTCCGTCGACTGCAGGATTGGAACGACAAAATCAAACAGTTGCCAAGACTGCACGAGAACGCAAATCGTCAGTCGGCTGCCAGTAAGGCCCGGCAAGCCGAAATCTTCAACTCACGACGAAGGCCAGCGGAATTCGAGGTAGGGGATCTGGTGTGGAAACGCAACCGGATCCTCTCGTCCAGCGCACAAGGTATCTCGGCTAAGCTTGCTCCGAAATATACAGGGCCATATCTGATCATCAGTAGGAAAGGCATGAATACCTACGTTATACAAGATGATCAAGGGGGCCAAGAAGTATCTCACATCGAGCATCTGAAGAGATACGTCCCCGAAAATGATGCTGACTCAGCTGATGAGGATCAACGTGAGCAACCTCAACCGCCGAGGGATCAACAGGTGAAGTGCGACCCACCTGTAGCGAGCGAATACTCCCCTGCGAGGGAGAATAATGCGAGCGAGTCCCCTGGCGAGGGAACTCGGTGTAATCCGCGCAAGACGTCGCGTACGTCTTTAGATAGGTCCCGCATTACCAGACGACAGCGTGGTCGTCCTCGGAAAGCAACCGCGACCGTAAAGCGCCGATCACCCATAGAGCGGTCTGCCAATGCAGATTCTGAACAGGTTCCTCCGAGACGAGGACGAGGGCGTCCTCCAGGCTCACGACCGAAGCGGACGTAAAGCGCCAGCAGCGGCCGAAGGCTGAGGCGGCCTTCAAAGAGGCTGCCTTTGAATACAGATTAACCAGTAGCCCCTGCCTTCATCGAGCGGAACGGGAGGTTCTGACGAACCTAGGTGTCCGCTCTGCCGCTGCAAGAAGATCAAGCGTCTGGATCAGTTTCCTCGCGTCCTAATAAACCTGATCAAGAGCAACTTGTTAACCCTCATTCCCGTTCCTTGAGGAACAGAGTCCACATACAGAGTATGTGGAATCTGGAAGGGGGTGTAAAGGTAAGCGAGTTACCGATCAGGTAAGCAACGCGAAAGAGGAGATACAGCGCGGCGCGCGCAGGGAACGCGCGCGAGAATCGTGCGCAAGAGAGTATCGATAGAGAGTTCGCGCGCGATCGGCAACAACAAGGTGTTGACAATTGCCGAGTGATTTTTACGGGATAAACGAGCGAAAGGACTGTTGTGCGTTGTGTGTGGGTGTGAGAAGCTTCTCCCCACTAACCTCCACGTCGACGAGTGCAGCAGCACCTCTCACAGGCAGTGAGAAAAGAGGTACGGTGTGTCCAACCTTCTCGACCGTTGGAGAGAGAGAGAGAGAGATACACGAGTACGAGCTCTCTCTCAGTAGCACAGCCTTTTCCCGCCGAGGCGCGATATATAGACAAGCGGTAAGTGATGCACCACACTTAGACCCGCGTGTCTACTTAATATTTCGCGTCCCGATTTACCTGGTACGGTCCAGGTGAGGAAGCGTTCCTCCTTTCCCCCCTCTCGTGACAATACCCGCACGGATAGAAAGGTCGGTGGTTCGCGGGAACCACTTCACGAGAGAAGGCGCGCGTGACGTAGTAAGCTTCTACGTAAAAGCTCTCTACGTCAGTGATTCATACGTCACACGGTGTGACGTATGCCATCAGGTTAAGCAGCCGATCATATCCGGATCGGTTGCTCGTAATCGACTGTTAAATAGATTTTAACCGATTCTTTTCGCGCTGACCTCGGGGGTAGTCATCGGTACGACTCCCCGTAAATTGTTAAAGTTCACTTATTGTTTATTTATTAATATTTATTTGTTAATTTAATAAATTGACTCGGCGAGACAATCTTTCTCGCCGATTAACAATAATATCACTTGTTGATAATATTTTACCGGTTAACGTCCTATCCTACGAATACCGCCCTCTCCGGTGTTTATCCTAGTTGGCAATTTTGGGCATAGGGCCCAACACACGGTATATAAGTCAAACGGAGTGTTTGACGTTGTTAACGGCATTGCACGGGAATCAAAGGGATTCCCGGCCGCATCGTGGGACTGCACACTTAAGGTTGGTAAGTTGGGACAGATTGGGCCTAACCGTGGGCCTTACATATCCCCAGTACCTACCCCGTTACAATATATATATATATATATTTATATATTGTAATTGTAATTTTATATATATATATATATATATATATACTAGGGGGGCTTCGCCCCCCTGCGCGCTTCGCGCGCCAACCCCCTATTTTTAATTTCGGAAAAGGTTTTTCGTAATAAATTTATTTAAAATAATGTTTTAAATTGTATTATTTTTTTACTACCATGGACACCTTAGAAATTAAACCGATTCACACAACACCTTGGAGGTACTGTTATATGCATTGGGTTTTATACCAAAAATTTAATTTTTTTTTTAAATACGATTACAATTTATAAATAAAAGTTTTTACCAAAATTTAGTATAATGAAATCAGAATAATAATAATAAAAAAAATAGAGACATTAAATGTTAACTGTAAATTTTAAACTATATGAATTCCTATAAAGCTTAAATTTATATTTTAATAATTATAAATGTTAATGAAAAATTAACTTACCAAAAATAGTAAAGTGCATATACTTACTAAATTGTAGTATTTAGTAACTACTTATGAAAATTTTGGAATATTTTAAACGGATCTAAATACAACTTCACCTCCTAAAATTAATTTATTTAATGACGAAGGATCATCGCCAAAAGTTCTATGACATTAATATTTTGTACTTTTAGAGTAATAAAACTTTATTCTTTCATAAATAAATTTTTTTATTAATTTTTATTAATTTTATAGAACTACTTATATAATTTTAGTGGCATATAAATAAAATCTTGTTTCTTCCATTTCTCCCGTAATCCGTCATTTGCACCCTTTTCTATAAATATACATAATCTACTCATTTATATATCCATACAATTTTGAAATATTAATTTAAAAAATATTTAAATTAAATGCTCCTAAATTAATAATTTATGAAAATCTTTTTAAATGTAATTCGTATTTTATATTACCACTGTTAAAATTTGAATTTTCTTTTGCCATTACTGTTTATAATAGAATTATCTTAAAAATGCAATAATTAATATATTTAATTTTTAACCCATTGTATATATCATATGGATATTTGGAAAAGTGTATGTTATACTTGATTAATATTTATTTAATCTTTAAACAATTTTGCATCTGTATTTAAAGCATTACATTGCATTTTAGATCCGTTATTATTATTGAGTATACGTTTAAAAATTTTATGAGTTTAATCAAGAATGAGTAAACTAATACACATTCTTTCAAGTTATATTCACAACTTTTTTTTGCGCACGGAGAAAATACATATATTACGTATTCTTGAAAAAACAATTTTAAAATATATATATATTATATAAATCTTCCACCGCACGCACACATACCCACATAGATACATACATATATATACATATATATGGGCTATTTCACGTCAAGTGGTACGATGAAAATTTTAAATCGCTCCAAAATTTGAGAACAGGCTGGAAACATCTTCCAGAACATACAAAAAAAATTTAGGTTTTAAAAATAATTTTCATAAGAGTTATTCAACCATGAAAAGTGGAAATTTTTCAATTTTTTAGAAAAATTTCTATTTTTAAAGCCATTTATCTCAAAATGTGTTGATTTTTTTGAAAAAACATTACAAACAACTTTTGTTTAAATTAAACTTTAGAACTTATCTACCCTGGTTACAATTCTTAATTTTAAAATCTCGAAGAGATAGAACACCCGGACATATTGAATATCAAAAAAAAGGCTACCACACCATAATCGATTTTAATCTAACACCTCTCAAAAGTTCACATTTTTCGCGAGCTTTCAAATGGCTTGGGTTAGATTATTAGCCAAGACCGCTGGTGTAAGTTATGCCTCATAAACCTCATAAAATCACTAATTTTCACGTATTTTAGGACATAACTTACACCAAAGGTGTATATATATATATATATATATATATATATATATATATATGGTAATGAACAATTAACTTACCAAATATAGTAAAGTGCATATACTTAATTGTAGTATTTAGTAAAAACCTATTAAAATTTTAGATTATTTTAAACGGATCTAAATAGAACTTTACCTCCTAAAATTAATTTATTTAAGTCATTGCCAAGAGTTCTATATGTCATTAATATTTTTTACTTTTAGAGTAATAAAACTTTCTTCTTAATTAAATTAATTTTTGTATTAGTTTTAAAGAATTATTTATAACATTTTAGCGGTATATAAATAAAAACCTGTTTCTTCCATTTCTCCCGTAATTCGTAATTTGCACCTTCTTTCAAAATTTGCGTTTTAATCCATAATTATATCCAATTTATTTTTACTATGCAGAGCCCAAATATTTATTCTGATTATTATAAACAAATTCATTTCTTAAATATCCTTCTGGTTCTAATAAATACATACTTGTTTATTTAAAATATTGTTTTATATAAATATTCCAAGATGGCGGAGGAGGGACTGCCACCTGAGGCAATTCCTCCTGATATAAACTTTAAATGTCACCCAAAGACAGTGAATACTTCAGTTTTTTGTGCGATATGTGAAAGTGTATTTCATAAGAGTGATTTTAATAGAAAAAAAGGTGGAAAATATGTGACAAATATTATGGTGATTTGTGCTGAACATAGTGACATAGATTTAACCTCTAAAGATAATCCAAGAGTAGTATTATGTGCATTAAAAAAAGAATTAGCTAAACAGAAAAGCGAAACTGGAAAAGTTAATAAAGAATATCATTTATTAAAATCAAAATATGATATACTAGAAAATAAATATGATGAGTTATTAAATGAAACTGGAAAAATTGATGATGACGCAGTAGGAATGGATAATACATTTCATGTGAGTGAAACGCGTATTGAAGTGCTAAAAAACGAAAATAGTTTATTAAAAGATTTAAATAATGAACTTAAAGATAAAAATTTGTTGTTACATCAATTATTGGACAAAGAAAAAGCTATTATAAAATCAAATATAAAATCTTATGCTAACGTGGCTGCAACCAAACATATGGTAACTTCTAATGAACCAAAAAGAATACATAAAATAATTATAAAGAAAAAGAATAAGGAGGACAAAATAAATTTAAAAGATAGTGTTGTTAAATATTTAACTAAAGACAAATCTATACAAACAAAAAAAATTAATTTTAATAATGAAAACGAAATACATATAAATTGTATGAACGTTGAAAGTGCCAAAGCAGCAGAAAGGGTATTGACATCGAAACTTGCCAACGCATGTAAAATTGAAAAAGAAGTTATAGCTAACCCAATAATCAAGATAGTAGGTATTGATAATTTATTTAAAATGGATGGAAAACTCATTGAAAATGACATAAATAGTAGAAACTTTTCTAATTTTGAAATTAAGAGTAAAGTACTGAACTATACTCTTAATAAAAAAACTGAAAAAACAACAGTCATATTGGAAATAACTGGTGAAATTCACAAGTATATTAATGAAAACAGAAATAGATTATTTGTTGGATACCAAAATTGTAAGGTTTATGATGTAATAAACATCAAACCTTGTTACAATTGCGGTAGATTTGGGCACAATAGTTATAAATGTAGAAACTCGACTATCTGCTTAAAGTGTGCGGGTAATCATTCAACGAATAAGTGCGAAAGTAATAATTTATGCTGTGCTAATTGTAAATTTAGTAATGAGAAATATAAGAAGAAATATGACACTTGTCATATAATAACAGATAGCGAATCTTGTGAAATTTTAAAAACTAAATTAAAAAATTGTATAAGTATGACAGACTATGTAGTCAAACCTTATGTACCAAGATATGTAGGTAATGCTGAACACTACAGCAAAAACTATCTAAGTACAAATAATACGCTCGCAACTAACAATGGTAATGAAGGAAAAAGGAAGAAATTAACATTATCGACAACATCATTAAGTTCTAGATCAAGATCAGGCAGCACATCTTCAGTTTTTTAGATGAATAGTGACTTTAATATACATGAAACAACATTTTGTTCATTTCAAGAATTGAACGATGTTATTAATTCTAATCAGAATTTAATTTTGTACGTAAATATCCGTAGCTTAAATGCTAACTTGTCTAAACTTGAATGTTATATTGCTAATTTGAAAACTAAACCATGTGTCATAGTTTGTACAGAAACTTGGAATTTAATATGCCCTCAGCTACTCTGTATACCAGGTTATAAAATTTACTATAATGAAAGTTATATAAATAAATCTGATGGAGTTGTTTTATATATACTAGAAAATTTAAATGAATGTTCGGAAATTATTACTTCTGGTCGATTGAGAATATTAAATTCTAAGTTTAATATAAAAGATGAAAATATTATTATTTCGGCTCTATATAGATCACATGATTATCCTAAAACTGAATTTATACTTGACTTGAAAAACTTTATTAATTCATACGATTTTGGCAAACACCATATAATTGTTGGAGATTTTAATATAGACATATTAAATAACAGTATTATTAGTCAAGAATTTTTAGAAAATTTACTTGAAAAAATGTATGTTCCTGGTTTTGTGGGTATAACTAGGCCTGCTGATAACAATACACTTAATGGTACATGCATAGATAATTTCTTCATTAAAAGCAATTCCTTAAATTATAATACATATAAAATTAATTGCATTTTCACAGATCATTATCCTCTTTTTATGATTATAAATGACAATTTTACCGTGAAACAAAATAATAATGTATATCAGAAAATAAATTATAATAAATTAATTGCAACGGCTAAGAAAACTAACTGGAATAAAATAACAGATATAATTGATCCAAATAAAGCTACTGATTTATTAATAACATTAATAAGTAATTGTGTTGAAAAATCTTATTGTAAGAATACAAAAAACAATACTGGTAAAAGGTTTATTAAACCCAGGAAAAATTGGATAACAAATGCTATAATGGTATCTTGCAAGAAAAAAGAACAACTTTATATTGCATGGCAAATGAATTTAAATAATGTCGAACTAAAAAATGAGTATAAAAATTATTTTAAGACGCTAGATAAAATAATAAAAAATGCCAAATTTAAGTATGATCAAAATTGTTTCTTAAAAAATTGTAATAATCCAAAAAATTTATGGAAGTTGATTAATTGTAAATTGGGTAAAAATACGAGTAAAAATAATGAAATTGAATACTTAACGGTAAACGCTAATAATAGAATTACGGATAAAAAAGATATTGTAAATAATTTGAATGAGTTTTTTTGTAAAGTAGGTAAACAATTAAGCGATAAGATAAAAACTCCTAATGGTCCTAATCCTACTAAAGTTCCTTTTAATGATAAATCAATATTTCTAAACCCAACTACTAATGTGGAAATTAGGAATATAATCAATAATTTTAATAACAAATCGGGTGGGGTTGATAGAATTTCTACGAATATATTGAAATCAATAGAAACTTATATAAATGAACCTATTGTACATATTTTTAATAACTGTATAGAAACATCAATTTGGCCTGTTGCACTTAAAAGAGCTGAAGTAATTCCTATTTTTAAAGCGGGTAAAAAGAGTAAAGCTACAAATTATAGACCAATTTCACTAATCTCTAATATTGCAAAAATTTTTGAAAAAGTAATACATAATAGAATTTATAACTTTGTAACAAAACATAACTTACTAGCATCAAATCAATTTGGTTTTATTAAAAACAAAGGCACAAAAGATGCTTTAAATTATTTAACTAACATAATTTATAATTGTCTAGATAAAAGTAAACCAATAATAGCAACATTTTTAGATCTTGCCAAAGTATTCGATACCGTTAATCATTCTATTCTCTTAAATAAACTATATAACTATGGTATCAGAGGAAATGCCTTAAATTTACTTAATAGTTATCTTTCAAATCGGGAACAAGTAGTTAAAATAAACCAAACAAAAAGTGAAACTCTTGTTCTAACTACTGGGGTACCGCAAGGTACTATATTAGGTCCATTATTATTTCTACTATATATTAATGATTTGCTACTAAATTTATATTCAGAAAACATGATTGCTTATGCAGATGATACTGTAGTATTAGCTACTGAGAATACATGGGAGTTAGCTGAAAATGCAATGAATAAATATCTTGACCATGTTTTTAGATGGCTATCTTTCAATAAACTATCGTTAAATGTTAACAAAACTGTATACATAACTTTTGGAAATTATTGTGACAGTGTACCTTCAAATGTTAATATTAAAATTAATAATAATACCTTAAATAGAGTTAACAGCTGCAAATATCTTGGGATTATAATTGATTTCAATTTGAAATGGAAAGAACACATAGAATATATTGTAAATAGAACTAAGTACTTAACATATGTATTTGCTAAATTCTCGAAGCTCCTAAAAACCGAAACTCTAATTATTTTATATTATGCACTTTTTCATAGTATAGTAACGTATGGCATTATTTCATGGGGGGTGCTTATAAAAATAATCTGAAGTTATTATCAAGTACGCAAGCCAGATTGCTTAAAATCATAAGCAAAAATAAATTTTTAATTAATAATTACCCACTAACCGTTGAACAAACATTTGCGCTTGAATCTATTACTTTTCATTACATGAAATTACATAACATTCATAAAAATAGAATTACAAATACAAGAAACAAAAGTATACCAATACCTAAAATATCTAAATCAGTAAGTAATAAGAATAGTTATATTGTTGCAATACGGATATATAATGAAATTCCTAATAATTTAAAAATTTTAACGACTAGTAAAAAACATATTAGAAAAAAACTTAAGAATTGGATTCAATTAAATTTATAATAATTTTGTATGAACAAAAATATATTAGGGAAACTAAACTGTGATAAATTTCAAAGCTATTTTATTAAGCTAGTAACCGAAGTAGAAAAATTCAAACTTAAAAAACGAAAAATGCCTAAATCAATTGAAGAAATATCAAGTTCTGCATTGGAAGTCCTGCAGGACTCTGTAGTAAGAAAACAGTTACTTTTGGACATAAGAACATATATTTGCTTCAAGGGTTTTTGCTTAACAAATGGTAATCGTTCTTATAGACGTATCTCGAATTATAATGCGAACAAAATGATTAATGTGAATACAAAAGAATACATATTTAGTGTAACTGAAATTGGGGAAAAATTAGTAAAAATGTATAAGCTTGAAGGGGACTATAGGAATACAACTTCGAATCTGAAAAATAAAAGTGAGGAACAGGATATACATCACAACTGCAACAGTGTAAATAATGTAAATAATGTAAACATAAATAATTATTTTTCAAAATTTAGGCAAATAAATTTTGTGAAAGAATCAATAACACACAATGCTGATATTTCTAATGATAAATATGAACCTATTGAAAACGTATTTAGCAAAATAGATGATATGGTATTTGAAAATGGTAAGAAAATGATTCCTCCACGTACAAAAGAGAATAAGATACCTCAACATAATCAAATTAGGATGTCGTATGGTGACCTAAATTACATAGGAAATAATAAAGCTATTTTGTATTTTGACAGAGGTATTAGAGGTAAACAAATTTTTACTAATTCTATGTATCCACTAAAGCGGCAACCAGTTTATAAAGACATTGTTGTAGTTGATGATATTGTTTTTACATCTACATGTAAATTTGACTCATCGAAACAGCACAAAGAAATGTTTCCTCACTTTAGAGTTACTTGTGCGGTAGGGTTAACATGTCCTGCTAGATTAAACAGTATAGAAAAAATTGCTTTTGCTAGAAATATGAATGCGTCCACTGAAAGTTTTACAACAGCTAGATCAATGTTAATAAGATATTGGGTATAAGGTCAAGCACTGTCCAGTATACTGGTGATACTGGCCCAGTGTAGGGCTTTATACATTACTTTTAGTTTTAAGTTTTATTTAGTTTTATTTAGTTTTATTTTAGTTTTTAAACTATAGATGAATTAAGTTTTATGCCACCCTATGTACAGATAAATTAATTTTATCTCTATAGGTTTTTACTGCATTTTTGTAATGTTTTGTAAATATTTGTTGGCTTAATAAATAAATAAATAAATATACGTAATCTACTTACTTATATATCCATACTATTTTTAAATTTTGATTTGAATAATATTCAAATTAAATACTACTAAAATAATAATTTTCGAAAAACTTTTGAAATGTAATTCGTATTTTACATTGCCACTGTTAAAATTTGAATTTTCTTTTGCCATTACTGTTTATAATAGAATTATCTTAAAAATGCAATAATTTATGCATTTAATTTTTATTTTATGGTATATTTCACATATAAATATTTGGAAAAGTGTATGTTATACTTGATTAATATTTATTTTATCTTCGAAAATTTGTGCATATTTTTAAAAACGTTCCATTAAATATTAGGTCTGTTTCTATTTTATGAGTTTTATCAGGAATTAGTAAACTAATACACATTCTTTCAAGTTATATTCACAACTTTTTTTTGCGCACGGAAAAAATACACATATTATCTATTCTTGAAAAAACAAATAACACGTACACACACACACACACGCACACACACACACACTCAACCAGTCAAAAGTCCCTGACTGGGTCACAGTAGTGAAGAAGGGCAAGAAGAAGAAGAAGATGAAGGACAGCCAGCCGAAGCAGCAAGAACAGCAGAAACGTGCCAGCAAACCGGTCAAAGGCACGGCAGAGCCTAAGGCCGGAGTAAGACCCCCACGCCCAGATGCCATCAAGATCAAGACATCTAGCGGGGGCTCTTCCTACGCTGACATTCTCCGGAAGGTCAAGGCTGCACCGGAGCTAAAGGCACTAGGAGAACGGGTCACGAGTATCAGGCGCACCAGGGCTGGAGAGCTCCTCCTCGAACTGGGGCGACCCGGAACGGAAACGGCGGAGCTGAGGACAGTGGTCTCGTCCACACTGAGTGGGTCAGCAGAGGTCCAGCTGCTGACTCACAAAGTGTCCATCACCATCAGGGACATGGACGAGTCCACGACAACAACGGAGGTGGCCGCAGCGATTGCGGCAAAGATCGGGCCAAATGTGGTATCCCCGGATAATATTAAAACCAGGGGATCCTACAGTGGCACTCTAGCGGCGACCATCCAGCTTCCGGCAGTAGCAGCCAAAAAACTGCTGCAAGACGGGAAGCTCCGGATCGGATGGGTCAATTGCAGAGTTCGACTGCGAGAGGTATCCTCGCGCTGCTACCGATGCCACGAATCGGGACACATCGCGAGGGAGTGCAAGAGCGCAGTCGACCGGTCAGCTCAATGCTATCGGTGCGGCCAAGAGGGCCACAAAGCAGTGGACTGCGAGGCCAAAGCCAAGACCTCGCATGAGGAAGGAGCACACATCAAAAATAATTAAGGTGCTCCAAATAAACCTCAACCACTGCGCTGTGGCCCAGGACCTGCTGTCCCAGCTGGTCAGAGAGGAGAGAGCGGACGTAGCGATCATCAGCGAGGAGTTCCGGGATCTCGAGAAGTCGAACTGGGTAAGGGATGCCACGGGCAAGGCGGCCATCTGGGTATGTGGAAATATACACATCTCCAGAAAGATGGTCGCCCCCCTTCCCAGCTTCACCTGGGTGGAGGTGGCGGGGGTACGCATGTACAGCTGCTACTTCCCGCCCAGCGATTCTACCGAGGACTTTGCGAGATCTCTGGATGCAGTCGTCACCAGTGCTCGGTCCTCACGGCTACCGGTCGCAATCGGTGGGGACTTTAATGCTTGGGCGACGGACTGGGGCAGCGCCAAGACCAACGCGCGTGGTCGCGCACTTCTCGAGGCGTTCGCTCTACTGGGGCTGGAGATCGCTAACACAGGGACAACCCCGACTTTCACCAAAGCCGGCAAGTCGTCCATAGTCGACCTCACCTTCGTCGATCCAAGATTGATGGGGGGAGGGGGACTCAGCTGGAAAGTTAGCGATCGTTACACGGGTAGTGACCACCAAGCACTCGTGTACCAGCTCCAGCTGACCAGCGGGAGGACAAAGAGAGCAGGAAGAGGAGCAAGAGAGAGATGGGCACCAGCCTCGTTTGATCGTGAGACGTTCCTCTGCTCCCTTGAGGAGGAAAAAGTGGAGGGAACCGCCGAAGAAAAAGCACGAGGCCTCACGAATGCCCTAACAGCGGCTTGCGATGCCTCTATGGCCGTGAAGTTTAACCCTCGCGGCCGCCCACCGATAATCTGGTGGAGTGAGGACATCGCAGAAAAGAGACGTGAGTGCCTGCGTGCCAGAAGGCTGCACCAAAGAGCGAGGGGAACACCGCGGTTCCAAGATCGTTCCGCAGAATACGAACAAAAGCGGAGGGATCTCAAGGTGGCCATCAAGACTGCCAAGAGAAGGTGTTGGCGGGAGCTCTGTGAGGAGGTGGACTACGACCCCTGGGGCAGACCGTATAAAACGGTTATGAATAAGATCAACCCCGGGGGAGCTGTTGCACCCACCGACCCAGTTTTTCTGGACGGAGTCGTCCGCCACCTGTTTCCAGAACATCGGAAAAGGGCAGTAGAGACGGGCCTGATGGCCACCATTGGTGCAGCCGAGTCGCCAGACATTAGTGAAGCCGAACTGAGGATGGCCGCTAAGGGTATTTCCGTACGTAAAGCTCCAGGGCCTGACGGAATACCTGGCCTGGCCGTCAAGACAGCGGCGATGAGTGCTCCGGGCTTGTTCCTGGACGCATTCAACGCATGCCTAAGAGAAGGTTGCTTCCCGGCCCAGTGGAAGACGCAGAGGCTGGTACTCCTACCAAAGGGAAACAAACCCCCGGAGGAGCCATCATCTTACCGCCCGCTCTGTCTACTGGATATAGTTGGGAAGCTCCTGGAGCGGGTGATCTCCGCCAGGCTTGCAGAGGCCGGGCCGGAGACCTCTCCGACAACCAGTTCGGCTTCCGAAAGGGTCGATCGACCATGGATGCTGTAGGCAGAGTTGTTGGCATAGCCACAAACGCCATCAATGCTGGTCGGAGTGCAAGGCGGGTGTGTGCCATCATCACCTTGGACATCCGGAATGCCTTCAACTCGGCCAGATGGGACGACATCATGCTGTCCCTGCAGCACTTCCAAGTGCCACTCTATCTCAGGGAGGTCACCTCGAGTTACCTGACTGACCGTACTCTGCTCTACGACACCGACGACGGTGTGCACTCCCACAACATCACGGGAGGCGTGCCGCAGGGTTCGGTCATTGGGCCCCTACTCTGGAACGTTGTCTATGACGGCCTGCTTAGGCAGCAACTTCCGGAGGGT
>CM047425.1:39685210-39757710 GCA_026168455.1 Theocolax elegans
GATCCCGGAACTCCTCGCTGATGATCGCTACGTCCGCTCTCTCCTCTCTGACCAGCTGGGACAGCAGGTCCTGGGCCACAGCGCAGTGGTTGAGGTTTATTTGGAGCACCTTAATCATTTTTGATGTGTGCTCCTTCCTCATGCGAGGTCTTGGCTTTGGCCTCGCAATCCACTGCTTTGTGGCCCTCTTGGCCGCACCGATAGCATTGCGCTGACCGGTCGACTGCGCTCTTGCACTCCCTCGCGATGTGTCCCGATTCGTGGCATCGGTAGCAGCGCGAGGATACCTCTCGCAGTCGAACTCTGCAATTGACCCATCCGATCCGGAGCTTCCCGTCTTGCAGCAGTTTTTTGGCAGCTACTGCCGGAAGCTGGATGGTCGCAGCTAGGGTGCCACTGTAGGACCCCCTGGTTTTAATATTATCCGGGGATACCACGTTTGGCCCGATCTTTGCTGCAATCGCTGCGGCCACCTCCGTTGTTGTCGTGGACTCGTCCATGTCCCTGATGGTGATAGACACTTTGTGAGTCAGCAGCTGGACCTCTGCTGACCCACTCAGGGTGGACGAGACCACTGTCGTTAGCTCCGCCGTTTCCGTTCCGGGTCGCCCCAGTTCGAGGAGGAGCTCCCCAGCCCTGGTGCGCCTGATACGCGTGACCCGTTCTCCTAGGGTCTTTAATTCCGGTGCAGCCTTGACCTTCCGGAGAATGTCAGCGTAGGAAGAGCCCCCGCTAGATGTCTTGATCTTGATGGCATCTGGGCGTGGGGGTCTTACTCCGGCCTTAGGCTCTGCCGTGCCTTTGACCGGTTTGCTGGCACGTTTCTGCTGTTCTTGCTGCTTCGGCTGGCTGTCCTTCATCTTCTTCTTCTTTTTGCCCTTCTTCACTACCGTGGCCCAGTCAGGGACCTTTGACTGGTTCCCACCGGTCTCAGGAACGGATAGCGAAGCATCTGTTGGCCCACCTTTGTTAGTGGGCTGCTTTGACCCCTTCTTCCTTTTCTCCGGGGGTTGCTGTGGTGGTGAGGGCTTTTCCCTTTCCACCGGCCTCCTTTGTCGCTCTTCAGCGCGGAAGATGGGCGACGTTTGGCACGTACCATCCCTACGCGCATCCGCCATTTTAGTTTTCGGCGCTGTCGAACACACAGCACCGTTCACCCGCGCGTATTCATTGAGAGCTCTGCTGGTTGCTCTCGCCATACTCTTCAGCTCTTTGTGGATGTTGTTCTTATTAAGAACAAACTCCACCAGGGTATCTACCTTCTCACGCAGACGGAGAAAAGCTCTGTCAGCGTCACTCGACATCCCAGTCGAGGGCAGGTCACACGTAGCATTAGATGCTACAGAGGCCGAGTGACCAACCTCCGCAGCATTTACCATTTTAACGGTGTGAGTTTGGTCCCCCCCAAAATCCTTGGGACCAGCACTGACCACCGGGGCTTTCACCCGATCGGAATCAGTGGCGGGATTTGACAGGATTGTCATGCCCGCTTGGGGTAGTGTTGTTTTTAGCTCACTATCCATACTTGGTTTAATTTCGGGGTGCCTTCCCCTATCTGGTTTTGGTTCGCCCCGAATATTTGATTTTTTCGGTACCATCCATATCTGGAAAGCATTCCCCTATCCACCACCTGGGGAGGCGCCACGATGCGGGACCAGCAAACCCGGCACGGGTGTGTGTGTGTGTGTGTGTGTGTGTGTGTGTGTGTGTGTGTGTGTGTGTGTGTGTGTGTGTGTATGTGTGTGTGTGTGTGTGTGTGAGTGTGTGAGTGTGTGTGTGTGTGTGTGTGTGAGTGTGTGTGTGCACGTGTGTGTGCGTGTGCCTGTGTGTGTGTACGTGTTATTTGTTTTTTCAAGAATAGATAATATATGTATTTTTCCGTGCGCAAAAAAAGTTGTGAATATAACTTGAAAGAACGTGTATTAGTTTACTTATTCCTGATAAAACTCATAAAATAAAAACGGACCTAAAATTTAATGTAATGTTTTTAAAAATATGCACAATTTTTCGAAGATAAAATAAATATTAATCAAGTATAACATACACTTTTCCAAATATCTATATGTGAAATATACAATAAATTAAAAATTAAATACATTAATTATTGCATTTTTAAGATAATTCTATTATAAACAGTAATGGCAAAAGAAAATTCAAATTTTAACAGTGGCAATATAAAATACGAATTACATTTCAAAAGTTTTTCGAAAATTATTATTTTAGTACTATTTAATTTAAATATTATTCAAATCAAATTTAAAAATTCTATGGATATATAAGTAAGTAGATTACGTATATTTATATAAAACAATATTTTAAATAAACAAGTATGTATTTATTAGAAACAAAAGGTTATTTAACGAATGCCTTTGTTTATAATAATTAAAATAAAAATATGGGCTCTGTAACTAACGGGAAAAATAAATTGGATATAATTATGGATTAAAACGCAAATTTTGAAAGAGGGTGCAAATTATCAATTATGGGAGAAATGGAAGAAACAGGTTTTTATTTATATACCGCTAAAATATTATAAATAATTCTTTAAAACTAATACAAAAATTAATTTAATTAAGAAGAAAGTTTTATTACTCTAAAAGTACAAAATATTCGCTAGATGTCTTGATCTTGATGGCATCTGGGCGTGGGGGTCTTACTCCGGCCTTAGGCTCTGCCGTGCCTTTGACCGGTTTGCTGGCACGTTTCTGCTGTTCTTGCTGCTTCGGCTGGCTGTCCTTCATCTTCTTCTTCTTTTTGCCCTTCTTCACTACCGTGGCCCAGTCAGGGACCTTTGACTGGTTCCCACCGGTCTCAGGAACGGATAGCGAAGCATCTGTTGGCCCACCTTTGTTAGTGGGCTGCTTTGACCCCTTCTTCCTTTTCTCCGGGGGTTGCTGTGGTGGTGAGGGCTTTTCCCTTTCCACCGGCCTCCTTTGTCGCTCTTCAGCGCGGAAGATGGGCGACGTTTGGCACGTACCATCCCTACGCGCATCCGCCATTTTAGTTTTCGGCGCTGTCGAACACACAGCACCGTTCACCCGCGCGTATTCATTGAGAGCTCTGCTGGTTGCTCTCGCCATACTCTTCAGCTCTTTGTGGATGTTGTTCTTATTAAGAACAAACTCCACCAGGGTATCTACCTTCTCACGCAGACGGAGAAAAGCTCTGTCAGCGTCACTCGACATCCCAGTCGAGGGCAGGTCACACGTAGCATTAGATGCTACAGAGGCCGAGTGACCAACCTCCGCAGCATTTACCATTTTAACGGTGTGAGTTTGGTCCCCCCCAAAATCCTTGGGACCAGCACTGACCACCGGGGCTTTCACCCGATCGGAATCAGTGGCGGGATTTGACAGGATTGTCATGCCCGCTTGGGGTAGTGTTGTTTTAGCTCACTATCCATACTTGGTTTAATTTCGGGTGCCTTCCCCTATCTGGTTTTGGTTCGCCCCGAATATTGATTTTTTCGGTACCATCCATATCTGGAAAGCATTCCCCTATCCACCACCTGGGGAGGCGCCACGATGCGGGACCAGCAAACCCGGCACGGTGTGTGTGTGTGTGTGGTGTGTGTGTGTGTGTGTGTGTGTGTGTGTGGTGTGTGATGTGTGTGTGTGTGTGTGTGTGTGAGTGTGTGAGTGTGTGTGTGTGTGTGTGTGTGAGTGTGTGTGTGCACGTGTGTGTGCGTGTGCCTGTGTGTGTGTACGTGTTATTTGTTTTTTCAAGAATAGATAATATATGTATTTTTTCCGTGCGCAAAAAAAGTTGTGAATATAACTTGAAAGAACGTGTATTAGTTTACTTATTCCTGATAAAACTCATAAATAAAAACGGACCTAAAATTTAATGTAATGTTTTTAAAAATATGCACAATTTTTCGAAGATAAAATAAATATTAATCAAGTATAACATACACTTTTCCAAATATCTATATGTGAAATATACAATAAATTAAAAATTAAATACATTAATTATTGCATTTTTAAGATAATTCTATTATAAACAGTAATGGCAAAAGAAAATTCAAATTTTAACAGTGGCAATATAAAATACGAATTACATTTCAAAAGTTTTTCGAAAATTATTATTTTAGTACTATTTAATTTAAATATTATTCAAATCAAATTTAAAAATTCTATGGATATATAAGTAAGTAGATTACGTATATTTATATAAAACAATATTTTAAATAAACAAGTATGTATTTATTAGAAACAAAAGGTTATTTAACGAATGCCTTTGTTTATAATAATTAAAATAAAAATATGGGCTCTGTAACTAACGGGAAAAATAAATTGGATATAATTATGGATTAAAACGCAAATTTTGAAAGAGGGTGCAAATTATCAATTATGGGAGAAATGGAAGAAACAGGTTTTTATTTATATACCGCTAAAATATTATAAATAATTCTTTAAAACTAATACAAAAATTAATTTAATTAAGAAGAAAGTTTTATTACTCTAAAAGTACAAAATATTAATGACATATAGAACTCTTGGCGATGTCTTCAATAAATTAATTTTAGGAGGTAAAGTTCTATTTAGAATCTAAATCTAATTTTACAATAAACTATTTATTTGTTGTTACCATAACTAATTATTTGAAAAAAACATGCAATATGAAAATTAAAATTAATTTTAAAAAAAATCCGGGTATCCGGATTTATCAAGTATCCGAATCCTAATGCGAATCTGAGATATCAATCTATCCGGATACCCGACTAACCAGATATCCGAATACTCAAAAATCCGGATCCTATTACCAGCCCTAATTTAGATCCGTTTAAAATAATCTAAAATTTTAATAGGTTTTTACTAAATACTACAATTAAGTATATGCACTTTACTATTTTTGGTAAATTAATTATTCATTACCATACGTATGGGGTATTCCACGTGAAGTGGTCCGATCAAAATTTTAAAATGCACCAAATTTTGGGTACACATTGCAAATGTTTTTCAGAATACAGAAAAAAATTTTTAGGTACTGGTATTTATTAGCTCAAAAGTTATTCTAACCTCAAAAAGTGAACTTTTTCCAGTTTTTTTCAACACCAGCTGGGTTCATCGCTATTTAACCCAAAATCTATCAACTTTTACTATACAACATTATATGTAATATTCGTTGCTAATTATGTGTAGAAATTATTCTTCTGGATTAGAATTTCTAATCTCAAGGTCAATATTACTTAAACTACATGTCAATATTCAACTTAAAAAAAGTGTAAGTGCGCCACAATTGATTTTTTTATCCAAAAGTCTAAAAGAAAGCTTGGAGCAACACATTTCAAATGGTCTGTAGCATTTTTATGGCCTTCAATTCTGTAAAAAGTTATGATAATTTAAAGAAACACCAAAATTTTTTAAAAATTTAAATGGGAAATACCATGTTAATTTTTGTGAATTTTTTGTCTTTCTTTAAATTATCATAACTTTTTACAGACTTGAAGGCCATAAAAATGCTACAGACCATTTGAAAGGTATTGCTCCAAGCTTTCTTTTAGACATTTGGATAAAAAATCAATTGTGGCGAACTTACACTTTTTTTAAGTTGAATATTGACATGTAGTTTATGTAATATTGACCTTAAGATTAGAAATTCTAACCCAGAAGGATAAATTCTACACATAATTAGCAACGAATGTTACATATAATGTTGTATAGTACAAGTTGATAGATTTTGAGTTAAATAGCGATAAACCCAGCTGGTGTTGAAAAAAACCGGATAAAGTTCACTTTTTGAGGTTATAATAACTTTTGAGCTAATAAATTCCAGTACCTAAAAATTTTTGCTGTATTCTGCAAAAAAATTGGCAAAGTGTACTCAAAGTTTGGTGCATTTTAAAATTTTGATCGGACCACTTCACGTGGAATACCCCATATATATATATTATATATATTACACCTTTGGTGTAAGTTATGTCCTAAAATACGTGAAAATTAGTGATTTTATGACGTTTATGAGGCATAACTTACAACAGCGGTCTTGGCCAATAAGCTAACCCAAGCCATTCGAAAGCTCGCGAAAAATGTGAACATTTGAGAGGTGTTAGATTAAAATCGATTATGGTGTGGTAGCCTTTTTTTGATATTCAATATGTCCGGGTGTTCTATCTCTTTGAGATTTTAAAATTAAGAAATGTAACCATGGTAGATAAGTTCTAAAGATTAATTTAAACAAAAGTTGTTTGTAATGTTTTTTCAAAAAAATCAACATATTTTGAGATAAATGGCTTTAAAAATAGAAATTTTTCTAAAAAATTGAAAAATTTCCACTTTTCATGGTCGAATAACTCTTAAGCAAATTATTTTTAACACTTAAATTTTTTTTGTATGTTCTGGAAGATGTTTCCATCCTGTTCTCAAATTTTGGAGTGATTTAAAATTTTCATCGTACCACTTGACGTGAAACAGACCATATATATGTATATATATGTATGTATGTATGTGGGTGTGTGTGCGTGCGGCGTAATATTTATATAATATATATATATTTTAAAATTGTTTTTTCAAGAATACATAATATATTTATTTTTTCCGTGCGCAAAAAAAAGTTGTGAATATAACTTGAAACAATGTGTATTAGTTTACTCATTCTTGATTAAACTCATAAAATTTTTAAACGTATACCCAATAATAATAACGGATCTAAAATGCAATGTAATGCTTTAAATACAGATGCAAAATTGTTTGAAGATTAAATAAATATTAATCAAGTATAACATACACTTTTCCAAATATCCATATGATATATACAATGGGTTAAAAATTAAATATATTAATTATTCCATTTTTAAGATAATTCTATTATAAACAGTATAGGCAAAAAAAAATTCATATTTTAACAGTGGCAATATAAAATACGAATTACATTTGAATAGATTTTCAAAAACTATTAATTTAGGAGCATTTAATTTAAATATTTTTTAAATTAATATTTCAAAATTGTATGGATATATAAGTGTGTAGATAATTTATATTTATATAACACAATATTTTAAATAAACAAGTATGTATTTATTAGATATAGAAGGATATTTAAGAAATGAATTTGTTTATAATAATCAAAATAAATATTTGGGCTCTGCATAGTAAAAATAAATTGGATATAATTATCGATTAAAACATTGAAAGAGAGTGCAAATTACGAATCACGGGAGAAATGGAAGAAACAGGTTTTTATTTATATAGCGCTAAAATTTTATAAATAATTCTTTAAAAATAATACAAAAATTAATTTAATTAAGAAGAAAGTTTTATTACTCTAAAAGTACAAAATATTAATGACATAGAACTTTTGAGGATGATCGTTCGTCATTAAATAAATTAATTTTAGAAGGTGAATTTCTATTTATAACGGTTTAAAATAATCCAAAATTTTAATAAGTTGTTAACTAAAATACTACAATTTAGTAAGTATATGTACTTTACTATTTTTGGTAAGTTAATTTTTCATTAACATTTATAATTATTAAAATATAAATTTTTGCTTTATAAGGATTCATATAGTTTAAAATTTACAGTTAACATTTAATATGTCTTTAATTTTTTTTATTATTTTTATTCTGATTTCATTACACTATATTTTGGTAAACTTTTATTTATAAATTATAATAACTATAGCAATACCTCCAAGGTGTTGTGTGAATCTGTTTAATTTTTAAGGTGTCCATGGTAGTGAAAAAATAATACAATTTAAAACATTATTTTGAATAAATTAATTACGAAAAACCTTTTTCGAAATTAAAAATAGGGGGTTGGCGCGCGAAGCGCGCAGGGGGGCGAAGCCCCCCTAGTATATATATATAACCCGTCCAATTCGGTAAAGACCGCCAGTCTGGGCGCCAGGTCTTATCCAGTAATGAATAATTTTCCCGGTTCTACTCCTCAGGACGTGGCTCCAACGCCAATACGGAGGTGGCGAAACCAACGACGAAATTTGTCTCCCTCGGATACGTATAACGATAATTTATTGAGGTATAGGGTTGATGAATCAAAAGAAAAACTCAACAATTCAAGTAGATTAAATTAAAGATCCTGTTTATTACTTCAAAATTAACTCGATTTCCACTTTGGATCACTACGGGTGATCACCATTACAATCTTTAATCAACGCAATTAATTTTACGATTTAACTTCAGCGGAGCTGGCTCGATCTTCCGATTACCGATAATGTTGTACTATTAATTAATCCGATTCTACGATCTTAGAATTTTCGGTATAAAAAAAACAATAAAACAATTCCCAATAGTTACTACCCCAATAGACAAAGTTGCACAGACAAACTTCGTTAAAACTTGCTACACAATTTTTGAAAACAACCTGTGTTAAACTTGCTAACAAGACATTACATAATAGTGACGTGTACCTAAATTTTATGTAAAATTGTTAAAAAAAGTTGCAACAAATAATTGCTATAAATTTGCTAACGAATAAGGACGCAGATTTAGATTAATTTGTTATTTAACTCTGCTGCACGAGTTGATATAATTTTGGTATATATTTGCTAAGCAATATATCATAATCTGAGAAATTCTTTTACAGCAAATTGGTAGCAAAATTAAATCAGTAAATGCTTATATAGTGCAGTATATTGCAACAAGATTAGATGATAATTTGTTGCTATTTTGCAATCATCAAAATAATAATTTCAACGTATTTTTTATTCAAGAAAATCTGTGTTTTTGTGAAGTATTTCAAGTTTTGATACTTTTTTTTGCAATTTTAAGAGTCTAACACATTTACTAGTTGTGGCGATGCGACGTGCGATCTAGTTGCACAAAAATAATATAAGTATTCTATTATATTTACTTAAAATATTATTTCAACAAAATAAAAGCACATTTATAGCAATACTTGCTATTTAAAAAGTAATAATTTTATGCAATAATTGACTTTAATTTTATATAAATTTGCTGTCACTATTTTCATGTAAATGATTTGAAGCAAATTTATAATAAATAAGGACTTACATTGACGCAAATTTTGGATAAACAGGTACAAATTTTTTTTGCAAAGTTGCTGTCAATTTGCAATCATATGTCTATTGGGGTATGAACGGAATATAATTCGCGGCACGTGTCAATATGGCGGCACGGACTCGCAGGAGGTCTATACGCGGCGCGCAAGAAATCCCCGGCTATTCACTCGATTTATTAAATAGATGTGTGCCCGTGCAGCCCACGTACCGCAACGAAAAGAAAACCTTCTTGAAAATAAATGGCTTGACTACTACAAGAAATTAATAATATCTACTATCGACTTCTACAAGAATGCTATCAACTGCTTCAACTACTGGAGAAATATACTAGGCATACTCGATGAGACTATCCGGCTATGAATGACGATCGGGACTCGTAGTATCCCGCTTGTCCTCGTAGTTCGTTGTAACGCGCTAATTGCCGCCCTCTTCCTTGTTTTGTTTTGTTTCTACCAATAATATCCTTCAGATTAATTAGGTAGATAACTGTTACCGCCGTCCGCGCCATCTATTCCTGTACCAATCTCCATTTCCTCAGTGACGGGATAGGGAAATAACCCGTATTCCGCTGAGAAACTGACTTGCGCCTCCACCAATGCAACAAGTGTGTCTTCTTTCTCACTCGTACACACACGTTGTATGTGGCTATTTCCCGTTCATTTCGTCGTTCCCCTCTTCGGTGCGCCGCCATGTGCCGCGGCGTGCATACGCGAGACCAGCGAGCGCCGCCCCCCTCTCTGCCGCAATGACCCTAGTGTACAAGCAGACGGCCGAGCATATTGCACGCGAGTCGGGCGACATTTGTTGACTTGGTCGCAAACGGGTTTTTCCTTTTGTGTGTGTCAAGTGCGCCGGTCCCTGAGTAATCATCTTCGTGGCTGCTTTTGTTCCTCGTCACCAGGTCGTCGGGAGATGCAATACCTACATTAATTCCTAATTATTTTAATTCTGAGTAATTAAACTTTTTTTTAATTAATAATTACTTTTGGACTGAGTAATTAAACTTTTATTAAATTATTAATTACTTTTGTACTGAGTAATGAAGTTTTTTTTAATTCTTAATTACTTTTTTACTGAGTAATTCAACTTTTTTTAAATTCTTAATTACTTTTTTACTGTGTAATTAAACTTTTTTTAATTAATAATTACTTTTGCACTGAGTAATTAAACTTTATTTTAATTAAAAATTACTTTTAGACTGAGTAATTAAACTTTTATTAAAATATTAATTACTTTTTTACTCAGTAATTAAACTTTATTTTTATTATTAATTGCCCTGAGTACTATGAACTTATGAGATACTTCGAATCAGAGGAAGAAGAATTAATAATTCTTAAGGATTACCCATCAGGTTTAGATTTATTCTTAAAATTTAATACTGATTTACGATCATCCGCTCGAACAGAGAGGCTTTTTTCGATTGCCACGCTTCTGGACAGTGCAATTAATAATAGATTAAAAGATAACATTTTTGAAAAACGCATCTTGTACAGAGCTAATTCAAAAAAACATTATAAATAAATTGCTATTTTTCACAGCATACGAAAATGTAAATATTTTAATTGCACAGTAAAAAATATTGTATATCTTATAAATAAATATGTAATAGTAAATGACAGTTTCGTGACTACTTACATTATAACCAAAACCGACACTATTATTATCAGTATGATGTAAGAACCCTGTTAGTAACGTAACTAAAGTCGTTTATAATAATTAAAAATTACATGGAGTTTAATTCCCAATTAAAAAATATTTAGTAATTATCACGTTTAATTATTCATTTTAAATGTAATTATTAATTAAATAAGGTTTAATTACTCAGTCAAAAAGTAATTATTAATTAAAAAAAAGTTTAATTACTCAGTACAAAAGTATTTAAGAATTAAAAAAAGATTAATTACTCAGTGCAAAAGTAATTAAGAATTAAAATAAAGTTTAATTACTCATTTGACAAGTAATTTTTAATTAAATGAAGTTTCAATACCCAGTCGAAAAGTAATTTCGAATTAATATGGAGTTTAATTATTAAGCCAAAAAGTAATTACTAATTAAATTTTATCGTAATTACAATTTTTGCAACCCTGCTTTACTCCTTCCCTTTTCCAATCCTCCAATTTCCTCAACAAATTAATAAAAATCCCATTAGTTACTTTCCTTTACGTGCTCAAATATCGGTGACGAGAATGGCTCGGGCCAGGATTCGTAGCCGGTGTTTACCTCTTTCCTAACCTCTATCTCCCTATCCTATACATGACTATCCTATTACTACTACATTTTATCCCTCTATTAATCATCCTATCCTAACCTTATATATTCTAGCTTTACCTATTACTAACCTTTCAGGTAACCATCAACACTACCAAGGAGCGGACCCAGGACCACAAGGATCACCAAGGACTCATCGCCTCAAAGGGAAATGGGACATCCATGGGCAGTACCCAAGACTTATCGCCTACAAGGACAGGACTCGCAGGGATAGTATCGTTGGATCACTCAGGACTCATCGCCTTAAAGGTATGGTATTCTATTCTTAATACTATCTCACATGTATGTTTTCCCTACTCTAACATTATAAATTATCTATATATATTAATATATCTATTTATTCTTTTCAGGTATATCCCCTCGACAAGGATTCCCTCACAAAGTTACTTATAAATACAATTCTTTTTTAGGCACGACCGCTACACGGGAGAGCCTTATATTTTCATCATCGCAAAATGTGTGATGCATCAAAATATACTAGATAATAGTTTGTAAGAGAAATTTATGTGTATTAGAATTCATTTAAGACCCTCCCTAAAATGTATGTATGGACGCATGTATGTATGTAATCATGTATCAAATATAACTCAGTCAATTTTTTACCGATTTAGCTGAGATTCACAGGGTAACTTCGTCATAATGTAATTAGATAATGGTCCTATTTTCAGATATATAGCACTGAAATACTTTAAGTTATGGCATTAGTTTTAATTCCTTAGAAACGGTTTTGTAGCATTATCTTGAAATGTATTAATCCTACATAAAAACTTTATACGGACGAAATGTTCGTCTCAAAATAACAAAACTTTTTCCTATTGTACACTTAACGCTCAAAACAATATTTTCGAAGATAAACATAGAAAAACGGTCAAAATAATGAAAAGAGTTCAAAAAAACACGTTTTTTCGCAATAAAACGAAATGTATTGTTTTTACTGAAAAACTTTTAATGAATAAAATGTTCGTATTAAAATAGTAAACCTTTTTCCATAATACACTTAACGCTCAAAACAATATTTTCGAAGATAAACATAGAAAATCGGTTAAAGTAATCAAAAAAATATGAAAAAACGTTAAAAAGTTGACTTCTATTGTATAATAATTGTTGATGTAAGATCTTTTTCTTTTATCAGTATTTGTTGTATGTAAGTCTTTAATATCTTTCTCCGGTTCATCATTTTCGTCATCTGATAAATTGCTACCATCTTGTAAATCTGATCCAACTATTTCAGATAGTCAAGTGACGCCTTAACCGCCAATTTTTCAGTCTTTATTAGTTTCAAATTTTGTACACCATTCTAAAATTAATTATATTTATGTAAAAAATGAAAATAAAATATTGAAATTATTATTATTGTTACTAAAATTTGATTCCTATCTAACATTTTGTTTTGAAGTCGTACTTTTTTGAAATTCAGGTACCCAACTGGTGTGACTTCATCATTTAAATGCACTACACTTTCATATTCATCTTTAAAATAAATTAATTATTTTACAATTATTTTACAAAAAGTAAAAAATTATTTTCTTCTATGCTATAATAAAAACTTACATTACAATACTTTTGATGTACAATGGACAATTTAAACAAATGTTTCATACTCTCCTTCTCTTTCTCCAAAATTGTTTAAGCCATACTTTTCTTCCTAAAAAAATAATATATGTATGTATAAAATAATATATACCTATAAATACACAATTCAGCTTCGCCGTACTGTGATTTACCGTGCGTTTTGTGTGTGTTTCGACTGCAGGCCGATCCTGCATTTGCAGTGAGTGGTGCTACACCGTGCATCTGCCTGCAGCCACACAACCCCGATGCACGGGCGAGCGGACAATCCGTCCGACACCGCAGCGAGAGTGAGAGAGAGAGAAAGCAACCGATCGGCTGGTCGTTGTTTACCAACGACTACAGCAGCGTACAAAGTAAGTGGTACCACTTCACGCGATCGTGTTTTTTTTATTCGCACTTAATCGTGTTGCTTTATACCAGTCCCGTTGACTGGATATATTATTTTAGTTCGTGATATTTTCTTCCCCTCTCTCTACAAGTCGGTCGTTTACCGACTTGTAATAAAAGCGTAGACCTCGGCGACAATCAAATATTTTATTTATTATTTATCTTTGTTTATTTATTTCAATAAATTCATATTATTATTAGAATTCAATCCGGTGTTCGATTAATTGAATTTAACCCACGTACGATTCCTTCCGTAATCCTAAGAGCTCGTATATTTCTGGTTGACAAGTGCTCGACGCGATATCCCTGTTTCGCGGTCAGTTTCAGATTTGAAAATTACCTGGTTGTTATCTGAAACAGTAACTCGGTTTCAGACTAACATTTAACAGATTTGGTAGAACGGACAGGTAACCGTCGCCGCATCGCGGGAAAAATATGTTTATTTAAATACGGTAAGTTTAATCGTACCGCTGAGCAGCCGCGATATTAAAATAAACATCCGTGCGGCAACCAAACTGTTACAAAGCTTATTTCAAAATTAACATCTATGTAATTTATATATTTACGCTGAATATGTTCTCGGTCTTAATAATTATAAGTGCGATTCTTTTAAATTATTGTATTTATTATTACTTAGTAAGAACTTTAATAGTAAAATAATAAATACAACATTAAATGCAAATTTAATGTACTTTATAATAAATTAAAAAATGTAATAATAAAATGTTACAAACCATTAATGTATACCAGATCAACCTTGAGAAAGATTAAACATCGCCAAAACTATCCCAATACAAAACAAGAGGCTCGTGGTTATTGTTGAATTGAACCATTATTCTTCCACTCACTACCATTGTTACTCTTGAATTAAAATTCACTAGTAGGTGAATTACTCCTATAATTCATAATTATCTTATATAAATTATCTTTAAATTTAATTCTAATGTATTCTATACAATTTAAAATATAAATAAAATGTAAAAAAATCAAGGGGCACGTGTCGCGCACCCGAGGCAAGTATGGGTACGCGGCACTAGCCCTATATATAGCTAAAACAAACCTTTAATTTTTACTTTCTTAATTTTTTAATGTACATCTTTTTTTACACGTTTCAACATTAACCCCCAATAATTCTTAGTCATATTTTATAGTTTCGATAAAATTTTGGATTCATTCATTACCGCATTTTTACAATAAAACGATATCAAGATTTCGGATGTCGAATTCTTTACTTTCGGAATGAGAGAAAAATTTTTCTTTTTCTTCGTGTTCTCCAACATTATATATATAGATATACTCATAATAAATAATAGGCGATGAGAGACTAGAGACTATATAGAGATGTTGAAGCAGCGCCGCCTACCGGTCGAGATTCTTTACTTTCGGAATAAGAGGAAAATTTTTCTGTTTTTCGTGTTCTCCAACACTATATATATATATTTTATATAGACAGCTAATTTAACCCTTAAATTTAACTGTTATTTTAAATTTTCAAATCTAAAATTAATCGGGGGGCCTTTGGATATATATATATATATATATAATATTATGACATTCCCGTATCTTCATCAAAAATGTCACCTAACCTAACACATAGGTGCAGGGGATCAGATTTACTTACACGGGAGAGAAAGAGAGATAGAGTGAAGTGAGAGATAATCAAGTCAAATGTCAACCTGCGTGTACATTATAGCGTGCAAAAAGTGTTACAGATAAAACAAGTATTTCTGTGTAAAGAAAAATAGCATCTCACTAATAAGATGAGTAAATAAACGATAAAAAGGAAAAAGTCCGAAGAGAGATAGAATATTTAATGAAATGGAACTTAATTACAATGAACAAATGGAACAAATAAAAACTAGCGAACAAAACTCAGATGTTAAGAAACGTAATAATGGAATTCATTGCATTAAGTTTAATAAGGATGAATGTATTTTTCAGTTTGCAATATATGATGATGACGAACATTATAGAATTTATTACTTATAATCTAATTCGTTATGATTATTATAATATAAATAAATTTAACCTTTTATTTAAAATAATTATTATAATTTATTGAATTAATATAAATATAAAAACGGGGTACAATTCGTTTATACTTCAAATATAAAAACGGGGTACAATTCGTTTATACTTCAATACATGATTAATTCGTACCTTTCATATCTGTCCCCATGTGAAATGCCTCTCCTGCCGCGTACCAGGAACTCGGTCGACCCTTCGATCCCTTCGGAAGTCGCCACGACTCCACCCAATTCACTCGGCTATCATTCCGACTTTAATTATAAACTTTGACGTCATTTATTTGTTTCTTTAGATTCGTGTATAGTGATGTCGGTGATACGTTGAGGTTCACGTAACTAACGTGGGGATTGCGCGGTCGATCGTCCGAAAGGATGAAGCGCGTTCCGCGGACGTCGGCAGAAGAAGGCCCTTTCTATGAAAGCACAAGTATTTATTGTGCTTGCGTTCTTCCCCTTCCTGGGAGCTTTATCGCAAATTCGGTCCTCTCGATAACTATAATCGAAAGACTGTTACATAACCCCCCCTTTTTATGTTAAACCCGGAAAGGGTATAACAAAAAATTGATTTACAGAACACAAATCTCGTCGAGGATATTTATATTCTTTTCTATACAGTTGATAGATCGCTTAAAACGAATTCATAATATATCTATACGCATACCTATTTACATTATGTACAAACATGATTCGCGAATCACTCATCATACAATCACACACACTCTTAAATTTACTTCCTGTACAATATAATCGGCGTAAATGCTTCGTTTCACTATATCTATTTACATTTATTTACATTTGATTTAATTTAATTTTACATATTTTCTTAAATTTAGTCGATTATAAATACCTACTTCTTTATTATTATTAACGGGATCGATTAATTCGTACGCATTATTATCTAAGACTTTTGAAATCTGATACGGTCCTTCAAATAAGTCAAAAAATTTGTGTGTAACTTTATCTAAAGCATTTGATAAATGCCTTACACGTAACAGTACGAGGTCGCCTAACCTTAGCTGAACTTTCGAGATTTTCTTTTGATTTTTCTTTCGTCTTTGGTAACTTTTATCTATATTTTCGCGAGCTAACACTAAAATTTGCTCGTGATTTGGTACTATTGACTCTGGAAATTTAATTATTTTTTGAACGTCATCCGTTACCGGTTTATTAAAATGTAATTGCTGAGGCGAAAATCCAGTGCTAAAATGTGTCGTAATATTTAATAAGTGCTCTACCTGTTTAACGCATAACGCCCACGATGTATGAGATTTTGAGCAAAACGTTCGAAAAAGTCGACCAATTTCTCGCATCACTCTTTCGGTCGGGTTACTTTGAGGATGCCTTATAGAGCTATAAGACACCTTTATATTTTCTCTTTCAAGCGCTTGTTTCCACTTGGGAGACGTGAATTGCGTCCCGTGATCGCTCAAAATTCTCGTCATTTTTCCGCACGTTGGTATATAATCATTAAAAATTCGGTTCAGAGCGGCCGCGGTAGTCGCACTTCGCATAGCATACAGGCGCACGTATTTAGAAAACGCATCCATTAATACGAATATATATTGCACTCCCCCCCTGCCACGTGGCAAGGGCCCATAAAAATCCACGGTGACCAAATCACGTAGTTTTTCCGATTGAACAGATTTAAATTCCCCTTCCATTGACAAATTCAAATACTTAACCCGTTGACACGTATCGCATGCAGTCACCAGTCTTTTTATGTCCCTTGTCATCGTGCGCCAATAATAAAAATTCTTTATATAAGATGCAGTTTTATAAGTACCGGGGTGTCCTAATTTTTTATGAATTTCATTAATTAATTTTTGCTGTAAAATTTCGGGAATAACTATTCTCCATCTATTCTCTTTATTTTCGCGGTGAAAAAGTATATTATTTACGGTTTGATAGTTTACTGATTTTTTATTTAAAACATCGTGTGCATCAATTAAATGTTTAATGAAAACATCTTCTTTTTGTATTCTATTCAAATTTTTTAAGTTTGAAATTAACGATGCATTTTCATTAAACATTTTCATAATAACTAACGGCGAGTTTCTAATATCTTCCTTTTGAATTGATAAAAATTGATGCAACGATGCTAAAATAATTTTTTCATTTTTTACTTCTGCAAATTTAGCCTCCGGATTTCTACTCAAAAAATCTGCCACCAAATTATCTGCACCACGACAATATTTAACTGAATAATTGTATTGCTGTAGGAGTAAACTCCATCTAATCAATCTTGAATTATGATAGGTCGTAGAATTTAGAAAAACGAGACATTTATGATCAGTAACAATTTCAAATTTTACGCCTATCAAATAATTTCGAAATTTTGTAACAGCATAAACAATAGCTAAAAGTTCAATTTCAGTCGTTGTATAATTTTTTTCTGGACCCGATAAACATCTACTTGCGATCGAGACTAGTCTCTCATTATTATCGTGATCTACTTGGTGTAACGTTCCACTAATACCATAACTACTTGCATCCGTTTGAACTTTAAATGTTACATTGGGAATTATATAATTTAAGCACACGTTTTTCCGAAAATTTTCTTTTAAATCTTTAAATGCTTTTGAATGACGTACAGTCCAATTCCACGATGACTCTTTTTTTAATAAATTTCTAAATTCGTTAACAAATTTGCTATGCTGTATGCTAAATCTTTTATAATAATTACATACCCCTAGGAATTGTTGCAATTGATATTGATTTTTAGGCTCCTCAAACTCACAAATTTGATTAACCTTATTTGGATCTGATCCAATACCTGCACTTGTTAATATAAATCCGAGAAAATTTATTTTTTCTTGTAAAAATTTGCATTTCTTTAACCTAATTGTATAATTATATTCTAATAATTTTGTAAATAACAGTTTCAATATTTCCATATGCTCATCAAAAGTTTCTGTCGCTATTAAAATGTCATCTATATATATCGCACACTTTTTATATAAATCGTCACCTAAAGATTTTCTTAATGCGCGTATAAATGCTGCGCCGGCAGTTTTTATTCCGAAAGGACAACGACGATATTGCCACATAGAATTATCAAATACGAAAGCTGTATACCTACGCGACTCTTTTTTTAAAGGTAACTGCCAATAACCATGCGTTATATCGATTTTAGTAAATATTTTCGGTTTTACAAATTTCTGTATTAAATCATCAATTATTGGCGGTGTTTCATGATCATCTTCGATTGCTTGATTAATATACCGTGCATCGAGACATACCCTAATACCGCCATCGCCTTTTTTAACGATGCGAAGAGGACTACAATACGGTGATATTGATTTTTCTATAATACCTGCACGTTCCATTTCATTTATTGTTTGTCGCACTTGATCTCTTAAAGCTATGGGCACAGGATATGTTTTTCTTTTTATTGGCACATTTGTGTTTAATTTAATTTCAAATTCAAAATCTTTAACACATCCCGGTTTATCCGAAAATAATTGTATATACTTATTTAATATATCCTTAAATTGATTTCTTTGTTTTTCGTTCACCGCTGTTAGTTTACACGCGCACGACTCAACTTCGTTGGATAAATAGTCTTTATCTTGTTTCGATTCTATTACGTTTATTTCAACATTATTTCTATTATTATTATTATTTAAACTTTTATAATCATATTCTTTATCTATTTTTTTGTAAATTTCAGACCCGCTTATAATTTGATTTTCATTTTCTAAAATATAATCATTATTAAAATTATCTAAAAAATTATTTTCTATGTTTGAATTTATAAGATTTACTTCTGTTGATTTAATTTAGAAATTTGGATTTTCATTTAACTTTTGACTATTTTTACCATCTGCTTGACTTTTACTTTCATTGAGTAGCTTTGTTTCCTTATTTTCCCTACAACTATTGTTTATATTTTTTATTTCTGTATATTTTAAAACATAAATAAGTGTTTCATTTTCATTTTCTATGCAAATCAATTTATCCAATGAAGTTTTTTCGAACAGTAGTGAACTTTTTGGCACAATTTTATCCCTAATTTTAAATACTATTTTATTATAATCAAGACAAATTCCATTTTTTAAATTCCAATCGGAACCAAGAACTATATTATTTGAAAGGTAAGGTATTACTAAAAATGAATGTGAATTTTTATAATCTAATCCATAAATACTAAAGTCGATCAATACTTGTTTTTTAATACTCGTTTGTTTTTTTCCTATTGCTGTAGAAACATGAATGTTAGTGACAGGTAATTCTAATAATTGTATTTTGCTTTTTAATTTATTATAATATTCTTCAGAAATCCCTGTCACTTGACTACCAGAATCGACAAGAGACCATATGCTTTCTCCAAAAATATTTAACAAGATATGTGGACAAATCGGAATTTTATTATCACTCATGTTAGGGTCCTTTTGTCTATCTATTCCCGCAGATAGATCATCTACAAAATCAAAATCTGTACGATGCGTTGATGGACCGCAACTCAACACATCGGTTTGTCGTTTAAATTATTATTACTAACTATTGTTTGAGCATTTGAATTTACATTATTTTGAGGAAAATTCTGTGAATAATTTTGCGGATTATATTGATTTCGCGTATTGTTGTGCACATAATTTTGTGGCTGATTATGTGAAAAATTTGTCGGATTATTTTGTGAAAAATTTTGCATATTATTTTGAGAAAAATTTTGCGGAGTATTTTGATAACAATTATGCGGAAAATTTTGAGAAAAATTTTGTGGATAATTTTGAGAAAAACTTTGTGGATAATTTTGAGAAAAATTTTGCATATGTTGTCGATTGTGTGGATAATTATTTGAAGGTAAAACTGTTGTATTGTAAACCGGTATATTATTATTTCGCGTGTAAATAGATGAATATTGAGGCATATTATCGTTACTCTTATATGGATGATTTCGATTAAAATTTGATTTATATCTTGCTTCATAATGCCTATTGTTTGGAGCTAATCCCCTATTTACGCGAACCTGCCTTACTTGTGCGACATTATTATGATTTTGCGTATCGTTATAATTTTGTTTACGTCCGCTTTCCCGATGTTTTTCTATTTGTACAGAATCTAAACGCGCTAATGTCTGTCCAATCATATCAGAATTCGCGAAATCAAGAGACGCAAGTGCTTCTTGTACCCAAAATGGAAATTGCTGAGAAATAGTAAAATTAATCTCGTACATAGATAATTGAGGGTCAAAGTAACTCGACTCTTTAAGTTGCTTGTAGTAATAATTTTGCAATGTACCATTCTGCACTTTATATCTTCGCGTACACCAATTATTTTTTACTTTTGTAGCTACAGGAACGGAGTAAAATTCTGCTAAAAATAATCTTTTAAAAATTTCATAACTTTCAAAAGTGCCTTTCAAATTCAGCCAAAGCTTAGCTTTTCCTTCTAACGCTAGTTGAGCAAATAAAACTTTCTTATCATCCCGTATATTCTTAATTATAAAAAATCTTTCTAGATCTTCTAAAAATTCACGCGGATTAATTAACATTTCATCAGAGAATTTAGGTATTTTAATATCAACGTTACCGCTTTGTATATTTCCTAATACCGCACAAATTTCTTGACTTACTTGACTGCTCGTTTGTTGTTCGGAATTTCTTGTATTAACACTCTGCTGTCTTCGTCGATCAAACTCCTCTCGTTCTCTAGTAAATTGTTGATACATTTTCTCCAAATTTGCTCGTTGCTCAGCTATTTCTTTTTGCTGTTCTATTAATTCCTCACGATTTGCCATTGTGTCTTCTAATTCTTGGATAGTCAAACTTCTTTCTTCTTTTTGCAAATTAGCACGACTCGAACAAAAATTTAAGTTATTATATATTTGTCTAGTTTGTCTTCCAGATTTCGTTATATAATTTAATTGATGTTTTGCCATACAATATTTATGTACTTGTCAAAATAAATTTACTATAATTACTTATTCTACTTTCTAATTATTATTGTTGTTATTATTTTTTACGTTGGGCGCCAATTATAGAATTTATTACTTATAATCTAATTCGTTATGATTATTATAATATAAATAAATTTAACCTTTTATTTAAAATAATTATTATAATTTATTGAATTAATATAAATATAAAAACGGGGTACAATTCGTTTATACTTCAAATATAAAAACGGGGTACAATTCGTTTATACTTCAATACATGATTAATTCGTACCTTTCATATCTGTCCCCATGTGAAATGCCTCTCCTGCCGCGTACCAGGAACTCGGTCGACCCTTCGATCCCTTCGGAAGTCGCCACGACTCCACCCAATTCACTCGGCTATCATTCCGACTTTAATTATAAACTTTGACGTCATTTATTTGTTTCTTTAGATTCGTGTATAGTGATGTCGGTGATACGTTGAGGTTCACGTAACTAACGTGGGGATTGCGCGGTCGATCGTCCGAAAGGATGAAGCGCGTTCCGCGGACGTCGGCAGAAGAAGGCCCTTTCTATGAAAGCACAAGTATTTATTGTGCTTGCGTTCTTCCCCTTCCTGGGAGCTTTATCGCAAATTCGGTCCTCTCGATAACTATAATCGAAAGACTGTTACAACATATAAAAACATATACTGTTCAAATTTTTAATGAAAATAATAAGGGAACATTTGGAGTTTTGGATATTCCATTGGCCATAGATTTGCATCAAGTAGTTAAAGAAACACCTTTTTGGATAATATTGTAAATACTCCAATATTTGTAAGAAATCTTAAGTTACACTTAGACACGTATCTCAAACGAAAAAAACAATATTATGATTTGAAATCTTATTTGGAAGATGTTTGTAATTGTTCTGTGGATGTGCATTATTCTTATACTTTTGTTTTATAACGTTTCTGAAATGCAAAGATTTTGAAACTAATATCTACTTTAACATAATTGTTTATGTATTTTATGACTTAACAAAAGAAAATCCTATTAAAGTAAAATTTGACTTAAATAGCTTTGATGATATTGACAATACTAATATGAAGCAGCATTTAGAATCTTTTTCGAATGTTTTAAAACTTTAACATTAAAAGAAGCATTTATTCAAATAATTGAACAAGATAATGCACCTATGGAATGGAAGTTGGAAAAATATGATACAATATTAAATTTAAGTGTAAGTATTTTTAAACTAAAGACTTTAAAACTGAAAAAACATTATTCATTTACTTCTCTTTTAGGATTTATCAGATTTTGAAAGCTCAGATGATGATATTAGCCAGATGAGCACTCCAAAAAAGAAACAAACAAAACAAGCGGTGCGGAAGCTTTCATATACTAAAATTAAAAAAACAACTGTTAATAAATTACAAACTAACAAAAAGTCACAAGGTAAAAATGATGGCTCGACTGAACAGTATAGTCAAGGAAATTCTCAAACAAATATGAATGTTAAACAAACACAGAAAACTAACAAGAAAAAGAAAAAAAAACTTCAAGATACAATGAGACAAACAAAACTAAACTTCACATTAGAGAAGAATGCAAATGAAAAAAATGTTACTGGTGATAATAGTGCAATAAGCGCTGCTATTCATATTGTGAATAAAAAAAGGGTAGAACAATTAAAGCAAGTCAACACATCCAAAGGAGAATCAAATAGTGAAATGGATAAAACAGATAAAATTAATAAAGTTAATTCAAAAGGTAAACCGCAAAAACAGCAATTAGCTAGCAAGCTAGTTAATTTAAATAAGACTATTGACATGAAAAGGAAATCAATAACAAAAATAAATACCTTTAGAAGACCACATAGTATAATTAACAAACGAATCAAGCAACCTATCATAACAAGTACACCACTTCATGTGCAAACTAATAAATTATTTCAATCAACTACAAATGATAATTTGGACATCAGTGAAATAAGTAGAAGAGAATCTGTAAATACCAATAATCATAATAGCAGTAGTAGTAGTACCAGAAACCTAAGACTTTCTCGTAATTATGGTTGCAAAACACCAATATATTAAGTATATGATGGAATGTGCATCCAATAATTAAACACGCACATTATTTTTGTACAATATACAATAACATTCTAATATTTTTCATCCAAAATAATTGAATAAACAATTATTTATTAACTTCTAAGAAAGGAAATAAGGATATTTATTTACAAAATGTTTCTTATTAGAAATAATAAATTATATTTTTTAATGTCTTTACACTTTCTTAACAAATATATTATACTAAAATTGTTCATCAACATTCTTCAATGAACTAATAATGCACAGTCTATTTTGTTTTTAACTTGTCGGAAGCACTTCATCTCTGAAGGCAAGAGCAGAAACTACTTTTTGGTGTCCTTAATATTCTCTCTTCACAGTTCCTGTTGCTATATTCCATAATCTTGCAACACCATCCGACGAAGCAGTAAAAATGTATTGCGAATCAGCACTGAAAGCTACATCCCAAACCCATCGTTTAGCTTCATGCTGTAGAACTTGCACCTCGGAAAAGTCTGTTGTTTTCCAAACTTTGGCAGTCTTATCTGCTGAAGTAGTAACAAGAAGTGTACTATCAGGACTAAACTTACATCTAAGTGCATATGCTCTATGTGCATTTAACTTATGCCTAAGATTTAATTTTGTAGGTTCTTCACCGATACCACCGGTAACTGTCCATATAAAACAATGACCTGTTGTTAACAGCAGCCATATAAGTCCCAACTGCATCAACTGCTATGTCTTGAATAGAAGCTTCTGCTTCAGGTATTAATTGCTCATTATGGTCTGACCTTAGATCCCACAAATGTATAACTCCACTTTTTGCTTGATACGTTTCATGACTGGGCTCCAGAATCTAAATTGTTAAATAAATTATTTTATTAACAAATAATTATATTATTTTTAACTTCTCTAAAATAATTTATTCAAATAATTAATAAACATTTCCTAAATTTTTTTTACTATTTTTATTTAAATCTTGATACTTAGAAATGTAGTAAAAATAAAAAATTTAAATAATTATTATACTGTACCTGTGAAAACTGTAGTGCAAAACCAAGAATTTGACAAACTTTTAAATTATCAACATTAAACATAACCAATAATTGTCACTGACAGGTTCTGCTACGCGCACGTTTCTCGGCAAATTAGATGATTGACGACCGTGTAAGATAAAAGATGACCGTTTAAGATAATAATGAAAAAATAACTAGATCACGCGTGTCTCACTCACTCTTTCGTTTTCCCCTATAGCTCTGTCCCAACTTTTTCGAGTAGACATATATATATATATATTTATAGGAGACGAAAAGGATATCAAAAAATACATAGCCCAGTAAAAGAATTTGACATCTCAGATATTTACATGAAATTTTATTTATTTAAAGAGTATTACTAATCGTTATTATTACATGTTTAACGTTCAATTTGTGTCTCTAGATAGTAATTTATAAAACACCTCCCACGAAGGTGTCAACATTCGCAAGTATGGTTTCTAATCACAGTTTAAAAAACTTTCTCTGATAAAAGAAATCTTGAATTTCAACTCTCACTTTTTTCTACTTACTATTATTTCAATTTAACATTTTTTTATATACTTTGTACTGAAGCTCTATAAAAAGTTTATACAATACAAAGTACTGCATTCAGAGTGGAATAATCTGTAGTATTTTTACTATACCATAAATTTGTTTTTAATTAATAATTTATATATTTTTGCGTTTACTTCGTAGAAAGTTTCTGCAATTGAAAGTACTGAAATCAAATTGGTATCGACAAGTATATTTTTCCATACCATAATGTTTTTAATTAAACATTTATATACTTTCCTTAAACTCCATAAAAAGTTTCTGCAATTGAAAGTACTAAAATCAAATCGGTATCGACAAGTATTTTTTTCCATACAAAAAATTTGTTTTTAATTAAACATTTATATACTTTGCTTTAACTCCATATAGAGTTTCTGCAATTGATAGTACTGAAATCAAAGTGATATTGATGTCTGGAAAGCACTTTATAAAACACCTTCCACGAAGGAGTCAACGTTCGCAAGTATAGTTTCAAATTGCACTTTCAAAATTGTTATCTGATAACAAAAATCTTTAATTATTACTCCCATCCTATTTCTACTTATATTTTGCTTAAACTCCATAAAAAGTTTCTGCAATAGATACTACTGAAATCAAAACAACACAATCGATAAGTACTTATAACCATATCATAAATTTGTTTTTAATTAAACATTTATATATTTCACATAAACTCCATAAAAAGTTTATGCAATAGAAAGTACTAAAATCAAAGCGGAATAATCGACAAGTATTTTTTACCATACCGTAAATTTGTTTTTAATTAATCATTTATATATTTTTTTGCGTTAACTGCATAAAAAGTTTCTGTAATTGAAAGTACTGAAATCAAATTGAATCACAAGTATTTATCTTTACAAATACAAATATTTATTAATTCAATTGAATACAAACATTTGTTCGGAATAGTATTCTACAAATTTTGTCCACATAAACAGAAACGTCTAATTTATTTATTAGGGTTTCACTTTCAATAATTTATTTATTTGTTATTATTACATGTTTAATGTTCAATTTGTGTCTCTAAATAGTAATTTATAAAACACCTTCCACGAAGGTGTCAACATTCGCAAGTATGGTTTCTAATCACAGTTTAAAAAATCAAAATGCAATTGTCAAGTATATGGTGTATATTTTAATCACACTTTTAAAATTGCTATGTAAATATAATAGTTAAACATTTCTAATTTTTAAGCAAATTTTGTTGCACCACAATAAAAACAAAATTTTTTTATTAAGAAATTAACTACGTACATAATTCCTAAATAGTTTCTGCAATAGAAAGTACTGAAATCAAAATGAAATTGACAAGTATTTTTATAAATATCTATTACTATAAAACTTTACGTTTAATGTTGTAAAACACCTTCAAGAAGGTGTACATTTTGGCAAGTATGGGTTCGGTCCGATCACAATTTTCCAATATTTTTATTTTAACTAAACCTATATTACATAATAAATTACTTATCAATAGAATAATACTAATGAAGTTATTACATTAGAAAGTACTGAAATCAAAATGCAATTGTCAAGTATGGTGTATATTTTAATCACACTTTGTAACGGTAAGGTACTGTTTACCTCACCGTTTGACGAATTCGAGCAACACGAGCGAACAGTATCATAATGTTCGCATCGGTTCGAGCCGGCGAGATTCGGCTCGGCTCGGTTCGTCGTGGCTACACGGGCGGGATCAACTTCGGGCGCGAAAGATTCGCGCACGCACCTCATTAGAGAGGTAAGGGGAAGATTCGCGCGCACTGGAGAGAGTGATAGCCACCTTCTTACGTGACAGGTGTGATCCCCCCGCGTCCCGTGTTTAGCTTCGCCGTGCCGTGATTTGTGCCGTGCGTTTGTGTGCGTTTTGACTGCAGGCCGATCCTGCATTTGCAGTGAGTGGTGCAACACCGTGCATCTACCTGCAGCCACACAACCCCGGTGCACGGGCGAGCGGGCAATCCGTCCGACACCGCAGCGAGAGTGAGAGAGAGAGAAAGCAACCGATCGGCTGGTCGTTGTTTACCAACGACTACAGCAGCGTACAAGTAAGTGGTACCACTTCGCGCGATCGTGTTTTTATTCGCACTTAGTAAATAATCGTGTTTCTTTATACCAGTCCCGTTGACTGGATATATTATTTTAGTTCGCGATATTTTCTTCCCCTCTCTCTACAAGTCGGCCGTTACCGACTTGTAATTCAAAGCGTAGACCTCGGCGACAATCAGATCTTGTTTATTATTTATCTTTTTTTTCATATTAATTTCAATAAACTCATATATATGAATCAAATTGAATCACAAGTATTTATCTTTACAAATACAAATATTTATTAATTCAATTGAATACAAACATTTGTTCGGAATAGTATTCTACAAATTTTGTCCACATAAACAGAAACGTCTAATTTATTATTAGGGTTTCACTTTCAATAATTTATTTATTGTTATTATTACATGTTTAATGTTCAATTTGTGTCTCTAAATAGTAATTTATAAACACCTTCCACGAAGGTGTCAACATTCGCAAGTATGGTTTTCTAATCACAGTTTAAAAAATCAAAATGCAATTGTCAAGTATATGGTGTATATTTTAATCACACTTTTAAAATTGCTATGTAAATATAATAGTTAAACATTTCTAATTTTTAAGCAAATTTTGTTGCACCACAATAAAAACAAAATTTTTTTATTAAGAAATTAACTACGTACATAATTCCTAAATAGTTTCTGCAATAGAAAGTACTGAAATCAAAATGAAATTGACAAGTATTTTTATAAATATCTATTACTATAAAACTTTACGTTTAATGTTGTAAAACACCTTCAAGAAGGTGTACATTTTGGCAAGTATGGGTTCGGTCCGATCACAATTTTCCAATATTTTTATTTTAACTAAACCTATATTACATAATAAATTACTTATCAATAGAATAATACTAATGAAGTTATTACATTAGAAAGTACTGAAATCAAAATGCAATTGTCAAGTATGGTGTATATTTTAATCACACTTTGTAACGGTAAGGTACTGTTTACCTCACCGTTTGACGAATTCGAGCAACACGAGCGAACAGTATCATAATGTTCGCATCGGTTCGAGCCGGCGAGATTCGGCTCGGCTCGGTTCGTCGTGGCTACACGGGCGGGATCAACTTCGGGCGCGAAAGATTCGCGCACGCACCTCATTAGAGAGGTAAGGGGAAGATTCGCGCGCACTGGAGAGAGTGATAGCCACCTTCTTACGTGACAGGTGTGATCCCCCCGCGTCCCGTGTTTAGCTTCGCCGTGCCGTGATTTGTGCCGTGCGTTTGTGTGCGTTTTGACTGCAGGCCGATCCTGCATTTGCAGTGAGTGGTGCAACACCGTGCATCTACCTGCAGCCACACAACCCCGGTGCACGGGCGAGCGGGCAATCCGTCCGACACCGCAGCGAGAGTGAGAGAGAGAGAAAGCAACCGATCGGCTGGTCGTTGTTTACCAACGACTACAGCAGCGTACAAAGTAAGTGGTACCACTTCGCGCGATCGTGTTTTTATTCGCACTTAGTAAATAATCGTGTTTCTTTATACCAGTCCCGTTGACTGGATATATTATTTTAGTTCGCGATATTTTCTTCCCCTCTCTCTACAAGTCGGCCGTTTACCGACTTGTAATTCAAAGCGTAGACCTCGGCGACAATCAGATCTTGTTTATTATTTATCTTTTTTTCTTTATTTCAATAAACTCATATTATTATTAGAATTCAATCCGGTGTTCGATTAATTGAATTTAACCCACGTACGATTCCTTCCGTAATCCTAAGAGCTCGTATACTTCTGGTTGACAAGTGCTCGACGCGATATCCCTGTTTCGCGGTCAATTTCAGATTTGAATATTACCTGGTTGTTATCTGAAACAGTAACTCGGTTTCAGATTAACATTTAACAGATTTGGTAGAACGGACAGGTAACCGTCGCCGCATCGCGAGAAAAATATGTTTATTTAAATACGGTAAGTTTAACCGTACCGCTGAGCAGCCGCGATATTAAAATAAACATCCGCGCGGCAACCAAACTGTTACAACTTTTAAAATTGTTGTACATAATTCGTAGAAAGTTTCCGCAATAGAAAGTACTGAAATCAATATGGAATCGGCAAGTATTGCTTTTCAAAAATAAATATATTTTTCGAACTGAATGTACTAATATTTTCTGAAAAATTCTATCTTACTCATTTATTTTTTTTTTTTTTTTAGTTACAGCAGAAAATACACAATTTTATAATAATATTCATTTGTGCAAAATTAATTTATGGAAAAGTAATAAAACAGAAATTTTTCTCATTTTTATTCTTTTTAAATGAAATAATACTTGCACCACCGTTGGGTGTATCACGAGTTAATTTTGAATATTATCTTACTAACTTAAGAAAGTAGATTAACGATTAAAAAAATGTTAAAATAAAGATTTCTAATGTTTTAAACTATAAAACGAATTTCTATTTGGAATGGATCGTATCTATTTATTTTTTTTACTATATAATAATTATGAAGTGCTAGTACTCGGTTTGAAAAAATAATATTATCTGCAGTAATGATATATATAGGGCTTATGAGAGTCACTAAAAATCATTTAGATATGTTGTACCTATTAAAAATATTTATAATAACTTGATATAGATGTGCATATATAATATATTATGCATTGCTAATTATAACTTATTAAAAGTAATAAGGCAAACCAACGCGTGGTGCAAGTATTATTTCATTTAAAAAGAATAAAAATGAGCAAAATTTCTGTTTTATTACTTTTCCATAAATTAATTTTGCACAAATGAATATTATTATTAAAATTGTGTATTTTCTGCTGTAACTAAAAAAAAAAAAAAAATAAATGAGTAAGATAGAATTTTTCAGAAAATATTAGTACATTCAGTTCGAAAAATATATTTATTTTTGAAACTTGCCGATTCCATTTTGATTTCAGTACTTTCTATTGCGGAAACTTTCTACGAATTATGTGCAACAATTTTAAAAGTGTGATTAAAATATACACCATACTTGACAATTGCATTTTGATTTCAGTACTTTCTAATGTAATAACTTCATTAGTATTATTCTATTGATAAGTAATTTATTATGTAATATAGGTTTAGTTAAAATAAAAATATTGGAAAATTGTGATCGGACCGAACCCATACTTGCCAAAATGTACACCTTCTTGAAGGTGTTTTACAACATTAAACGTAAAGTTTTTATAGTAATAGATATTTATAAAAATACTTGTCAATTTCATTTTTAAATATTACTTAATTATTGACAACTTACGGCAACTTAATATTTTCAAAAATAAATAAAATATAAATATTATACAATAAATAAATTAACTAGATAATAAATAAAAAATTATTTACCATCCAAAAATAGTTATTATTCTATTATTTTCAACACTGCAACATTGGACAAATACTGGACATGAGCTTCTGCTATTTTGTAATGCTCAGATAATGAGTAAGATAGAATTTTTCAGAAAATATTAGTACATTCAGTTCGAAAAATATATTTATTTTTGAAACTTGCCGATTCCATTTTGATTTCAGTACTTTCTATTGCGGAAACTTTCTACGAATTATGTGCAACAATTTTAAAAGTGTGATTAAAATATACACCATACTTGACAATTGCATTTTGATTTCAGTACTTTCTAATGTAATAACTTCATTAGTATTATTCTATTGATAAGTAATTTATTATGTAATATAGGTTTAGTTAAAATAAAAATATTGGAAAATTGTGATCGGACCGAACCCATACTTGCCAAAATGTACACCTTCTTGAAGGTGTTTTACAACATTAAACGTAAAGTTTTATAGTAATAGATATTTATAAAAATACTTGTCAATTTCATTTTTAAATATTACTTAATTATTGACAACTTACGGCAACTTAATATTTTCAAAAATAAATAAAATATAAATATTATACAATAAATAAATTAACTAGATAATAAATAAAAATTATTTACCATCCAAAAATAGTTATTATTCTATTATTTTCAAACACTGCCAACATTGGACAAATACTGGACATGAGCTTCTGCTATTTTGTAATGCTCACTTAACTTTATATTAGAATAACTAATATCATACAGTAAAACTTCATGAAAATACATAATGTATATACATAATTTTATATACACAATAAAATAAATAAACTCACTTATATTTATTGTCCGTTTAAATAGTGCCATCAGCGCCACTCATAAGTATAATGTATTTCGCATTTTATGTAACCCGCGTCCCGTATCCCAATTTGAATTTCAAATTTTTTTTATTTTTTTACAAAAATATTTATTTATAATAATGCTATTTTTTAATTAATTTTTAATACAAAAAATCGAATAAAAAAAAGAATTATAATAAAAATTTTATTTATTAAAAAAAAACTAATATTTTTATAACAAAATTTGATATAAAAAATATAAAACAGTAAAAAATATTTACCACACACAAAAATAAAATTTTTAAAATAATCTAAACGTCAAAGCCTTTAAAGCATGTTTTCAATATGTCCAAATTATTCTAAAATTTTAAATTAAAATTGAATTAAAATTTTTAAATAATATTAAACAAAAAACTTTGTTCTTAAACTTAAAAATTTGGACTTGAACGTTAAATAAAGATAACAAATTTATTGTGTCCGCGAATTCTAAGAATATATTGGTATATTGATTTTATATTACTTAAATATATTTGTCTTTTCAAATATTATAATTACTTTTTTCTTAATTTTTCTTAATTTATTTAATTAATAAAAAAAAGAAATTATTAACGTTTACATGTTATTAATAACATTGTAATTTAAAATAGAAGTTAATAATTCACGCTTCATGTACATATTTCAATTTATGACTTTGTTCACTGAGTTTTTCACTTGACAAATTCATCAATTTAAACATAAAGTACATATAGGTACCATACACTACTCTAAATATATTACCAAAGAAGGCATCTGATAACACATCTTTGGGATCTAAATTAAATTTATATAATGCTCCAGTAACCATTCCACCAGCTGCATAATAAAAAAAACAAAGCTTCATACAAATGAATTTCTTCAAAAATGAACAAATTTAAACAATATACATGAATGCTGCTCTATATCGAATAAATAAATTAATTATATTGTTTCATATAGACTAATTTAAATTGCACAATATTTTATCACATATACTTACCTTTACTGTTCGAAATATACGTCCCATTAATATTGTTTTACTAAATATTCTTTAGAAGGAACATTAATGTAAAAAAATAAACTATACGGTTTTATATAAACATATGTAAATTATGTACATATGTATTTTTTTTAACGTTACCTCTTCTTTCAAAGATGTGTTTCCTATTACTTCTTTCTTGCCAAATATTTCTTTTTTTAATTTTGGAGATATTTGAGGAACAACACTTTTCTCTTCAATACATTGATATTCAGAATATTAGAATAATATCTAAAATTTAACATCTATAAATACATTTTAAATTTATTATTAGAACATATATGTACATACAAAATAATAATTTTGCATGCTATAATTACAATTCTAATTATTATTATTATTATTTTATATAATAATAAAAACCACCAACGGTGCGAGGGCGAAGCGCGAGCTATATTCGGTTGTGCCTTATAAATTTCTCTTCTCAGGCTGCGCCTGAGAACAGAAACTTGCGCGCAATGCGCGCGGGGGGTTGGCGCGCGGTTGCGCGCAGGGGGGCTCGGCCCCCCTAGTTTATTATAATTTTGGCATTCCCATAATATGTGATCAATATCTTGTATTTGGTGTCCACAAGTACACTGTATAGAATTGGTTAAATTTATTTTGTAAAGAGAAAAAGCGAGGTTGTAGTCGTTTACTTGACATCTATTTATCGTTGTTATTATTTGTCGAGTAAGTTTTTTGTTGTGGTACCATGGTTTAAAATTTCGATTGTGAAAAATTTTAAAATATTCTTTTCCCTTATTTTCTCCTTATTTTTCTATACGAACGTAAGTATTGTCTGCGGCTTCTGTTTTCAAATATTGGCACACATCAGTAAATGGTATTTTTATTGATTTTTCATGTGTATAGTTCGATGCTCTCTTTGCCAATTGATTCGTGTTTTCATTACCTGTGATTCCAATGTGTGCTGGAATCCATATATATTTAATTTTGCTGTTATTACTTGTTTTTGTATTAAATTTGTGGGCTTTAGCTTTTATTTCCAATATATATGGATTTGTCGGAAAAAATATATGCATTACGATTAACATTTTTTAAAGCTATAACGGTTGCATCCAAAGCAGCTAAACATTCTGCTTTAAAGATTGACGCTCTTTTGTTTATACTCTATTGATGTTTTATTGAGATCATTCAATATACAGGCACATCCTACAGATATAGAATCTTCGGATTTGCTGCCACCTGTGAATAATGTTATGCTATTTTCATCAGTTGTGTCTCCCATAAAAACAGTACGCCGATTAAGTTTAACATTATTAAAAATTTGGTCCCAATTTGATTGGTTTAATAACGTACTTGGTGCTCAGTAACATACAAATAAGTCTAATTCATGTTTAATATTTGTGATTATTATACCTGCTAACTCAACTGTTTGATGCGGACTTACTATTGTCAAACTTTCATAGTAAATTAAGTTGTTGTGTATTAAAATAAGGATACCTGCTCCTTGAGCGTAGGAGCGGTCTTTTCTGAATGTTCTGAATTTAACGGATTTAGCCACGAATCTACACAATCGAAGATATCTGTATCTTTCAGTATTTTTTCAAGTTCTTCTTTTTTGTTGTTTATGCTTCTTACGTTCCAAAAAATTATTCTGATATTTTTTTTGGAATAAGCAGCCATTTTTAAGTTGTTTTATTTTTGTTCATTTGTGAAGTGTCTGTGTCTGATTCAGAATCTTTTAAGTTATTAAGATTTAGTTTTTCTTTTCATTTTCGTAAGTCTTGCTTTTAATTTGCGACAGTTGATGAACACTCTTGTTACTATTTATAATTCTATTAAACCGTCAATATTTTTGGTATATGATAGGGCGATGTCGTACGTGTCTGATTTACCTTTAGATATTTCTAAAAATTCTTTAAACTTTTCGTAATCTAGTACATGAGGTTTGTCTGATTTTTCAAATTCAGTTTTTATCGGTAATAAACTTTCTTCGATGCTTGGAGATGACTCATTTTCACTTTCAGATTTATTGAGTTTTTTAAGGTTGGAAGATTTCTGTAGTTTGTCTTTTTTAGGAAATTGGGTGCCTGTTGCTTCGTTGGAGGCGGTGTATAGTGGCGGTCTTATCAAATTTTTTATCTATTGGCTTTGAGCTATTATTTGGTTTAGATTTACCATAGTTGGGTCTGTAGCATGTTCCTGAACATGCGATGATGTAATTACCTGTTGTTGTATTGATATGGAAGAAGCGATTTCTTCTGATTGTGTAAATTCATTCGTCGGAATTTGCGAGCAGAGTTTAGCTACGTGTCCCGCTTGTTTGCAAAGATAACAACGAGTTGATTCGGTACTGAAATAAAGCCAATAATTTATGTCTTCATAATATATTTGTAGCGATTCCGGTAGAAGTTTTTCATCGTCTTCTTTAAGAAAAATTTGTCTTTGAAATGATCCGATGTGCGCTCTTCGTGGTTTCGTTAATGCATTAACTTACCAATGCTGAGATTATGAGTATTAGTGCTGGTATTAGTGGGTTCGCGTTAGAAAAAACAACTTTTTTCATTTTTTTTATGCTCGAATAATTAAAATATTTTCTTTTACTATAATTTGCTTACCAACAATTTCGTTGACTATGGATTTATCCTAAAAATATATACAAATTCTCTTACCGGAACTTTTGATATGAATAACGTAACTAGCGTCTATTAACTCTTTAAGTCCATCAACGTAATCGTCAATGGACATTTCTTCTAATGCATCAATATAGTATATTACACACCTAGGGAGGTAAAGTATTGGTCAGTCCATAGCACATGTAAATTGGCACCTGAGCCGAAGGCGATATTTTACAAAATAATTTAAATTAATAAAAATAATCGTTTATTTTGTGCACATAAAAATTGTGCACATAAGTATTGTACACATTAAAATTGTACACATAAATATTTTTTTACTTGATTTTTGATGTGCATAATATTCCTCAGTCCACGTGTTGAGATATCCTATAAATAAATAAATAATAAATATACGATTTAAATAACATTTACAACTATATATTGTTAAAATAGTTTATGTAATTTCATTTTTTATACTTTTTATGCATAATATATTGTTGATGTTTATCGCACAGTGAACAATAAACAAATAACTATATATTACTAGATTTTAAATTGTTTAATTATATAATAATTATATTTTTATTTATACTAAGATTATTGTAAAAATTTATATTTTTGAATTTTATTTTATTATATCGAGTCAAATTATTTATAAATTGTTTATATTTTTAATTTAATACATACGTACCTTTTTCGTATTGGTGTGTCAAATTGGCGGGATACTTACAGGTATGTAAAGGGCCTAAGTTTCATGTTTGGTATTCAGTTCCTTTCCTGGAAACGACCAATAAGGTAAGGACCGGCTTGTCCATACGGAGAACTAGGTCCAAGTCGGGAAGCATCCTCGTGGTGTAACCGGCGTTCCTACCTTTTCCTGGTATGTTTTGACAGGCTTATCATTTAAGAGAACTTGTCAAAACATTCTATCCTTTTTCACTAACACGCGCACCATCGTCACGATATTTTTTAACTATGTTATAAAGTGCATTGATCATTTGAATTTTATTTGTATATTTTGATTAATTTGAATAAATTAATCATATAATTTAAAAATAAAATCTTTTTATTTTTCACACCATCCTTCCTAATTGTCTTATAAAAAGAACGTTGTAAAGTTGGTTACTGTTGTTATGGTTTGAACTTGGATTTCAGGTATACCAAGATTCCCGTTGTCGGTGTTATGACCCGATTCTTAAAGTCGGTGTTAGCAGGTATGTTTGCAAAACAATATATTTTTGTTTTCGCAGAAAACCCGTATACGGCTCCTGAGCCTTTCTGTTAACTTTTACCTACCTAACGTTACTCTTAACGTTATGTTTGATCGTTACTTCTTTCTTTGTTATAGGTTAAAAATAAATTTCGTATAAATTTATTTATATTTTTTTTCTTTATTATTTTTTTTAACGTTTCTTATTTTATATAACTTTATTTTATTCTATACTTAACATTAAAAATTATAAGGTACTTAATGTTTACGCGACTATGTCGTGGCGAGAAGATATTTTTTCTAAAATTAGTTCTTACTATTTTTCCAAACCGAAGGTCGCTGGGTTTGATAACAGCGGGTCCCTGTTAATTATTGATCCACTATCGTCGGGGGTTCTTGACGGAGATCGTTGCTGGTGTTTCTGTGGATACACTTCGTTATTCCACAAGATTTAGTACTTCTTCTGTTTTGGGGTTTTTACACCCGAAACACACGTCTCATTTTCACTTGGGTATTGTGTTTTCGGACACGAACACTTCAGTAAGGATTGCACGCGCATGTAGCTGTCGGGTTTTCTAGGTCCGGAGTCGGCACAATGCAAAAGTCGAAACTGAGGAGTGCCGTCGTTGTGTGCGTTTACATAAACTTTTCCTGTAACACTTTTTGGTAGAGATTTGATTGATCTAACCAATTAGCGATGAGCGTGTATTAAGTGTTACATTAGATTTTGCAATAACGCTGTTTCAGCATTATCGCGATATCGGTTACTAACATCGTCTTCGTGATATTCTAAATATCGCTATAATCTGAAAATCGCACTCGTCAAACGGTGTCAGTGTATAGTAGTTTTCATAAATAAATAAGATACTTTAAATTTTTGTAAGCCACTTACATAACGCTGTGAATTTTACATAGTTATTTGAAGAAACTTAGGTTGTATGATAAAGATTTTCTTTAACGAATTCTTAATAATAATAAATAATTATTATTTGTATAATTTGAATTTTCTTATAAAAAGAAATTATTATATTTTTTTTGTCTGATGAGATTTTGAGGTTTTGAAAAGAGGATCGAAATTTCTTTTATTATTAATTATGTTTTCTTTATGTTCGATGTTTTTTTAATTATTTATTTCAAAGTATATAGTAAAAGTTTATATAACCTACGTTTTTTTGTACGTTTGTTTATGAATATCATTGAAATTTGATAATTTGTAAAAATTTTAATTTTGTATTCTCCTGCGAAATGTTATGTAGGTAATTAAATTTATGATTGATATGGTAACTCAGAAATGGCGCCTTTTGGTCAATTTATACTTAATCTGTCTTGATTTCTTTGTTCTTTTTGTTGTATGCGCGCGTGTACATAATGTGCATTTTTTGCTTGTCCTTTTCTCTTTCCTTTTTTTTCGATTTTATTTCGCTATTATATCCATAATCAATTATAACTTTATGTAATTTAAATATTTTAATGATTTCTTTTTTTTAAAGAAAATTTCCTTTTTATTTTAATTAACTTTGTAAAGTTTTTTGAATATTTAAGTTCTGGATTGTATGATATTATAAATTTGTCTGTATTTAATGTAGTTGCACATCATTTATTGCGCATGCGTTTGATTTATCCTTTTGGTAAATGCATTAGTGCAACGTGTTATTTGATCGCGATAACATCAGTTCTCGGTTCAATTTTATTCTTTATTTTATTTAAGTTTAATTTTGTTTAAACAATTTTTTTCCCTTTTTATTATTATTATTATTTTTTAAAATTTTAAATCGTGGATACGGAAAAGACATTATCGCTATTTGCCGATATGCAACGGTTTTTAATCCAAGAAATAAGTGAGCAGGGGAAAAGTTATAGTACCGATTTGAAACTGTGTCGGTGTGAAACTACTAATAGTTTTTTTTAATTACGCGAAAATTGTCGAAAATTTAAGTTCAGTTTCTAAAGTTATTCCAAATCTGCTATCATGTTAAGAAAATATTTCTCCAGTGATGTCACCTCAGCAAATTTTTATCAATGCTAGTGTTGCTAAAGGTAGTTCTGAGAGAATGGAAAATGATGATTTTGTAGTCGGTGCTTGTGACATCGTTTTGAATAATAACTCTTGATTTCTTGATAATTCAAACAGTGTTACACAGTCGGGAACATCCGTGGACGTTCGTAACACTGATGCGCCAATCGAAATTGATAGCGTTACATCACACGCAACATTAAACGCAGGGAATGATGGTGTGGATAAGAATTCTTTTTTAGAAAGTGTAAATGTGATGTTTACTCAAAGTAAAGAAGTGCTTAGCGTTATAGTTCCAGAGAGGTTGATGTTGAGACTATAGTTAAAAACTGTACTGTACCGTTGGTTGATGTTAAGGTAAACGCTGCAAATAATTCAAGGTCAAAGAAAAGGCAAAGGGACGAAATTCGAAAAAGAAAAATTGCATAAAAACACTGATTCGGAGAAAGAGAAAAAAATTGATGTAATTGTATCAAATGATTCTGAGAATTCAAGATCAAACTTTATTGAAGAATCTGTATTTCAAGCGGCTGCTTTTGGGTTACGGGAGTGAACGCTTCTTCCCCATGTAAGCGAGAAACCCGTAACTGAGATGTGTTTATATTGCTGTGTAGAATGAGCGGACTATGGAGGATTTGTGTTATTTGTGACCAAAGTCGAGTGTGTGCAAGGTGCATAAAAAAGGAGCCACTAGTATATAAAATATATATATATCCAAGAGAGATTGTCGTAATGGGGCTTTGACGTCGTCTTAAGGGGTTACAAATTATGTATGTCTTGCTGAGTGTGTATTTTTTTTTATATATTTTTTTATCGTGTGTCAGCACAATGTTTTATAAATCGATTTTGCTGATATATTGAATTCATATATTTGAGGTGTATGTAGATAGTTAGTTGAACTTTTATTTTGAAATAAAATGAATCTATCGTTCGTATATATGTATATAATATAATATCGGTCTTTCCGAACTAAATAATTTACTTTTAGATTAAAGCAGGCCTATTGTACTCTTTGTCCACTATGGTTGGTGGATATTTGAAATAACCGGCGACTCGGTTGCGTACGTCGCACTTTGGCTGGTCGTTTTTCCCACCACCAGATGGAGACGACTATCTCTCTACACTATATATATAGCCACAGAACATCTTACTGGCGTCGCGGTTCATCTTGCGACAGGCGTCTAAGGTGAGATCTCCAGTTCCTTACTGAGGAGTCCAAGGTGGAGATCGAGGACGAAACGCCTTTAACTGTTTTTAAAAAAGGCTGTGCTCTGGGAAATTCCACCAACCATAGTGGACAAAGAGTACAATAGGTCTGCTTTAATCTAAAAGTAAACTATTTAGTTCGGAGAGACCGATATTATATTATATGAAATTTAATTTTGTTGTGTGAGACATCTATTTCGGCTGTAAATATGTGCAGGAGTTTGTATTTCGGGTGCAAATTCACGAATGTGAGTAGGAGTGTGTGAACAAAAGTTCCCTTTTTTCTTTGTTGTATGATTGTGAATATATAGGAAATATTTTTCCCCTTTTTTCCAATTCCACAGCATTCGATACCTCCGATCACAACGAGTACCGTTTTGAACGGAAGTGAACTTGAGAAGAAAGGACTTTATACAAGGGTGAATGTATATGTCCTTTTTTCTTCTTTTTCCATTTGAGTGTACTAACAAGGGGAGTACTTAACATCCGGAAAACGAATCTTACCCTAAGTTTGGTATGTCTTTTATAATATAAAAATATGAAGAAAGCCAAATTTTCTCTTGCCAATGGACACTTTTACGAAAGTTATGCGACTTTTAATAATAATATCAGTAAGAATTACTTCCAATTTGATCGCTTATAACTCAAAAACAAATAAAACTGGGCACTCAAACCAAAAACCAGAAGAAACTTGAGTTAAAGTAGATATGGTTTGAAAAAAAGAAGTTTCAATCGGTAAATTTGGAGTGAAATTATGAAGAAAACAAGAAATTAAAGAATATTAGGCCAAAAGAAACAATCAATTTTTCATATTTAATTTTAGTTAAAGTTTCTTCAATTTCTTATTTTCTTCGTAAATTTTCTTGAAATTAAGCAATTTAAACTTCTTTTTTTTCAAACCATATCTACGTAAACTCAAGTTTCTTCTGGTTTTTGGTTTGAGTGCCTATCTTTATTTGTTTCTGAGTTATAAGCGATCAAACTGGAAGTCAATTTTACTGATATTAGTATTAAATGTCGAATAACTTTCGTTAAAGTGGCGACTAGCAAATTATCCAGCCTCCGTTGACAATTTGCCCGGAAATAACTATTTCAATTCAGGGAATATCAACATTCGCCCTTATCGATACAGGCAGTCGAGTCACTTGCATTTCGGAGAGATTTTTCAATGAAAATATAGCTCATTTTAAATTGTGCCCGATCCTCCCAATTACTGGCTTACAGCTCACAGGTTTCACAGGAGAAAAATCGGTAAATATAAATAGACAAATTTTAGCTGAGCTCGATGTGCATGGATTTAGTATATCCGCCACTTTTCTTGTTATCCCTCGGTTAATTAAGGATTGCATTATCGGAATCGACTTGCAGGAAAAGATGAATTTGATTATCGACACAGGCAGCAAGAAATGCATTATATATTCTAACGAAAATAAAATGAGTCATTCATTTCCATTTAATTCGGCTCTAATAGACGGTAATGACGGGATAATTATAAATTATATTGAATATATGGCAAAAGAAACGGAAAATCTGAATCCACATTACTCAGAAACGAATCTTACGATTGACCTAATTGAAGATAAGTTAAATTCAATTGAGTTTCGAGATCCGGGGGATAAGACCAAACTAAAAAACTTAATCTTAAAGTATTGAGATATTTTTAGCCAGAAACCCGGAAGGTTTCGCGATTTTCAATATAGATTCATATTAAAAAACGATGCTCCGTACTTTCATACGTCATATTCAATTCCCGTTCAATATCGAGAGAAAATTGATGCCAAAATAAAAAGAATGCTTGATTTACACATCATAGAACGAAGTACAAGCGTTATTAAAAGAAACGGTTCAATCAGACTTTGCTTAGACGCCCGGGAATTAAATAAAATTCTTCAGGATGATCATGACGGCCCAGAGGATATTGATCAACTATTGTCTCAACTACAAGGTGTAGAGGTTATGAGTTCAATCGACTTAACGGCCAGTTTTTGGCAGATAGAATTGCACAAAGACTCACGCAAATACACGGGATTCTTACATCGCGGCAAAACGTATCATTTTAAGGTAGTCCCGTTTGGTACCAAGATGAGCATGGCCGCTTTGCGTAGAGCATCAGAAGCAACTTTATCTGGTTTTAATGAGTTTATCGCAGATTTCGCTGATGATTAGCTAGTTTTCTCAAACACCTGTTGCACTTAGAACAAATCTTTCATAAATTGTCGCAAAATAACATCACAGTCAATTTTGATAAGCTCGTCATTTTTCGCCAAGAAATTAAATTCTTAGGCTTTATTTTATCAATTCACGGAATTCGACCCGACCCTGAGAAGGTACAGGGGATCCAAAATTTTACTCCACCGAAAAACATTAGACAACTTCGGGGTTATCTAGGGTTGATTAATTTCTGTTCTCGATTTACCCCCTTATTAGCACAGACAGTCTCTCCATTATTAAGTTTGTTGAGAAAGGGAATAAAATTCAAATGGTTGGATGAACACCAAAGGGCTTTTCAAAACTCTTATCACCGAAAATATTCTTTTATATCATGCGGTTAGAGAAAAGCCTTTTTTTTAACAACTGATGCCAGTGGATATGCACTGGGTGCCATATTAAGTCAGTTAGATGAAGAACAACAACATCGTATCGTCGCGTGCGCAAGTAGATCATTAAAGGGCTCCGAAATTAATTATTTCACGACGGAATTAGAATTACTGGCTATAGTCTGGGAACTATCGAAATTCAGACATTTTCTTCTTGGTTCCCGGATAATTATTTGATCAGACTATCAAGCCCTTAGTTTCTTAATGACGTGCAAATTTGTAAGTGGACGCCTAACCAGATGGATTTATGCGATTTCTGAGTACAATTATACTATTGAATATATTCCGGGAAAAAGCAATATTCTTGCAGACGCCTTCAGTCGTTTAGTTAAGCCCAACACGCCAACACTGAATATTATCAAATTAATATTGAATTTTGTTGGTCTTGCTGAGCTAACGACTAACGACTCTAAGAACTCCAAGTTGCTCGCTCGAAAAGGCACGACAATTCGCCGCGTATCAATTCCGAGGACAACATTATGAAGGCCACAAGCCGCCAGACATAAACCAAAAGAAGAAGCAAATAAATACTAAGTAATAAAATTGAAAATATTTTAATAAGAAAGAAAGAAATTTTAAGTCTATGTGTTTCGTCTTGGTTCGTAAATTATATTTTTAATAATAACAGGACTTTGGTTTAAGATTATGTCCATAGTACATACTCTGATGTTAGGGGGCACTTTTCCATCCACAATCAGATTTTCCATCTTATGTGTACTTATATAGGCTCCGTTCATTCGTTCTTACGATACCAAAATTTTAAGTTTATCATTATTTTGATTCAATAATACTGTCTTGTGTGTCTGGGGCAGGGACCGTCTGCGCCCCACTGATGAGTTCTGGCAGACGGTCCCAAGACGAAACACATAGACTTAAAATTTCTTTCTTTCTTATTAAAATATTTTCAATTTTATTACTTAGTATTTATTTGCTTCTTCTTTTGGTTTATGTCTGGCGGCTTGTGGCCTTCATAATGTTGTCCTCGGGATTGATACGCGGCGAATTGTCGTGCCTTTTCGAGCGAGCAACTTGGAGTTCTTAGAGTCGTTAGTCGTTAGCTCAGCAAGACCAACAAAATTCAATATTAATTTAAAAACTTTTGCCTGGGCGAGAAAAAATTATATTTTTAATACTGAATATTATCATTGCCCTGAATTCGCTGAGGCCTCCTGACTCGAATTTAAGAAAGCTTCTCATCAATATTTCACTAGAACAACAAAAAGATCCTCGACTAAAAATCCTTTCTGATAATTTGCAAAAAGGCATGAAGATTAAAGATTTTTCTTTGCAAGAGAACATTCTAATGAAAGGTCCCATAGATAGACTTATGATGGTTTTGACAAAAGACATCGCGATTAAAACAATAAATGAAATCCATGAATTGCTTGGACATATTGGAACAACCAAATGTTATCAAATGTTTGCAGAAGCGTTCTACCTTCCTAAAGCTAGAAAATTAGCCGCGACTATTATTCGCACCTGTGACTCTTGTCAGCGGAATAAGACATATACTCATAACACCGCTTCTTATACGAAACCAATAATTCCAACGTCTCCGCGACAACACTTATCAGTCGATTTTTTCGGTCCATTACCTCCTAGTCGAGGAGGAGTACGCCATAATCTAGCAGTTTTAGACGTTTTTACTAAATATCTAGTTCTATACCCGATCAAGAAAGCTACAACCTTAAGGGTCCTTAATAAACTCTTCTTAGACTATTTCCCTAAATATGGTATACCCATTCAAATTCAGGTAGATCATGGTGCTCAATTCACTTCACAACAATGGACGAGTCGGTTAATAGAAGCCGGAATTAAACCAATTTTCTCGGCAATTCGCAATCCCAAAAGTAACATCGTAGAATCTAGTAATAAAGAAATCGGTCGGTTCTTTAGAACGCTAATATCGGATAATCATAAAAAATGGGCGAATTTGGTTCCATTTATTGAACAAGCCATGAATGAGAGTTACCATGACATCACCGAAATGACTCCATACGAATTGCAGTTCAACCCTTTCACTGCTGCAGCCTTTTTTATTGTACGTGCCAAAAATGGTAGAACAATAAACTAAAGAAATTATACGACTAACTATGAATATAAGGCTTTTGGGGACGCAGAATCGATTTTGATAGTTATGTTTGCGTCATTTTGAATTTTTTAATTCTGACCTTAGATTTGTAATCAACAAACCCCAATACTCTTACACACCGAAGTTGAAATGAATTGACTGAAAAATGCAGCAGTTATTCAATTTGATCATATATGATACATCGCCAGTTGTGGCACAACTTTTTTTTTGATCATATATGATACATTGACAGTAAAAGGGTTAACAAAAAGCCTACGCGATTTTGGGAGAAGGGGGTTGCACTACCGCCTCGTAAAGACACGCCGTATAAAGAAAAAATTCATCTCGTGTACGAAAAGATATAAAAAAAGGGTTTAAAAAGAGCAGAAAAGATCAATCAATCGATAATTCCGGTGATATATGCAGTGGGTGACTTGGTATTAGTCAAGGCTTGTAATCTTTCCGATGCTATCCAGGGGATATGTGCAAAATTTCTCTCTCTATACGAAGGCCCATATCGAATAAATCGTATTAGTCATAACTGTACCTTTGAGGTTAAGTATATAGATAGCAATTCTATTAGAGGTATATTTCACTCTGTACAGTTGCGACCATACCATGTCAACGAAAAGACAGAGACGGCAGATTCGAACGAGAATACAGAGGCAGATCTTATGGTATGAAAAGCGGATTTCCTTTTTAAAATGGGAGCTGGCAAAAATAGATGAGGCAAGAGATGCTGAGTTGATCCGTTTGTACCATCCATGTAACACCACACCAAGCTGGCCAGTCAACAGGCTAAAGGTTTTCGCACGTCCTTCTTGCGAACAGAAGGAGGACGCGCTGCTGGAGAAATTGTTAAAAACATATGGGCCTACCTCACGGTTTCTAGAACGATTACCCACTGACGTATCTTCAGATGAACGAGAGAAGGTAAGAGAATCCTTTGTGGCAAAAATACAGGAGTCAAACGGAAAAGACGCATATCTGCAGAATCGGCCAATACTGACTTTCTCGAATTAAATGCACCACCGAATGGGGAAGAGATGTTTTAATTCGATCGTCTTGCAAGGGAAAATGGACGTTAAATAGCCCCTAGTCCTTATTGTAAGGCAACCCTAAATTCTAGTGTTTAAATATAGATAAATAAACAAATCTTTATCTATAACATAGTTCTTTTATTAATATATTCCACTTATTTCCTTATCTTAATATTTTATTATTCATATCACTAAATAGCCCTTAAACCCAGTCCCGGGCATCTTAAGTTCTTAGCGTAGTTTTATCAGCATGGCTAGGAGCCCAAATTTCTAGTCATGACTTTTATGTAAGTTATGCATTGCACAAGCGGTACTTTGTCGCGCCGCGGACTCCCGGCCGGGAGCATATTATCGCACGCACAGAGACGAAGGCACTCTAACTCTCTATCTGCTTAACGGCCAGCAATAGCCAAGTTTGTGAAATTCAAACAATGTATGGCAGAATACTAATAATAATAATGTTGATACTTTTATAGTAATTTAGATTAGTATTATAATTCTTGTAAGGGTTGTAAAACTAAAAATCCAGCATTAGAAATGTTTAAAAATTAATTTTTTACAATTGTATAATAATATTTGTATTTTTAGCAGCTTACACGGGATTAGATGGATACTGAAATAAGTAGAGATACTTTTCTATCACTCCAAGGTAAGTGCGTAAATGCAGCTGAACCATAGCGGTATAAAAAATCAGTGGGAACAGGATGAAAAATACTTTGTGTTAGGTCTGTATTATAAACACGTTGAATTTGTGCCTCTAGACAGTACTTTATATGAAACACCTTCTACGAAGGTGTCAACATTCGCAAGTATGGTTTTCATAAACACTTTCAAAAATATTATCTGATAAAAAAATCTTTAATTATTACTCCCACCCTATTTCTACTTATATTCTGCTTAAACTCCATAAAGAGTTTCTGCAATAGAAAGTACTATAATCAAAGTGGAATAAACGGCAAGTATTTTTGACCATATCATACATTGTATTTTTTTTAATTAAACTTTTATATATTTTGCTTAAACTCTATAAAAAGTTTTTATTAATTTCAACAAAACTGATAAAAAGGAAACTTCTTTTTTTTTATTCTCTTTAAATAAACAATGTCTATCCTTCTCGTACATCAGTAGATAAACAATTTTATAGAATAATAATAACTCATTTGTGCAAAATGAAGTTTTACATAACTAATAAAAAGTAATTTCTCTTCTTTCTTATTAAGTAAGATTTATATAACGACATTATATGTTTCTAATGAGGCCTATATTTCGGCACAGCGATTGATTTTGATTTGCTTTTGCAGTGAAATGAAGCACTAATACTTGATAACAATTTTATGGTTAAAAAAAGCATATACACGTTCAATTCCTAATCGGAAATACTATTTAGTTTAGATGTAAAACATTAGAATGCTTTGTTTGACCATACTATTTTACACGATAAACTACTAACTACGATCGATATAAGAGGATATTAGTAGGTCAATCATAACTCGACTGAAATACTTAATCAATGGTGGTGCAAGTATTATTTTATTTAAAGAGCATAAAAAGGAGAGAAATTACTTTTTATTAGTTAAGCAGAAATTAATTTTGCACATATAAGTTATTTATTATTCTACAAAATTGTTTATCTACTGATGTAAAGCACGGGAAGGATAGACATTGTATATTTAAAGAGAATAAAAAAAAAGAAGTTTCCTTTTTATCAGTTTTGTGGAAATTAATAAAAACTTTTTATAAAGTTTAAGCAACATATATGATACATTGTATGATATGGTAAAAAATACTTGCCGTTTATTCCGCTTTGATTATAGTATTTTCTATTGCAGAAACTCTTTATGGAGTTTAAGCAGAATATAAGTAGAAATAGGATGGGAGTAATGATTAAAGATTTTTTTATCAGATAATATTTTTGAAAGTGTTTATGAAAACCATACTTGCGAATGTTGACACCTTCGTAGAAGGTGTTTCATATAAAGTACTGTCTAGAGGCACAAATTCAACGTGTTTATAATACAGACCTAACACAAAGTATTTTTCATCCTGTTCCCACTGTTTTTTTATACCGCTATGGTTCAGCTGCATTTACGCACTAATCTTGGAGTGATAGAAAAGTATCTCTACTTATTTCAGTATCCATCTAATCCCCTGTAAGCTGCTAAAAATACAAATATTATTATACAATTGTAAAAAATTAATTTTTAAACATTTCTAATGCTGGATTTTTAGTTTTACAACCCTTACAAAAATTATAATACTAATCCGAATCACTATAAAAGTATCAACATTATTATTATTATTATTATTCTGCCATACATTGTTTGAATTTCACAAACTTGTCACTGTCACGGAATCATATTACTCATTATAATCTCATTTCCGATTTATTTATATATTTTTTGTATTAAATACGGATATTCAGTTATTGTAATAATAATGTTAATATATTTATAGTAATCCTACAGATTAGTATCATCATTCTTAAAGTGCTTGTAAAATTGAAAATCCAGCATCATAAATGTCTAAAAATTAATTTTTTTCCTAATGGAAAAAATAAATGTAAAAAACTAAAAAATTGTGAAATATGGTTTGAATAATGATTAAAATATTGTAAAAAAACTGTTAATATTTGTAGAAAAAAGGTCGGATTTGGGACATAAGTAACAGTATATTTCCAATGTTTACAGTCATAAACAGCTTTTTACCATACTTTACAGTTATTTTTAGTTCTTTGCACTAACTTACATCTTATAAAATATTTGTAACAATTTTGTAATAATAATTATTTACAGATTGTTAAGACTATTAACAGTTTCTTGCAGTTTCATTCTATTTATATATAGATTTTTGTTTACCAATATTGACAATAACAATTATCCACTTTTAACAGCTGTATATTAGCAGTTGTTTATTTATTTACAATACATGTATATTTACAGTTATTAACAGTTGTTTACAATTACTAACATTTTCATAAAAATCTTTATAGTAAAATAAAAATACAGAACTTTACAGCTAAATAATTAATTAAATTAAAATATTAAACAACTATTTATTATATAAACAGCTTTTTACCATACTTTACAGTTATTTTTAGTTCTTTGCACTAACTTACATCTTATAAAATATTTGTAACAATTTTGTAATAATAATTATTTACAGATTGTTAAGACTATTAACAGTTTCTTGCAGTTTCATTCTATTTATATCTAAATCTGATTAATAATTAAAAAAAAATCGATTCTATCGGGAATAGAACCCATGCCCTCATGAACTAGAGTCGACTACCTTACCATCAGCCACGGACTCTTCTTAGTACTATTGCTTCCTTTCGTCCTTATAAATTCTAAGTAGAATATATACTTATAAATTTTAAGTTGGTATCCCAAAGGAGAACGAACTTTTTACACAAAGCTCCTACATATGTAGAAGATACTGCAAATTGTAAATTAAAAAAATTTATTTTATTTTTTTTTCTTACATCTTGAAAACTTATATAAATGTTGTGAGGTAAACCTCACACCGCTGTTAATTTATAATCTACAATTATGGAGGGAAGTCTTGTCGAGGGGAAATACCTGAAAGAAGAAAGAGAGATATCAGTATATATAGTTAATTTATAAGGTTAGCGTAGAAGAAGAATATACAGGGTGTCCTAAAAGTAACGATACACCCAATAAATATTCCAGGTAAAAGCTTTTTTAAAAAAGGTGAAGGTCATTAAGTAACTTTTTACGACGAATCCAGTGGTGAACTTGAATTGACCTCCAACTTGTCATTCAAGGTCATTTCAAGGTCAACTTTGTCTTTTTAAATGGGAACCCCTATTTTTGATAACAGCAATCGAAAGAGCGAGAAATTTTACATCTAAACATGTACTCAGGTCATAGGTCAAGGTGACCTTGAACCTTCTGCTGAAGGTTATTAAGTTTTAGGTATGGATCGGCTCCGATCTGTACTTGTTTGACTTAGGGGTATTAAAAAGGTCAAGGGAATTCTTGTAATAATGGTATCCAATGGTGACCTTGGATTTGACCTAGCGTTAGACCTTGAAGGTCATTGGAAGGTTAACCTTTTTTTTAATGAAAACGGCTATTTTTCACAACACCAATCAAAAGAGCGGGAAATTTCACTCGAACCTGCTATGGATTAACTCCAATCTGTAAGTTTGAACCTTCAAAGTCATTGCGAGGTCAGTTTTTTTACATTTAGCGTTACCCAGGAACAACGACGTGGACGTAGTAAAATCTGTTCCCTTTGGGGTGCTTGATTTACATGAGTCCCCTCGTCTCTCCGAAGTGAATGGAGAGCAGTTCGAGCACTTAAAGTAAGATGAGATTATTACTGCTAATAATAAAGTGTGAGAGGCAAGGGAACTCACGTTAATCAAGTACCCCAAACATGAGAGGCAAGGAGACTCACGCAAATCAAGTACCCCAAAGGGAACAGATTTTACTACGTCCACGTCGTTGTTCCTGGGTAACGCTAAATGTAAAAAAAATGACCTCGCAATGACCTTGAAGGTTCAAACTTACAGATTGGAGTTAATCCATATAAGGTTCGAGTGAAATTTCCCGCTCTTTTGATTGTTGTTGTGAAAAATAGCCGTTTTCATTAAAAAAAAAGTTAACCTTCGAATGACCTTCAAGGTCTAACGCTAGGTCAAATCCAAGATCACCATTGGATACTATTATTACAAGAATTCCCTTGACCTTTTTAATACCCCTAAGTCAAACAAGTACAGATCGGACCCGATCCATAGCTAAAACTTAATAACCTTCAGCAGAAGGTTTAAGGTCACCTTGACCTATGACCTGAGTACATGTTTATATACTAATATAGTACATATATAGTATAATATAATATAATACATATAATATAGTAGTTAAATAGTACATTTATGGGATATTCCACACGAAGTGGTCCGATCAAAATTTTAAAATGCTCCAAATTTTTGGTACACATTGCAAATGTTTTTCAGAATACAGAAAAAATTTTTGGTACTGGAATCTATTTGCTCAAAAGTTATTCTAACCTCAAAAAGTTGATTTTTCCAAGTTTTTTTCAACACCAGCTGGGTTTACCACTATTTAACTCAAAATCTATCAACTTTTACTATAGAACATCATATGTAACATTCGTTGCTAATTGTGTCTAGAATTTATTCTTCTAGGTTAGAATTCCTAATTTCAAGGTGAATGTTATATAAACTACATGTCAATATTCAATTTGAAAATAGTGCAAGTGTGCCACAATTGATTTTTTTATCCAAAAGTCTAAAAGAAAGCTTGGAGCAATACCTTTCAAATGGTCTGTAGCATTTTTATGGCCTTCAATTCTGTAAAAAGTTATGCTAATTTAAAGAAACACCAAAATTTTTTAAAAATTTAAATGGGAAATACCATGTTAATTTTTGTGAATTTTTTGTCTTTCTTTAAATTATCATAACTTTTTACAGACTTGAAGGCCATAAAAATGCTACAGACCATTTGAAAGGTATTGCTCCAAGCTTTCTTTTAGACTTTTGGATAAAAAAATCAATTGTGGCGCACTTGAACTTTTTTTACGTTGAATATTGACATGTAGTTTATATAACATTCACCTTGGAATTAGAAATTCTAATCCAGAAGAATAAATTCCAGACACAATTAGCAACGAATGTTACATATAATGTTCTATAGTAAAAGTTGATAGATTTTGAGTTAAATAGTAGTAAACCCAGCTGGTGTTGAAAAAAACTTGGAAAAATTCACTTTTTGAGGTTAGAATAACGTATGAGCAAATAAATTCTAGTATCTAAAAATTCTTTTCTGTATTCTGAGAAATATTTGCAATGTGTACCCAAAATTTGGTGCATATTAAAATTTTGATCGGACCAGTTCACGTGAAATACCCCTTATATATAAATTGGCATATATTAGAACCCTTAAATCTTAGACAAAACGGCGGCGAACTATTTATACATTATATATATATTCTAACGGTAAGGTATTGTTTACCTTACCGTTTGACGAATTTGAGCAACACGAGCGAACAGTATCGTAATGTTCGCATCGGCTCGAGCCGGCGAGATTCGGCTCGGCTCGGTTCGTCGTGGCTACACGGGCGAGATCGACTTCGCGCGCGAAAGATTCGCGCACACACCTGATTAGAGAGCTGAGGTAAGAGATTCGCGCGCGTTGCGGAGAGATATAGCCGCCTCCTTACGCGACAGGTGTGATCCTCCCCGCGTCCCGTTTTCAGCTTCCCGTACTGTGTTTTGCCGTGTGTTCGTGTGTGCGTTTCGACTGCAGGCCGATCCTGCATTTGCAGTGAGTGGTGCAACACCGTGCATCTGCCTGCAGCCACACAACCTTGGTGCACGGGCGAGCGGACAATCCGTCCTACACCGCAGTGAGAGTTAGAGAGAGAGAGAGAGAGAGAGAGAGAGAGAGAGAGAGAGAGACCGATCGGCTGGTCGTTGTTTACAAACGACTACAGCAGCGTATAAAGTAAGTGGTACCACTTCACGCGATCGTGTTTTTATTCACAATTAATAAATAATCATATTGCTTTATACCAGTCCCGTCGACTGGGTACATTATTTTAGTTCGCGATATTTTTTCCCCCTTTTCTCTGCATTCGGCGGATTACAGACTTGTAATAAAAGCGCAGACCTCGGCGACAATCAGAAATTGTTTATTATTTATCTTTTATATTTATTTCAATAAATTCAATTTATTGTCATATTAAAATTCGATATTCGAGTAATTGAATTTTAACCCACGTACGATTCCTTCCGTATTCCTAAGAGCTCGTACATTTCTGGTTGACAAGTGCTCGACGCAATATCCCTGTTTCGCGGTCAATTTCAGATTTGATTTTTACCTGGTTGTTATCTGCAACAGTAACTCGGTTTCAGACTAACACCTAATAGATTTGGTAGAGCGGACAGGTAACCGCCGCCGCAACACGGGAAAAATACGTTTATTTAAATGTGGTAAATTTAACCGTACCGTTGAGCAGCCGCGATATTAAAATAAACATCCGTGCGGCAACCAAACTGTTACAATATATACTAGGGGGACCTTGCCCCCCTGCGCGCTTCGCGGGCCAACCCCCTATTATTAATTTCGAAAAAGGTTTTTCGTAATTAATTTATTTAAAATAATGTTTTAAATTATATTATTAATATATATAAATAACATTTTATAAATGTTGAATTCTGAATTCTTAGACACGGCGGCGGCGGCGGCGGCGAAATATTTATATATTATAGATAGATATATATATATTTTTGTTGGATGTTAAGGAGCGAGCACAATCAGTGTAGCTATTCGTAGCGAGGCTCCCCTCCCCGACCGCGGAGCTCTCGAGCTCTCGGCTTCTCGGGCCTGCGAAGCGAGCGTGCGCGGCACTGTTGCGCGGGAGCAGCTCTCTCGCTTCGTCTCATTCGTTCTTGAACGATCGCGGACGCCGGACGTGCTACTTTATTTTGTTCAAATAAATTTTTTTATACAGCTTGAGTTTTTGTCAGTTTAATTAAAGTGTAAATTGAATAAATCTAAGTATAACAGAAGGTAGTGTTTTTATTATTAATATTCCCTCTCTCCTCTCTCCTACAGATTATTTAAAACCTCAATAATTTTTATAATAGAATAATTTTAAAAATGTAATAATTGTTGTATTTATTTTTAACCCATTGTACACATATACACACAAACACACACGCACATATATATATATATATTAGAACGGGTACGGATTTCGAGTGTCGGCGTAGACAGGTCCCTGGATTATCGGCGACGTTCGTCGATAGGACCAAGTCGACTAGCCGGGATAATTGCGAATAGTAGCGCAGTGGTGAGGCTTCTGCCTCGCGCTCCCGGGATCTTGGGTTCACGCCCCGATACCTTCGTTGATTTTTTTATTCCTTATATTCAATTCGTACCCCGTTACAAATGGCGCCCAACTCAAAAACCCACTTGCCAGAAGAGACGAAGAAATTTATCTTCGCCTGGCTCATCCTCGACCAAAGTCGGTCACAAACTCCCATTCCCATCACCACAGTCCCGGTGGATTTCCCCGCGAGAACGTCAAAAAGTGCGGGGGTACGACTGTAGGAGAAAAGCCTGTGTGTCTCCCGGCACAGTGTGTATACGTATACGCATTACACCTTCAAGGTAGGCACTAGACGTAGGGGAGTTTGAGTTTCTGGGATCTCAAGCGTGGTGGTGCAAACGCACGGCTATCTCTAACGAGGCTCCCGGTGCTCAGAAAACGGTCTTCTTGACACCGGTCGAGCAGGGACAATCTTCGCCTCTCTAGCCCAGGTGATCGAAGTGATCAAACGGCTCCCCGAGGGCGTAGGTCGCGTTTGGGTGGGGGATATAACGGGTACGGATTTTCGAGTGCCGGCGTAGGTAGGTCCCTGGATTATCGGCGACGTTCGTCGATAGAACCAAGTCGACAAGCCGGGATAATTGCGAATGGTAGCGCAGTGGTGAGGCTTCTGCCTCACGCTCTCGGGATCGTGGGTTCACGCCCCGATACCTTCGTTGATTTTTTTATTCCTTATATTCAATCCGTACCCCGTTACAAAATATATATATATATATATATATATGGGCTATTTCACGTCAAAAAAATTTTAGGTGTTAAAAATAATTTGCCTAAGAGTTATTCCACCATAAAAAATGGAAATTTTTCAATTTTTTTAGAAAAATTACTATTTTCGAAGCCATTTATCTCAAAATCTATTGATTTTTTCGAAAAAACATTATAAACAACTTTTGTGCAAAATAATCTTTAGAACTTATCTACTTGGGTTACAATTCTCAATTTTAAAATCTTGAAGAGATAGAACGCCTGGAAATATTGAATATCAAACTAGGAGACGCAAACCCCCCGCGCCAACCCCCCGCGCCAACCCCCTGCGCAAGTTTCTGTACTCAGGCTGCGCCTGAGAACAAAAATTTATAAGGCACGACCGAATATAGCTCGCGCTTCGCCCTTGCACCGTTGGTGGTTTTTATTATTATATAAAATAGTAATAATAATTATTATTAGAATTGTAATTATAGTATGCAGAATTATTATTTTGCATATACATATATGTTCTAATAATAAATTTAAAATGTATTTATAGATGTTAAATTTTAGATATTATTCTAATATTCTGAATATCAATGTATTGAAGAGAAAAGTGTTGTTCCTCAAATATCTCAAAAATTTAAAAAAAAATATTTGGCAAGAAAGAAGTAATAGGAAACACATTTTTGAAAGAAGAGGTAACGTTAAAAAAATACATATGTACATAATTTACATATGTTTATATAAAACCGTATAGTTTATTTTTTCTACATTAATGTTCCTTCTAAAAAATATTTGGTAAAACAATATTAATGCGGGGACGTATATTTTGGACAGTAAAGGTAAGTTAATGTGATAAAATATTGTGCAATTTAAATTAGTCTATATGATACAATATAATTAATTTATTTATTCGATATAGAGCAGCATTCATGTATATTGTTTAAATTTGTTAATTTTTGAAGAAATTCATTTGTATGAAGCTTTGTTTTTTTTCTTATGCAGTTGGTGGAATGGTTACTGGAGCATTATATAAATTTAATTTAGATCCCAAAGATGTGTTATCAGGTGCCTTCTTTGGTAGTATATTTAGAGTAGTGTATGGTACCTATATGTACTTTATGTTTAAAATGAAAAAATGAAAAAATGATAAACTTAAAAATGAAAAAATTAAATCTTAAAAATTTAAAAATTTAATAATTTAAAACGTTTAAGAATATAGCAAAATTACTTATGTGAGGCTTAAAAAACGGGAAACTAATTTTTATGAACATTTTGGTAGTAATTTTTTATAATTTTATAAAAACTGTATATGACAATTTTTGTGGTTGATTTACATTCCGAATAGAGGTGAATGTTTCCTTCATATTTTTTTTATTTGTGTTTACAAATTTTGGGCCTTATAAATTTTATATTTGCAAATACTTTCATACATGAGTATTGTAACGGGGTCTGCCTCTAATTAAGACCGAAATTAGAAGCATGGCCATAGAGACCACGGTATGGGGTCTCTACCTCTTCCGATGCGGTCAATGCGGCCCGCGCGTACCGATGTACTTACCTCGGCCGCACTGTGCAATACCGGTACCTCCGTTAAATCGGGCGGCTTTTCCTTGCCGTCCAGGTATGATGACGCGGGGAACACCGCGCTCTCCGTCTTTGTTTCTCGGTTTGTTTCTTACCTTTACCTTAGCCTCCGAGTACGTGAACTCGAGAGGCTCATTACTCGGCGTGAGTTTTGCCTCTACAAAGTGGTTTTGGGATATTCGGACTCAATCGACAACACGACATATACATGCAAAAGTAAATAACTTCAAGTTAAATTAATTACGTTCGATTTATTAACTAAAATTAATGTTACAACTAAAGAAGATTACAAGGGAATATAATGAGGTGCGCGATTGTGTCATATATACGTTACGCGAAGTTCCAAAAAATGGTGTCTCGAATGAAGACGCGTCGATCCCTCGGCGGGATCGTCCTAAGCTAAATCACGAGGAAAGCTTAACGAGGTTTACTTCTAAGTATTAGAGTGAGAGAGACGGGAGTCGCCGGCCGAGTCGTCCCTTCTCTCTCGCTCTCGATTTTGAACGCGTTGCCCGCTGGCAACGATGATCCGCTCGCGATCTCGCGGTATTAAAGTAAGGGATTTTATCCCGACTTACGCTTGATGTGGCGTCCTTACAATGTCCCGGACGCCAACTACGCCTTAGGCCTCCTAGCCGTCTATCGGGCAGGTAGCCTTCTCGTCGAGGCAAAGGACCAAGGACAAACACAGAAGGGGAGACGGTGGAGCACGTCGCGCACCGTCTCCTTCGTGGCACGATTCCCACACGAACCACTACGTCGAGCCCCGCTTCCGTGGGCTCGCTGCGTTCCACTCGTCTACGGCGATAACACGCGTATCCCGGGAAACGTACCGATCCTCGATCGCTCGTCTGCGTCGCGGTAGACTTTCCTCGCACGTGTCGTTTACTCGCTCGTAGCACGGCCCAGCTCAACCGTAGCGTAGACCGTCCTTCGCAGTACTCTGTCGTATCCGTACTCGTACTCTTACTCTACCGAGCTCGTCCTGTTTCGTATCCGTACTGTACCGTACTAAATTTTCCGTGGGCCATCCAGAGGTCCTCTCTCCCTCCCTTGCGCGCGGATCGTTGTTCGTTCGCCGCGCCGTTTCCGAGAAAAGCAATTATACCGAATGCTCGCGTTTACTAAACGATATTAATTTAATTCAAAACGCCTTTCAATAATTAATACCGTTACACCCCTCCGCCAGACGCTGGATAACCTCTTGTTTTACAGCTCTGTATTCAAACGCGACATTCTACGTATAGGAAGTGGATAGGGTGGAATAAATGAACTTAATCGGGAGAATACCTTTGATTATTGAGTATTATATTATGAAAATAAAGGGTATACACTTTATAAGAACATTATTTTGTAAGTAGACTTGTAATAAAATCTTATTGCGACTCCTTGCGTGGAGTCACATACGCTTGTAATGGAAACGCTTCTCCGGACATTGGTGCGAATCCTTTACTCCTGGATAGCCGCACACATAGCAGCGGTGCTCCTTCGGATGGGTGGTGCGATACGTTCGCTTCGCAGCCTCCCTTTTCATCTTTAATTCGAGGAACAGCTCCTGTTTCTTGGCTTCCTCGACTTTTCGTCTAGCTTGACGTATGCGAGCTTCTGCTGCTCTTTCCTCGCGCTCGGCTCGTTCCAGAGCTTCTTGGCGTTCGCGCCGCGCGCGCTTGAGCTCTTCTTGCGCTTTACGAGCGAGACGTTCTTCTTCTCGACGAACTCGCTCGTTCCGACGTCTTTCGGCTACGATTGCCGCGATTTCCTGGCGGCGCTCCGCTATTACGCGGTCCCATTCGACGGTGAGAGCCTCACCGTCGACTCCTCCTTCGCGTCGTAGCGTATCATAGCGAGTGTATGCGGACTCTTCTCGCCCTTCGAGGTACAGCCGCTCTTCCCATACCGCTTGTAATTCCTTCTCTAAGAGGAACCATTCTCTCTTCAAATCGTACTTTGCGGTTTCCTCTTCTTCTGGGAGCGGAGGGACTTCCGGGTCCGCCTTTTCGCCTTGATTGTCGAGTTCTAATTTCCCGGTCTCGCCTGTCTCCTCCGACTTTGGCGGGTGTCCCAAGCCGCCCGACTGGGTAGCCGGCGCTTCCGGGACTTGATCCTCGTCCTAGGCACGTACGACTGCTTTGATGCAATGGGGGCGTCGTAGGACAGGTATTTCCCCCATTACCTCGTACGTTGCCTCTTGTGTAATCGGCGGTTTTACCATGCTCGCCATACGTGCATTGGGACTCGGTCCCATCGCCTCCAGCAAATCCGCAGCATCTAGCAATACGTCCGTCGCTGGAGTGCCGTCTTCGGTCTTTAGCTGCGCCATGAGGGACATTAGGCGCGCGACGTTCGCCAGTCGCGTGGGATCTATAGGAGGGGCCTCCTTGGAGCTGGCCCCCGGAACTAAACTTCCTTCCATGCTTGGGAAGTTCGTCCTGTAAAACAAAAGGAAAAGAAAGGTTAGGAAAATGGGCGCGCCTGAGAGTTTCTCGTCGTTCGCGTTTTTCTCGGTGAGAAGGTCGTCGGGTCAATCGGATTAATTTTCTTCTTCGAACCTTTTGGTCGACCGGGACCTCGATTTACGCGCGCGTCCTCAGCTGTACTTTCTGGCGTTCTATTGAATACGCGCGACGTTATAATTCCGTTTTTCCGCGGTCTTCCTCGCTTCTTCACGCATCGCGGTTTATCGACGCTCGTTTCTCTCGTTTTCGAGGCGCGCTCGCCTGTTTCGCTCGCCGTGGGGGTATCCGATCCCCTTCTATTCTTACATTGGGCACGCTCGCCCGTTTCGCTCGGCGTTGGCGGGTCGCTCATCGCCTCTTCTGCGCTTTCCCCCGGAGGTTGAACGAATCTGTCGTCAACGTCCCTTTCTTGATCCTCTTCCTCTCGATGTCGTTTTAGATGGACTATGTGTATCGGTTTTTCCGTTTTTCCATCTTCATGCATTAATTCGTAGGTGTTGTTACCTAGTTTTGCTACAACCAAGTACGGGCCTACGAATTTAGGAGCTAATTTCGAAGCTAGTCCTTGAGCTGCGGAGGAAAGTACTCGGTTCCTTCGCCATACCGTTTCTCCAAGTTGCAAAGTTATTTCGCGCTTATCCGCGTCGAAATATTTGGCCTGCCTGCTTCGGGACTCTTCCGAATTTACATTCGCTCTTTCGTGCAAGTCCGGTAATCGAAGCATTTTATCTTTCCATGCTTCGATAGTTTCTTTCTGCAAGAAAGTCTCTACGGCTCGCTCTTGTTCTCGACGAGCCGTTTTTGGCGAACGAGGTTGTCTCCCGTAATTTAGCAGTGCCGGGCTCCAGCCCGTGGAACTTTGCTCGGCCGAATTGAGGGCGAAGATTACTTCTGGTAATTTTTCTCCCCATGTTCGGTGATTTTCTTCGATAAACGATGTAATCATCGTTTTGACTGTCCTGTTTGTCCTTTCGACAGGGTTGGCTCGAGGGTGATATGGAGGTGTCGTTTCGTGGTGTACTCCAATTTCCTCGAGGTATTTGTCGATGGTACGGTTTTTGAATTCCGTACCATTATCCGAGACAAACGTCTCCGGCGTGCCGAATCTTAAGATCACTCTCTCTTTCAGATGTCTAAGAATCGTCACTGCATTCGCTGCACGAATGGGTACGCATTCTACCCATCGCGTAAACAGATCTTGGAATATAAGGATATACTCGTGTCCTTGTTTATTCTTTGGGAGGGGTCCCATCACGTCCCCTGCTACGATCTGCCATGGGCGTTCGACCTTTCGTCATCCCATTAAACCAGCCGGTGCACGTTGTTCAACTTTGCATTGTTGGCAAATTAAACATTTTCGGACGTGCGCTGCTACGTCTTTGTAATACTGCGGCCAGTAATACTGTTGCCTGACTCGCGCGAAAGTCTTTTCGCGACCGAGGTGTCCAGCGGTTGGATCGTCGTGACATTCCTTCAAGACGATCCCCCTCCTCTCCTTTGGTACGACTAGCTTCCATGCGTCGTCGTCTCCAATATTATCTTCGATTTTAGGGTCTGGGCGGTACATATACAATTGCCCCCCTATAACCTTTCGAGTTGGGTGGTTCCGCGGGTTTTCTTGTACTTCTTTTACTAACTGCAAGTACCAAGAATCATTTGTTGTCGAGGCCCATGTGACTGTTCCGATAGTCACGTCGTCGTCCTCGAACATTCTCGAGAGTGCATCGGGCACGTGATGCAACGCTCCTTTTCTGTATTCGGTCTCGAACGTGTAACCTTGTAGTTCGAGAGCCCATCTTGCTAATCTGCCTGTTGGATTATGTAAGTTACATAACCACCTTAGGCTGCTGTGGTCCGTGATTACTTTAAAGTTATACCCCTCTATATATGGGCGAAACTTTTTTATGGCCCAAATTACGGCGAGGCATTCTCTCTCTGTCACGCTGTAATTTCTATCTGCCTGTGTCATCGTACGGCTAGCGAACTCGAGTACGTGTACGTTGCCATCGATTTCTTGAGTGAGTACCGCTCCCAAGCCGGTATCACTAGCATCTGTTTGAATCACGAATCTTGCGTTGAAGTTCGGCCTCTGTAATATAGGGGCCGATGCTATTAGTGCTTTCGCATGCTCGAAAGCTGCTTGCTCTGCTTCGAGCCAGTCGTATTTGCGTCCTTTCTTTGTTAACGCGGTTAAAGGCTCAACGATTGTAGCAAAGCTTCTTAGGAATTTTCGGTACCACGACGTCATGCCTAGGAAACGTCGTAGCTGCTTTAGGTTACGTGGAGCTGGGTATTTTATGATAGGTTCGATCTTTTCTGGATCGGGCCTAAATCCATTACGATTTACCAAGACGCCGAGGTATTTAACCTCGTCGCGTCCGAATACGCTCTTTTCGCGGTTTATGGTTAGTCCCGCGTCTTTTATTCGCTGTAACACTTGTTCGAGGCAACGTAGATGCTCTTCGAACGTTTCCGTGACGATTATTATATCGTCAAGGTATGCGAATGCGAATGGTTCGAGTTTCGGGCCGCGTTGACCGCATCGGGAGAGGTAGAGACCCCATACCGTGGCCCCTATGGCCATGCTTCTAATTTCGGTCTTAATTAGAGGCAGACCCCGTTACATTGTTAAGTCCATGAGTTGTAGTTGGAGGGCCTTTACTCGGTTTGATAGGTCCCCCATAAACTTGACCATTTCCGTCGGCATGTCGTACTGTATGCCGTCGTGTGTCTCGAGCGTTATCCACCTGTTTGGGTCTGTTTGCTCGTTTGTTGGTCTGTTTCTATCTTCGACCGGTTCGCTAACGCCGGTCGGTGTCATGTTTACTTGAACTAGCGGGTCTCGTGCGAGTATTTCTAAAGGATGCCTTGCCGTGGCTTCGTTGTCCTCGTCGCTTTCGACCGATGTGTCCGCGTCTTTTTGTTTATATTTGTCTATAAACGTTTGTCTCAACGCGAGTCTGTTTTGGCGGGTTATTTCGTCGTCCGCCTCTTCACCGGGTTTGAAGTCGGTAGCTGTATAGTTACCGAGTAACCACTTTTCGATTCTACTCAGCTGTTCGAGTTTCGTTCCGGACTCGATCAGCTGCATGTAATTAAGTGCTTCGTGGACATTTTCTGAGCTTAAGCTCCAGCACCAGTCTTCGAGTGCACGGATGGTTTCGTCGGCCATCTTAAATTACGCCGCTTATCAATTTTATAAACGTTTATTCACAGACAATCGTGCGCTTGAATTATAAGCGTCTAATTGTCGTGTTTACAATATAAAATGTTAGTGTACCTAACCTGCACACTATTGTCTGTGTTACTCTATTCGCAGAGTACGTATAAGTGCGAGTACGGGCTTCCTATTTTACGCGAATTGCCGCTTTGCGATTCGCTTAAACGCCTATACCCTCAGAAAAATTTTAATTTATGAAGGAGTATATTAGTTTAATGTGAAGGAAAAGTTTCCTTCGCAACGAAAATTAAACAACTTTAGTTTTAAACAAAAAAAAATTAAATTAAATTTACCTTTCTTAATAATTGTTTCTCCTTCGAAAAAAATTATATTTTTCTCACGAAGTCGGTGGCTATTTTTTTTTTTTTTTTTTTTTTTAATTATTATATGAATGATTTTATGAGTACGAAAAAAGGAAAGAAATACAAAATTAATAAACTCCTATATTAATTTTTCAATAATTGTATTTTGATAATTTTGCCAAATTTTTCTCGATAAATTTTTCCTGTTATTTCCTATTAAATGACTTAATCATCCTTGCATTAACTAAATATTTATTTATTTTACTCATTAATCCTTAAATAAATTTATTTACTAGAATATTCGATTTAATTGAAATCCAAATCACAATTACTAATTTTTCACTATTTATTTAATGCAAGAATTTTGTGTAACAAATTCGTTAAAAAAGGAAAATTTAATAAAATCATTTATCGAGCGAATCAAAATGTCCGCTCGCTTTAATAATTAGTTCGATAAGAATAACAGGATTCTTATGTACCGACTTCGCCTTCCGTGTGAGCAGAAATAAAATAAAATAGAATTTTAAATTTTATTTGCGCTCTCTCTCGCACTTATGTAGTCGAATTTTCGGTGCTTGAAAGTCGCACCGAATTACATTTGTTTTCGACTAGCGCTCGTACGTAAACAATACCGCTCTTGTTTACTTGTATCGGCGCGGGCTTTCCTCGTCGCGGGGTCTCTATTTACGAACGATCGAGAAGTTTCACGTCTGAAATTCTCTTCGTTTGTCTTTTTCTAGACTCGCGAACGCGCCTAAACTAAGTAAAAATTGGACTATTTGCTTGTATTCTCGGGCGTCGCGCAACGAGACGTCCGATATCAAAGAACCACTTTCTTTAATCAAAATGCACCTTAGTTATACGTAACTAGCAAGGTGTAGTTTTTATTTAATTTAAACGAACACGTTGGGCGCCATGTAACGGGGTCTGCCTCTAATTAAGACCGAAATTAGAAGCATGGCCATAGGGGCCACGGTATGGGGTCTCTACCTCTCCCGATGCGGTCAATGCGGCCCGCGCGTACCGATGTACTTACCTCGGCCGCACTGTGCAATACCGGTACCTCCGTTAAATCGGGCGGCTTTTCCTTGCCGTCCAGGTATGATGACACGGGGAGCACCGCGCTCTCCGTCTTTGTTTCTCGGTCTTACCTTTACCTTAGCCTCCGAGTACGTGAACTCGAGAGGCTCATTACTCGGCGTGAGTTTTGCCTCTACAAAGTGGTTTTGGGATATTCGGACTCAATCGACAACACGACATATACATGCAAAAGTAAATAACTTCAAGTTAAATTAATTACGTTCCATTTATTAACTAAAATTAATGTTACAACTAAAGAAGATTACAAGGGAATATAATGAGGTGCGCGATTGTGTCATATATACGTTACGCGAAGTTCCAAATAATGGTGTCTCGAATGAAGACGCGTCGATCCCTCGGCGGGATCGTCCTAAGCTAAATCACGAGGAAAGCTTAACGAGGTTTACTTCTAAGTATTAGAGTGAGAGAGACGGGAGTCGCCGGCCGAGTCGTCCCTTCTCTCTCGCTCTCGATTTTAAACGCGTTGCCCGCTGGCAACGATGATCCGCTCGCGATCTCGCGGTATTAAAATAAGGGATTTTATCCCGACTTACGCTTGATGTGGCGTCCTTACAATGTCCCGGACTACGCCTTAGGCCTCCTAGCCGTCTATCGGGCAGGTAGCCTTCTCGTCGAGGCAAAGGACCAAGGACAAACACAGAAGGGGAGACGGCGGAGCACGTCACGCACCGTCTCCTTCGTGGCACGATTCCCACACGAACCACTACGTCGAGCCCCGCTTCCGTGGGCTCGCTGCGTTCCACTCGTCTACGGCGATAACACGCGTATCCCGGGAAACGTACCGATCCTCGATCGCTCGTCTGCGTCGCGGTAGACTTTCCTCGCACGTGTCGTTTACTCGCTCGTAGCACGGCCCAGCTCAACCGTAGCGTAGACCGTCCTTCGCAGTACTCTGTCGTATCCGTACTCGTACTCTTACTCTACCGAGCTCGTCCTGTTTCGTATCCGTACTGTACCGTACTAAATTTTCCGTGGGCCATCCAGAGGTCCTCTCTCCCTCCCTTGCGCGCGGATCGTTGTTCGTTCGCCGCGCCGTTTCCGAGAAAAGCAATTATACCGAATGCTCGCGTTTACTAAACGATATTAATTTAATTCAAAACGCCTTTCAATAATTTATACCGTTACAGTATATATATATATATATATATATATATATATATGTACACCTGCCCGGGAAAACTATATATTGTATATTTCATAAGATATATTTTTTTCAATATATCGTTTTTATTGTTTATATAATTTATAAATTCATCGAAATCATCTTTAACAGAAAAATTAAATATTAAATGTATAATTAATTAAACATTAGATAAAATATTAAAATAAATATTACTGTTTTTAAAATGCATTTAGAAGAATTATCCAATATGCATATTGTCACATATAATTGATATTATATATGTTATATCTGTAACAAAAATTTTTTATTATTAATTATAAATAAATTGACAAAGTCAAAACTATACCTTTTAACTTAATCATTAAGAAATACTACTGCATTTTTGATTATTTCGATATTAATAAACTAATCAGGATACTGAAATACAAAAAGACTTATTATATTTAAAACAATAATAATTTAAAATGAAAATTAGATAATTTTATAATATACCCTGTGACTTTAATCTTATGGAATGCCATTAGGAATATAATATTTTATTGATATAATATTAATTGGAATGCTACTGCTGGTTGTTGTTTTTATTCAGTGTAGCATTCATTGGAATTCTGCTGCCCTTTGTTATTTTTATTCAGCGCTGCATTCATTGGAATGCTGCTACTCTTTGTTATTTTTATTTCGCGCTGCAGTCATTAGATTCTTGTTGTTCATTTTTTTTAATTTTTTTAAAATTTAGCATTTATAGATTTTTTAGTTAATTATGTTTTTGTTTATAATACTTCTTTGCACACAATGTTCTTAGTGTATGTTTTGTTTTTATTTTTTAAATTATTATCTTTAATTTTTGCATGATTTTCTAGCAAAATTTTTAAATTTTTCCTACTTTTAGTTCTTGAAAGAGCAACATATAATTGGCCGTGACTAAAAACTGGTGATGGCAAATACACACCCACTTCAATGTACGATTGTCCTTGTGATTTATTAATTGTCATAGTAAAACCTAAACGAATGGGAAATTGTTCACGACGCATATTAAATGGTATTTCTTCTTTGGTTGGAGACAATGCAATTTTTGGTAATAATGCTAATTTTCCAGAATTATTTCCATTTAAAATTTCTGCTTGGATTGAATATTTCATCAGTTTTGTTATTGATAATCTGGTTCCATTACAAAGACCTTCGTGTAAATTTATATTTCTGAGAAGAATTATAATAGCACCAATTTTTAATTGTAATTTATGAGGTGGAAGTCCATTAGGTCAAAGTATTTAAAAATTCTACAGGTAACATAACATCAAGATTTTCTCCATTATCATCTTCTGCTGTATCTATACTTAAGTATTCAACACTTTCACCTTCCATTATAGCTATTATTTTATTGTTAATATCGATTACATCATTATTTGTTGGTGCCAATATAACTTTATCATTTAAACTTTTATCATTTACTTTTATTTTGTTTCCAAAAATTTTAACAATGATGTTGTTTTCTTTTACCATTATGTCATTAGGTATTTCAAGTAATTCATTTTCTTCTTCGAAAATATTTGCACGTTTTCCTTCACCGACATCCAATAACCAATCTTTAAAATTGTTGTCGTCTTCTGTTACTCGAAGATTTTTATTCAACGCCATGCGTTTAAAATTCTGCCATAGATAACTGTACTTTACTGAATTTTCAATAACATCAATGCGACTTCCATGTCGAACAACTGGTAATGTTTGTCTAAAATCTCCTGAAACAAGCATAATTTTATCACCAAATATTTTTTTGTTGTTACATAAATCTTGAAAAGACGATCGACCGCTTCAAAAGCAAATTTTGAAGTCATAGATATTTCATCCCATATTATTAATTCTACTTCTTTTAGTGTTTTACCGTCTTTTGAGTTATATTTTATATTGCATGTAGTATTTTCTGTAATATTAAGAGGTAATTTAAATGTTGTAAGTACTGTTTTTCCATTTTTTAATAAATTTGCTGCTATTCCTGTCCAAGCAACACATAGAAATGGTATATTTGAAAGATTTAGATAATGTATCAAAACGTTCAGTAAATAACTTTTTCCACTTCCTCCTGGTCCATCTATGAAAATACAATTTTCTTTTTTGTTCTTTAAACATTTTAAAATATATTCATATATTATTTTTTGTTGGTCTTTTAATGAATTGACTTTATTTTGAAAATCATTAAATGCATAAGTTTCTTCATAGCATTCCGTTATGTCATCAGATTTGTTTATGTGTGTTGTTATATGTGGTAAATTAAAATCATTTAGAGAATATACATTTATTTGTAAATTTCTTTCAATTATATTTAATGCTAAATTTTCATGAATATTTTTTTCTAATTTTTGACTATAAAATAAATATTTGTATTTTTCATATAAATTTCTTGCATTAATAGGATTATGAAAAACACAAATAAATGAAAATAATTCACAAAGGGAAGTAGGAAACTGTACTTGTGTTGCTTCTTCTAAACATCTATCCCATTCATCATCTTCATTTACTAATCCTTTAGCAATAGCAGCTTCGTAAAATGAATGATATATAATACCATTGATTGTGCGCAAATCTTCGAATGAAGTAGCTCCTTTGACATGCAAAAGTAATAATCTAATAAAATATCTTGATCTATTTTTTGGATTGACTAAATACATTCTGCTTAAAATAGGTTTATTGAATTTTTTTCTTTTATTCCATTTTTTTAATTTATTGTCAAATACATAATAAATTGGTATTTCAGAATATAAATAGTTTTTTGCATCAGAATCGTTTTTATTTAATTTAAGATATGCAGTTAAAGTCGTTTCTAGAATTTTATTTATTATTTGTTCTTTTCCATCTTCAAAGTATACTTCTTGCTCATTTTCATCGTGAATTGCTAATCTTATAATAGCATGTGATATTTGGTGTAAATTATATTCTAACAGTCTGTGCATAGCTTCTGGTGGACATAAATACCTTGTATTTATATATTGTTTTATTTCATCATAATCACATTCTTAACTATCAATTTTTTCATTTTCGTCGGAATTATCGTTAAAATTGATATTCATATCACGTATTTCAATAAATGCACAGTCATGTCCTTTGTAGTAATATTTAAATAAGTATTTTATACATTGTACAGTAGAACATATTTCTACGTTGATATGGGAATTAAATTTTAAGAGCAAATAAGGATTATATGGAACGAAAAATTGGTTATCAGCTATTTTTAAACCATTTCTACTCTTAAAATGAATTTTTTTGCCATCATCTCTTCGCATATAAATTGGATATCCGGATGATCCAAAAATTGTTTTTGAATTATACTTCTTAGGAAAACTTTCTGTACATTTTTGTGTAGTTTTATCCATGCAAGGAGAATTCAAGTTTTTTATTCCGCAAGAACCACGAATCATGAATTGTTTTCCAATACTATGTAAACGTGGATAAATTTCTTCATTTGAAATTTCTGCACTTATATATTCGTCGACTATTTCAGGAGTTTTGATTTTTTCATTTAGAAACAAAAGCATATGCATATGTGGAAGTCCTCGCTTTTAAAATTCAATGACATATGTATACGCGATACTTTTTCGTAAAACTCCTTGTTTAACTACTAATTCTTTTAGTTCTTTTACTTTTTGTTGAAAAACTTTAACAACAATATATGGTCTGTCAATTGGGTCTTCATATTTTTCTATATTTTCAATTATTTCTTTCCATTTTGGATTGCATGTCATTGTTATAAATAAGTCTGGTTTTCCATAATGATTTACGAGGGTCATTGAATCAATATAATTTTGTTTTAATAATCTTGCATTTCCAGTAAAATTGGATGGTAAAATGATCATTTTTCCAATTTTAATATTTTCAGATTCTTTTTTTTTATATAAATAATCCATTACACCTTTATAACAATCGCTTCGTAAAATGTTTTGATTTTTTTAAATAAAATATAATCTTGAACTTTCAACTTTTACAAATGCATCGATTATTGCCTGTTGAGATACTTTTCCCAAATTAAGATATGGATTAAACCCATTTCTTACTGAAAGGCTATAATTATAAAATTGTAAATTCGTAATATTATTATTACTATTTTTACATGTTAGTTGAGGCATCCATCCGTATCCTCCATTTGGATAAATAAGTGGGTAGGTCATTGGATCAGTGTGTCTACTTATAAGTGGAATACTGATTGGTTTTTCATGTCTTGAGTATGTAACCATCGCAACTTCATTACAAGCAGCTTCATTATATATGTTTTTATCTAATTTTTCATTTCGTTTTATGGACATGGTTATTGTTTTTGGTGCGCAACCTGTTTTTGCACACCGTTCTATTTCTTCTTTTTCTATTATATGCATCATTTTATAAGCTTCAGCATACGGACTAATATCTCTTAGTAAGATATCTAATTCTCTTAATAATTCTAATTGTGTATTTGAATTATCTTTATTAGTTTTTCTTTCTATTGTTGCTAATTCATTATCAAGAACGTATAATTGTCCATATTTGCGAGCTTCATTTTCATTAGGATGCAATGCAAAAACATTGTGATATATTTGATCAAAAATTCTGATAACTTGTGGTCCAGAACCACACAGTTTGTCATAATTTGCTCCGAAACTTGCAAAAGCTAAGGCACTATTATATGTGCTAATATTTTTTCGGAAATTAATACTTTGTTCTGAAAATTCTGTTGCTAATTCCTTTAAGCGATTTGGATATACAGGATTTTCTGATAGTTTTACTTTTCCTTTGTGACAGCAATTAGAAAATTTTTTGTTTGTTGTTTTTTCAAATAAAAAATGTTTGGTCTTACAGTATTCACAAATTTCCGTCATAGAACCTAAGTAATTTTCATGAATTAATTTTTCTTTAAATTGCATATTTGCTATTAAACCTATAATTTTTGATTTACTTACAAATTCCAATGTTTTTTCGTTTTTATTAAGGAGACGTTTTTTTATTTTTTCTAATTTGCTTTTATTTTTTGAAATATTTGATTCATTATATATATTATAATATTGGCCATTACCATTAATTTTTAATTTTTTAATTAATATTACCGGTTCTTTATTTTTGTTAATATTTCTTACACTTATTGTTCGTTTTAAACTTCTTTTCAAATAAAAATTCATTAATTCATTTACATATTTAGTCATTTCTGTATTAGTTTTATAAATTTCTCTTTTGCGCAATGCTTCTTTTTCTCGTTTATTATTTAAATCATCAGAATTCATTTTTTTCATGTTTTCTATATTTCGTAGTTTTCTTTTTTGTTTATTCTCTTCTCTTATCAATATTTTTACTTTTCATGTAAGCTTCTCTTTTGCGCAATGCTTCTTTTTCTCGAATTTTTTAATTTCATCACTATTCATGTTTTGTAATTTTAGCATTTTTTGTTGTTTTCTTTTTATTTGCTTTTCTTTAAGTTTATTATATTGTTCACTTTCAATCTTCCAGTTAGTTTCTTTTTTACGCTGTCTTTCTTTAGTTTTTTTCATTATTTGCTTTTCTTTAAGTTTATTATATTGTTCACTTTCAATCATCCAATAAGTTTCTTTTTTCGCTGTCTTTCATTAGTTTTTTTCATTAATTTTTCATCGTCTTTTATTTGAATTTATCTCAATATAATTTCTTTTTTTTTAAATTTTTTTTCAACAATCGATTCATAATATTTGTATTTTCAATTTTAAGAATTCCTTCATTTTTATTTAATAAATATACGTCATCTAAATGAGTATTTTCTAAAATTAAAGAGTTATCAGTATATTCAGATGAAATGTAAGATGGCATTTCATTGTCTATTTCCATTGATACAGAATCAACATGATAATTTTTTTGTTTATTATATGAATTCATTAGTCTATGTTGTTCAATAATTAATTGTTTTTGAATATTTTTTTCAATGATATTGATTTCTTGAGCATTGAAGTTTAATTTTTTTTCAATATACGGAAATTTATGATAAATAGACCTTTGCAATGGTATTATTGAATAATCATAATTTAGGTTTTCATTAGCAAAGTTTTGTAAAACTGGAAACATCGTAATATTATTTGATTCGTATATTTTTAATAAATGATTGCGTAATTGAGGAATGTCAAATTTGATACTACATGGACATAAGTTATAAAGAATAGAAATTGCGAAGGCTATTGAAAAAATTCCACAATCATAATTATTTGTCTGTGATTGCACTGACTCAAAAGTAATTTTTAGATTTGATTTATTTGGAAATAATCTATTAAGGGGTCAAGCCTGGGTTAAATGTTTTCAATAAATAAATAATTATTATTAGAATAATTTTTTTTTTTTTAATTCTTCTCATATTAATTTTTTTTACATAATATATATGTATTATACATTATATTTATCAATATAAAAAATGTTTATAATGCATTTTTAATCCTGGTTATTAAACTTATAATGATATTAAAAAATTGATTAATTTTTGCAGTTGCCGTAGGATATTGAAGCATTGAATGCATCTTTTAATGTCTAATAAGGCTTAAAATGTTCATGGAATATACGTTTACAGACTTATGTTTTTCCTTTTCTGAAAAAAAATTAATAACAATGTATTAAATATAAAAGTTGATAATAACAAGAAAAATAGTGAATGTTATGTACGTATACGTACATAACATTCACCTAAAACTTATCTTTTTAAAAATTGGGCAACATAAGTCCGTAGAAATATATATTTTAAAAGTTTCCCCAAAATTTCAAAGTGATTCATCAACCTGGCTCTGAAATATCCTGCGGCAAGTAAGCTAAAATCATTAAAAAAGCATTAATGAGATAAATGCATTTAAAGTTTCACTTATTAGATTTAAAGTTTTACTTATTTTATAATTCTAATACCATATTCTTCAGTTATCGTACAATTTGTATGTGTAATCTTAATAATATGTATATTTAATAGGTTTATAGTGACTTTTTTCTGGTTTTATTAATATAATACTCAGTATATTTTTTTAATATACATGTATTATCTAAAATAATAGAAAGTCAACTTCTAGAATCAGTTTCTTTATAAAAAGAGGAATAAAATTTTTTAAAACTAAAAGAATACTTAGCTATTATTGAATATTAATACATGATTATTTTATATATAGTTTATGACTATTTTATATAATAATATTTATACTATGATTATTATATTATATTATATGATTATAATTTTTATTATAAGCATTAAATTTAATTAAAAGTATATGTAAAGAATGCAGTAAAAACAAATACTGTTTGACAGTTGTGTACAATATCTCTTTCTCTCTCTCTCACATGACAAGTCTTCCATAAGATTATTGATTTTTCGAATAGCCTTGTCAGGTGATAGAGAAAGAGAGAGGCATAGATAGTGTTACAGCTGCTAATGGAAGTGTGCACCAGCCACACGTTTGTAGTTCAGTTTTAAGCTATTATAATATCAAGTAGAATTATATATTATATATATTATATTATATAATATCTAAATAAAATAAGTAAAAAAAACTAGTGGTTTATAAAACTGCATGAACAAATTATATCAGATAAGTATTTGCATAACCTTAAATTTATATTTTGTTTATGTCAAGAAATTGATTCTTTGTTTCTCCATTTCAGCATAACCAATGTGTCAACACTTAGATATACAATATTTGCAGAATACAGATAAAATTATAAACAAGTGTTTTGTTATGCTCAGTGTATTTGTGCTTAGTGCGATATTATGTGGTTGAAGTTATTTTATGTGTACTTATTTGTGAAAGTGTTTCAAACCTCCAATATAATTAGTATATTTCATGCCGTAAAGTACCACTCTCTATATTCTTTTGTTTCTTCTTCTGGTCGCAATTCACATGCTCTGCAAAAATATTGCTTTGGAGGAACGTCAATTACTTTTTCATTCTCATGCAGTATCAACACCTGATACACTTATATGGCAATTCTGACTTGTTGAATCATATACTTGCTCGACAGTTGCTTTCATAGACTGTTTACCAACTTCTTTACAAACATTTTTTATCTCTGTATTAATAATGTCATAATTACTGTGAGAAACTGGACTCGGCAAATCCATATTTCCACAAAAAGTAACTAAACCAGCATGCCCATGACCAAGAGTTCTCATTGTGTACACTAACATCTATTTATTTCATAAGCGTTACTTTTTTTCCAACTTTTCTACTTGAATCAATAACAAATACCTTAAAACAGTTTGTACATGTTATTGTTATTTTACTTCCCAAACCTCTCACATCAACTTCAGAAAATTTAACTGTACCATGACAATTCTGACAAACTAAAAATTCTTCTAATGTTGGGAAAAGTAGTGATATATCTATAATTTTATTTTCTGTGCTACTTTCTTCAATGGTATCAGTTTTTAACTTTTTACTTGATCTGGATCAATGTTGATGGAAGTGCATCGTAGTTGGATCTTACTGATGTTGATAATTTTTTTATGAGCAGATGTACCAGGTATTCTGTTACTTGAGTCTGGCATTTGTTTTACTGCTCGTTTTTTGTATAAACTTATAATTAATTTCTTAAAACTAATAAAATTTATAGTTAAAAATATACTTTTAATTTAAAATCCACTGAGTATTTACTAAAATAATGTAAATACTTTATCAATGCAGGCAATATTTACTTCAAATAGAACTGTACATATTTGTGCAATATATTAGAGTAAAAAGAATCATTTATTTATTAACTATTAAATTTGAATCGTATGGTAAAGTAGATTTCTACTTTACCAAACTCTACGCTTGATAGTTGCTTCGTTTAATATACTTGTATGTAAACGTCGAAAACCTCGCAATTATTATTTTAGTTAAATTAAAATAAAATGTATTTTTTTGCAAAAATAATTTTAGAGAAATAATGTCTATTGATGCTTACTTTATTTCAATTATAACTTGCGAAAAAATTTTTTGTTTTTTTTCAAATTTTGGGATAATGTTTTATGTAAGAAATACTTTAAAAAAAGTTAATAAAAAAAAAATCGATTTTTTGAGCAGTTAACCCAGGCTTGACCCCTTAATATAAACTTTGTGTTCATTTTGTAAATATTTATTATTTAAACTATCATATATATGCACAATATTATTATTGTAATACATGCAAACCCAATGACCATTTTGCGAATTTCCAGAAAATAATAATTGAAGGTTTTTGAACTAAAAGTGTTGATTGCATATTAAACACAGTGTGGGATCTAAGTATATTATTGAATTCTAAAATGTGTTCATCATTTAACATACAAGAATCTCGGTTATAAGATTCTAATCTCATTACAACTAATTTTTGTTTTCCTGTTAAACCCATTGTAGATAACGTAGCTTATCAATAATAATTACCAATGTTTTTAGTGTGTTGATTCTATATTTTAAACTGTATCTATATTATGAACTAAATATATAAAATTTTTTATTAATAA
>CM047425.1:39762710-39980341 GCA_026168455.1 Theocolax elegans
TAGCCGGAATACCGAGTATCAAAATCTCGCAAGTGTCATTGACCGGCTCCGTGGTACTCCCTAAGCAATTACTTTTCGCCGCTTCAAATTGACCACGCAAAGCATCATTCGCGCACTCCAAGGCACCCAGACGACTCGAGATATCCGAAAACTTTTCTTCAGTCTCGGCCTCTAATAGTGAAACTCGGGAATTTAGTTCCCGAATCTCGTTTGTTAAACCTTGAACAGATGACTCGATGCGCGAGACCGAATTGTCAAGTTTTGACTCTAAGCGGCATGCGAGCTCAGAGAGGAACGCGGCCATATCTACGGCAACGGTCGACTGCGCGGGTAGGCCGGAGTGACACTCATTGGGCGTGGCGCCGCGAGGTTGCTTAGCAACCTGCGACGATGATGGCGACGGAGGCGAGGCCACGCGCTTAGCAGTGGAAGGAGTCGATATGGGCGTGGCTACTGGCTCGGTAGCGCAGTTCTCCCTAGCTTGTCGTGGCAACCCAGGCGGTGGCGCCCTCGCATCAGTAGGAGCCACGACTAGCGCTTTCACTTTCGCCAGCTCGCAACAGCGGCGCTCAGAAGAGCCAGACGGAACATCTACACAGTGGGAGTGGGAGATTTTACTACACTCCGGACATACCTCAGTATAGTCCTTCCTTGTAAGACGTACGCCACATACGAAGCAGCCGCGCGATGCCATTGCTGCCAATCGACGTCCGCCAGTGAAGGTCACAGGTAGATGAGCAAAAATATTGCGATAGCCGTCTTATGTTGCGAGAACTGCTCCCCGTAGAGTCGCGAATTCCCTCTCGCAGTTAACCTCGAAAATTGATGGTTTGCAAATTTATAATTTATTGGACTGCCGGCTGCAGCAAAGCAAAACTATTTGTAAAAATAGACGCTGCAGTCGGTGAGCGTCCTTTCTACCTCCGCTGAAACAAACTCGAGGCAGCTCTGTGAGCTACAAGTTTATGTGAAGACAGAGCGAAAAATCAACTGACTTGTACTCACCGGAAGAAGCAGAGAGAGAAAGAAAGAGAGAGAGAGAGAGAGAGAGAGAGCGAGAAAGACAAACATTGATAAAATTCTAACCATGAAAACAATGTTTTTATTTTCATGCAAGTGATGGTATAACTTTTTTAAATCTTTAAGTATAATATTAATAAGAATTGCACAAAAAATAAATGTATATTATTACATTATTTTAATTATATTTATTATATTATTAATTCATTTTATTTATATAATTTGATGTGTTTGCTTTAAGTTTATATTATTTGAAGGGACTTATGCTTGTATTTTTATAATGAATCCCTCATGATATCTCAATGTTTTCCACATTGACCAAAATAATTTAAAAAACGATAGATTATAATTAAGTGGATGCTTTATCGTTCTCTATCCTAATTAAAATTACTGAATAATCATTTTATTTTCTATATAAAGCCAATATATGTGTTCGATACTTTGCCAAGTACATAATATTTAATAATTATATGGACTATAACATATGTAGAATGATATTCTTTCCAACGTTAAGTGAAATGATTGCTTAATAGTTATATGTACTGACTTAAATAATTTAAAAGAATGTTGATAAGTTATTGTTCACTTTACATATATTTATTGAATACCTTTTTTAATATTTAAATAAAATCAATGTGTCAGTTGTTTGATAAGTGTAAAAGGCATTTAATAATTTTGTAACTTTCACATGCCTATAAAATGTTTGATAGTGACACTAACTAACATCACCATAATATTAAAAATTTTATAAGTGAAATGTGAATTTTTCTATGAAAACCCCTTTATCCTGGGAATAATATTTAAAAAATATAATTTTTTATAAGTCGTTGTGATCGCATTGATACGAGGGTAAATTTACCACTATTATAATTATTTAGGGAGTCGTTTTTTATTAGTTTTTTGGCTTTGAAGTTTCATTAGTCCGCGTACGTACGTACGTCCGTACGTACGTACGTACAACTTTTTGTGCATTCATTTTACCATTAATTATTACAATTATACAATCGATAATAAATTTTTTGTCAACAATAGATTGTTCTGGTGCCAGGTACAAACTGAATACATAAAAAGTTATAATAAATGCATATTATTTGTAATATTTATAACAAATTAGATTTAGAAATATATCTAAAATCAGCACTTTTCTGTGAATTTCCCCTTTTACTGTAAATAATTATAAACAAACATTATCTTTTTTAGACTTAATGTGTACCTGGCATTATGACAAATAAACAGTTCCTAGATCTTTCGGGAATTTATGAGTTATTTTGGGATAACTCCTCTAATTGCGGGATTTCCAGAATATATCGGGAATTTATGAGGTATTTCGGGATGACTACACTAATTATGGAATTTCCTGGATATTTAGGGAATATCTGAAAAAATTCGGGATGAATACTAATTACGGAATTTCCTGCATATTTCGGAAATATCTGAGGCATTTTAGGATGACTCTACTAATTACGGGATTTCCTGGATATTTCGGGAATTTCTAAAAAAATCTGGAATGACTCTACTAATTACGGAATTTCCTGGATATTTCGGAAATATCTGAGGCATTTGAGACTCTACTAATTACGGGCTTTCCTGGATATTTCGGGAATTTCTGAGGTAGTTCGGAAAGACTACTAAATATGGATTATCCTGGATATTTAGGAAGATTCTGAGGAAATTCTGGATGACTACTAATTACGGAATTTCCTGGATATTTCGGAAATATCCGAGGCTTTTCGGAATTACTCTAGTAATTACGGGATTTTCTGGATATTTAGGGAATTACTGAGGAAATTCGGGATAACACCAATAATAACGGGATTTCCTGGATATTTCGGGAATATCTGAGACATTTGGGATGACTCTACTAATTCCGGGATTTTCTGGATATTTCGGAAATATCTGAGGCATTTGGGATGACTCTACTAATTCCGGGATTTTCTGGATATTTCGGGAAATTCTGATGTATTTCCGAATGACTTTACTAATTATGGAATTTCCTGGATATTTAGGGAGTTTCTGAGGAAATTCGGGATGACGCTACTTCTTACGGAATTTCCTGGATACTTCGGGTATTTCCGAGGTATACCAAGATAACTTCACTAATTGCGGGATTTCCTGGATATTTCGGAAATATCTGAGGCATTTGGTAGGGCGCTACTAATTACGAAATTTCCTGGATACTTCGGGTATTTCCAAGGTATTCCACGATAACTGCACTAATTGCGGGATTTCCTGGATATTTCGGAAATATCTCAGGCATTTGGGATGACTCTACTAATTCCGGGGTTTCCTGGATATTTCGGAAATATCTGAGGTATTTCAGAATGACTTTACTAATTATGGAATTTTCTGGATATATAGGGAATTTCTGAGGTACTCCGGGATAACACCAATAATAACAGGATATCCTGGATATTTCGAAAATTTCTCAAAAAATTCGGGATGACTACTAATTACGGGATTTCCTGGATATTTCGGGAATTTCTGAAAAAATTTGGAATGACTCTACTAATTACGGAATTTCCTGGATATTTCGGAAATATGTGAGGCATTCGAGACTCTACTAATTACGGGCTTTCCTGGATATTTCGGGAATTTCTGAGGTATTTGGAATGACTACTAAATATGGAATACCATGAATATTTAGGAAGATTCTGAAGAAATTCTGGATGACTACTAATTACGGAATTTTCTGGATATTTCAGAAATATCTGAGGCATTCGAGACTCTACTAATTACGGGCTTTCCTGGATATTTCGGGAATTTCTGAGGTAGTTCGGAATGACTACTAAATATGGATTATCCTGGATATTTAGGAAGATTCTGAGGAAATTCTGGATGACTACTAATTACGGAATTTCCTGGATATTTCGGAAATATCCGAGGCTTTTCGGAAATACTCTAGTAATTACGGGATTTTCTGGATATTTAGGGAATTACTGAGGAAATTCGTGATAACACCAATAATAACGGGATGTCCTGGATATTTCGGAAATATCTGAGGCATTTGGGATGACTCTATAATTCCGGGATTTTCTGGATATTTCGGGAAATTCTGATGTATTTCCGAATGACTTTACTAATTATGGAATTTCCTGGATATTTAGGGAGTTTCTGAGGAAATTCGGGATGACGCTACTTCTTACGGAATTTCCTGGATACTTCGGGTATTTCCAAGGTATTCCAAGATAACTGCACTAATTGCGGGATTTCCTGGATATTTCGGAAATATCTCAGGCATTTGGGATGACTCTACTAATTCCGGGGTTTCCTGGATATTTCGGAAATATCTGAGGTATTTCAGAATGACTTTACTAATTATGGAATTTTCTGGATATATAGGGAATTTCTGAGGTACTCCGGGATAACACCAATAATAACAGGATATCCTGGATATTTCGGAAATTTCTGAAAAAATTTGGAATGACTCTACTAATTACGGAATTTTCTGGATATTTCGGAAATATCTGAGGCTTTTCGGAATTACTCTAGTAATTACGGGATTTTCTGGATATTTAGGGAATTACTGAGGAAATTCGGGATATCACCAATAATAACGGGATTTCCTGGATATTTCGGAAGTATCTGAGGCATTTGGGAGGGCGCTACTAATTAAGAAATTTCCTGGATACTTTGGGTATTTCCAAGGTATTCCAAGATAACTGCACTAATTGCGGGATTTCCTGGATACTTCGGAAATATCTGAGGCATTTGGGAGGGCGCTACTAATTACGAAATTTCCTGGATACTTTGGGTATTTCCAAGGTATTCCAAGATAACTGCACTAATTGCGGGATTCCTGGATATTTCGGAAATATCTCAGGCATTGGGATGACTCTACTAATTCCGGGGTTTCCTGGATATTTCGGAAATATCTGAGGTATTTCAGAATGACTTTACTAATTATGGAATTTTCTGGATATATAGGGAATTTCTGAGGTACTCCGGGATAACACCAATAATAACAGGATATCCTGGATATTTCGGAAATTTCTGAAAAAATTTGGAATGACTCTACTAATTACGGAATTTTCTGGATATTTCGGAAATATCTGAGGCTTTTCGGAATTACTCTAGTAATTACGGGATTTTCTGGATATTTAGGGAATTACTGAGGAAATTCGGGATATCACCAATAATAACGGGATTTCCTGGATATTTCGGAAGTATCTGAGGCATTTGGGAGGGCGCTACTAATTAAGAAATTTCCTGGATACTTTGGGTATTTCCAAGGTATTCCAAGATAACTGCACTAATTGCGGGATTTCCTGGATACTTCGGAAATATCTGAGGCATTTGGGAGGGCGCTACTAATTACGAAATTTCCTGGATACTTTGGGTATTTCCAAGGTATTCCAAGATAACTGCACTAATTGCGGGATTTCCTGGATATTTCGAAAATATCTCAGGCATTTGGGATGACTCTACTAATTCCGGGATTTTCTGGATATTTCGGGAAATTCTGAGGTATTCCAGGATAACTTCACTAAATACGGGGTTTCCTGGATATTTCGGAAATATCTGAGGTATTTCAGAATGACTTTACTAATTATGGAATTTTCTGGATATATAGGGAATTTCTGATGTACTCCGGGATAACACCAATAATAACGGGATTTCCTGGATATTTTGGAAATTTCTCAAAAAATTCGGGATGACTACTAATTACGGAATTTCTTGGATATTTCGGAAATATCAGAGGCATTTCAGGATGAGTCTACTAATTACGGAATTTCCTGAATGTTTCAGGAATATCTGAGGCTTTTCGGGATGACTCCGCTAATTATGGAATTACCTGGAGATTTAGGGAATTTCTGAGGAAATTCGGGATAACACCAATAATTACGGGATTTCCTGGATATTACGGGATTTTCTGAGGTATTTTGGAATGACTCTACTAATTGTGGAATTTCCTGGATATTGAGGGAGTTTCTGAGGAAATTCGGGATGACGCTACCAACTACGGAATTTCCTGGATACTTCAGGTATTTCCGAGGTATTCCAAGATAACTTCACTAATTGCGGGATTTCCTGGATATTGCGGGAACTTCTGATGTATTTCGGAATGACTCCACTAATAATGGAAATTTCTGGATATTTAGGGAATTTCTGAGGAATTTCGAGATAACATCAATAATAACGGGATTTTCTGGATATTTCGGGAATTTCTAAAGTATTTCGATAATACTCCACTAATTATGGAATTTCCTGGATATTTAGAGAATTTCTGAGGAAATTCGGGATAACACCAATAATAACGGGATTTCCTGGATATTTCGGGAATTTCTGAAGAAATTCGGGATGACTCTACTAATTACGGAATTGCCTGGATATTTCGGGAGTTTCTGAGGTATTTCGGGATGACTCTACTAATTACGGGATTTCTTGGATATTTGCTTTTGTGTATGTGTCGTGTTGAACTTGTGTGAATATTGTGTGGAACTTTTGTGTGTGTTATGTGGAACTTGTGTGAATAATGTGGAATGTTGTTAGTATGCATGTTGTTATTAATAATTGGCGTCTACAGGAAGAAATGTAAGATGATGTGTGTATTTGTAGGTACTTACGTGTGTAAATAGTATTTACCATTTAAAATGTAAAAAAAAATATAAATAATTTTTCTCTGCGTTTAACAGGGCTGAAACTGTCGTAATTATTAGTCAAATAATTGTGTAATAAAACACTCGCATTAAAATTTTTTATAGTTTTTTTTCTTTTTTAAATTTTCTCGTAAGCACAAAATAGTGATAATTGAACTATTTATTAAATATATGGGAGATTCCATGTGAAGTGATCCAGTTAAAAAATAGAATTTTGTTTTAATGTATGGAATCAGTAAAAAACAACTTGAATAGAGTGTAGCTAAATTTTTAGACCTGAATTTCAATTAGAACCAGAGTTGTAGCCAATCAAAAAATCGAATTTTTTGAAAAAATTGACTTTTTGGCCATGTTTATCACTTAATAAATCAAAATCTAACAATTTTTTCTTATATACATTAAATTTGAAAAAGTTTATTAATTTCCAGAAGAATCAGTTCAAATATTTCATTTATTTTATTTTAAAACTTTGAATATAGTTATAATCAATAAAAACCTTTATAGTAAAAAAAAGGGTTGTACGATCAAAAATATTTTATCCATCCAAAAATCTAATTCATCTATGATTAATTACCTTCAAAATAATGCAAAGTTTGAGTGCGGCAGAGCATTTCAGACAAAGTTATGGTGTTTTTATGCAAATTTCATAAAAAAAGAGAGCGAATGCATTTTATGAAGAAAACAGACTAACCGTATACTTGCATTCAAACAACACTATTATTCTTCAATAATACTAAAATATACTATTTTATGTTAGTTATTGATACTTTTATTTAGTTGTTATTTAAGTCTGATACTTTTAGTTATACTGTTATATAATTGGATTTATTGGAATTATAAAAAGTTTCAGGTATTTATCCAATTATATAACAGGTATAACTGCTTATACCTACTGTTTTGTGTTTGTAAGCAACTTAGAGATTAAAATGTATCAGTGACTAACAATAAATAGTATATTTTAGTAATATTGAGGAATAATAGTGCCATATTGTTTGAATGCAATTATACGGTTAGTCTGTTTTCTTCATAACAAGCATTCGCTCTCTTTTTTTATGAAATTTGACTAAAAACACCATAACTTTGTCTGAAATGCTCTGCCGCACTCAAACTTTGCATTATTTTGAAGGTAATTAATCATCGATGAATTAGATTTTTGGATGGATAAAATATTTTTGATCGTACAACCCTTTTTTTTACTATAAAGGTTTTTATTGATTATAACTATATTCAAAGTTTTAAAATAAAATAAATGAAATATTTGAACTGATTCTTCTGGAAATTAATAAACTTTTTCAAATTTAATGTATATAAGAAAAAATTGTTAGATTTTGATTTATTAAGTGATAAACATGGCCAAAAAGTCAATTTTTTCAAATATTCGATTTTTTGATTGGCTACAACTCTGGTACTAATTGAAATTCAGGTCTAAAAATTTAGCTACACTCTATTCAAGTAGTTTTTTACTGATTCCATACATTAAAACAAAATTCTATTTTTTAACTGGATCACTTAACATGGAATCTCCCATATATATATATATAAGTAAATACCTCATTATTAATAATAAATTATTCATTTGTATTTAAAAATTTACATGACAATAATGCTATAATTCAACCACATTCTTTACTTTCCATAAAAAGAATTAAATGGCGATAACTCAACCACAAATTAAATGTTTTAATGAATATAACAAAAATTGTTTATTATTTGTAGGTAATTATTAATCAAATATTTCTGTATATACTATATTTTTTGTAAAGATTTTTGGTCCATTATTTATTTTTCTCCTTTTATTTTTATAAGTGTCAATATCATCTTTAATTTTATAAATTGATTTATTATTCATTGATATTTTTAATCGGTTGTTTAAGTTCTTGATAAAGCAACATATAATTGTCCATGACTGAAACAGGTGTATTTAAATACAGTCCAACTTTATTAAATGATTGCCCTTAAGCTTTATTTATAGTCATAGCGAAACTTATCCGTATTGGAAATTGTCTTCTTATACCATTTCAAAAGGTACTTCTTCTAACGATGGTTTTAAGTCAATAGGTGGCAAAAAAATTATTTTTCCAGATTTTGTCCCGGTGATAATTTCTGCAGTTATTATATATTGTTTCATTTCTTTTATTATTAATCTTGTTCAATTACAAAGACCATGAGAAATATTTAAATTTCTTAAACAACTAATAATTGTACCTTTTTTTATTATCAGTTTGTGAGGAGGTAATCCATTTGACGTTATCGAATTTAAAAATTCGGTAGGTATTGATTCATACAATTTATCATTGTTGTCACTTCGAATTCTATCATCACTGTAGTATACACACATTTCTTCGTTTATTTTTTCAACTATATTATTATTAATTTGTAATATATCTGAATTTAAAGGAGATAATATCACTTTTTCTTTTAATATTGAATCTGTGGCATCTATGTTGTGACCGAAAACTTCTGTTATCAAGTCAGATGTACAAAGAAGATCTTATGGATTTCTTTAACATTATTTGCTAATTCGAATTTTGTGGCATTTTTATTTTCTCCTATTTCAAGTAACCATTTTTTAAATTTATGATCTGGATTTTGTAATCTTAGATTTTCACATAGTGAATGTTTTGAGAAATATGACCACAAATAATTACTTTTTACACAATACTCTATTATTTTCGTACGGTTTCCGTGTCGTACTATTGGAAGAGTTTGTCTGAAATCACCTGATGTTACGACTACTTTCCCTCCAAGTGGCATAGAATTTTTACAAATATCTTGAAAAAATTTATCAATTGTTTCGAAAGCATGTTTTGATACGATTGATATTTCATCTCATATAATGATTTTTATATTTTTTAAAAATATGCCATGTTTAGAATTTGGATTAACATTACAAGTTGTTTCTTCATTAATATGTAGTGGTAATTTAAATATACTATGAAAAGTTCTACCGTTGATTAATGAATTAGCAGCGATACCAGTCCATGCCATTGTTGTCATTGGTATTTTTATTGACATTAGATATTGAATAATTACGTTATGTAAATAACTTTTACTACTACCACCAGGACCATCGATGAAATACAAAGATTTCCCTGAATCGTTAGTAGTTGCATCCATAACTAATTTAAAAATATGTTTTTAATCAGTTGTTAACGAATCGATTACATATGTTAAATTTACATTGTTAGTACATTCTGACTCATCATTAATATATTCTTCAAATTTATTGTAGCTATTAATACTGTCTAAATTATAATCAGTTAAATTCATTCCATGTAATATTAAAATATCTTCAATGATTTTCAATGCTTCCTTTTCTGCCTGAGTTGGTGCCAATTTAGGATTGAAGAAATTTATCTTGTGTTTAACATATAATTTTAATGCGTCAAGAGGATTTTGGAATACTAGTATGTATGCAAACAATTCACACATAGATTGTGGAAACATAAATACTGCTGCTTCAGTTAAGCATTTATCCGACTCATCGTCAGTACTAATTGAATCTTTTGTTATGCAAACATCTTCGAATTTTTCATAAATAACTACATTATCTACTGTACGTACGTCTTTAAAAGATTTAGCACCTCGAACATGCAGTAATAAAAGTCGTAAAAAGTATGTTTCACGTTTATTTGGATTTACAAAATACATTCTATTGATGATAGGTTTTGTAATTTTTTTTCTTGACTGACATTTCTTGTTTCGTTTATCAAAACATATTGATGAGGAATTTCATGATATAAATATTACCTTGCGTTTTCATCTTGTTCATTTAATTTGAACCAAGATGTTAATGTTGTATCAATATTTTTATCAAGTATTGCATTTTCATAACCTTCTTTATAATATACATTGTGTTCATATTCATTGTGAACAGCTAATCTGTAAATATTATATGATTGTTTGTACAATTTATACTCTAAAATACGATGCATTGCTTCTGGTGCACATACATATTTTGTAGAAATATGTTGTGTTATTTCATCATAATTGTATGTTTTATCATCTTCGTTCATATTATTTTCTTCATTTGTATTAAATTTTGTTGTAAATTTGACAAAAGCAGTATCTGGTCCTTTGTGAATATATTTAAATAAATATTTAATAGATGTTATTGTACTACAAATTTGTATATTTATATGGCATTCTAACAATAATAATATATATGGATTGTATGGTACAACAAAACTGTTGTCCGCAATTTTAGTTTTTGAATATGTTATTTGAACGCCATTATTTCTACGTCGATATATAGGATAGTTAACTGCATTATATTGTGTCTTAGTTGCAAATGCTTTTGGAAAATTTTTGGTGCAATATGTATTATCTTCACTCATACATATACAGTTTATGTTTTGTTTACCACATGAACCGTGTATCATATTATTTTTTACTATTTTGTATAATCTAGGATATTTTTTTCATCTGGTATTTCAGCACTTATAATTTTATTAATTTCATCAGTATCACGAAATTTGTCGTGTCCATATAACCAAATTAGCATATAAATATGCGGTAATCCACACTTTTGAAATTCTATAACATAAATAAATCCTTTAACTTGTCCAAATATGTTGTTTTTTAAAATTTCATTTTTTAAAATTTTAACTTCTTCGTGGAATACTCTTGATATTAAATCAGGATGATCTAAAGTTGTTTCGAATGGTTTTAAATTTTCTTTAATTTCTTTCCAATTAGGATTACACGTAGTTGTTAAAAATAGATCAGGTTTCCCATTATTTTGTAATTGAGTCATTGAATCTAAATAATTTTGTTATATGGCTCGAGACCTTCCTATGTAAGATGATGGAAGAATTACCATTTTTCCAATTTGAGATTCTTGTCCATGCATCAACAATAAATTGTTCAGACAAATTTTTTAAATTCAAACATGGATTAAAGTCATTTCGAATGCTCAATTTATAAGAATAATATTGAAGCATAGATATATTTGTATTTTTATTCCCTCCCTTCCGTATCCCGCGCGGTCTTACCCGACGGCCGTACGGGCCTCGCGACGGAGAACCATGACGAGTGGCTCGCGCTATCGTCACTCGTCACACCCCCCTCCCAGACGGCGGGTACCGGGTAGGTATCCGGCTTCTGCCAGTACGTTCTCGGAACGGGGTCGAGAATGAGGAACGTATCAAGCCTCCGTACCACTTCGAGTCTTACGCGGTGACCAGTCTTTCGTTATGACGGATGGTTTAGGATTCTTGAATCCTGGTGGACGGCCCGGGCGTCGTACTATCCCCGTGGGCGCGGTTCCGCGTATCTCCTGACTATCTCTACGCACTATTTTCGAATCGATCGGGCGGCGAACTACGAACGCTGTTTTTCGCGGTCGTCCGGGTTTACGCTTGGGGGGCACGGACAGCGCGGTCTGACATTCATTCGCCGGCGCTACGGTGTCTCTCTCGCTTATTTCGGTTACACGCTCGCTCGTATTTACAATGTTTTCGCTATTTGAGGGCGGACAATTACCCGCCCTTGCGCGTGACGCATCCAACGGTGGAAGAGTTTTCTCGAAGTCGTCTTCTTCCGGGTCTATACCTTTTTGGTACGGCTTGAGTTGTTCTGCATGGACGGGAGAATCCGAGTCCCCGTCCCCGTCAATTAACGAATAAGTATTCGTCCCAATAGCTCTCGAGACCAAGTATGGTCCCCTGTATTTCGGTGTGAGTTTAGCTGACACGTTATGAGCTGCCGAAGAGAGTACTTCGTTACGTCTCCAGACTAGGTCGCCTGTCTCGTATTCGACGAAGCGGCGACCTTTGTCGTAGTAAGTCGCTTGCTTATCCTGGGCCGATTCTGCTCGGTCAGCTGCTGCGTCGTGTAACAGTGGTAACCGGTTCAAGCGTTCTTTCCAATCTTCGAGAGCGGTTTTATTTTCCTCCAGGAGCGCTGCCTTTTCTTCGCGTTTTCTTAACGAGTCGGGAGGTATTGGTTGCCTGCCGTAGATCAACAACGCTGGGCTTGCTCCCGTCGAACTTTGTATCGACGTATTGTATGCGAACGCGATCTCGTGAAGATTCGAGTCCCAGTGCTTATGATCCTTCTGTTCTGTTCACGCGCTCGACTGGGTTTGCCTGTGGGAAGTAGGGGGGAGTAGTCATATGCTGCACCCCGACTTCCTTCAGGTAATCGTCTACGAGACTATTCTTAAATTCTGTCCCGTTATCGGACAAGAACGTCGATGGTACTCCGTATCGGAAGAAAACTCGGTCCTTTAAATTCTTGAGGATCGTTTGCGCGTTAGCCTTCCTTATGGGTATGCACTCGATCCAGCGAGTAAATAAATCTTCGAATATCAAAATGTATTCGAAGCCTTGGACGCTCCTCGGAAACGGACCCATAACGTCCCCTGCGACAACTTCCCAGGGTCGTTCGATGGTCCGGCGTCCCATTAGTCCTGTAGGTAGGCGTTGTTCGACCTTGCATTGTTGGCAGATCAAACAACATTGGACGTAGTCGACTACATCCCGGTATAAGCATGGCCAAAAATAGTACAAGGCGATACGCTTATATGTTTTCTCCCTACCTAGGTGACCCGCCGTGGGCTCGTCGTGTCCTTGTTTTAGAACGAGCGCACGCTTCTCAATCGGGACGACGAGCTTCCATGCTTCGTCATCACCGAGTGTTGCGGACAACATTGAATCGGGACGATATGTATACAATCTCCCCGCTATGATTTTCCATTTGGGGAAATCACTAGGGCTTTTCATGACTTTATCGTATTGGTCCAGGTACCACTCATCAGTAGTCTCTTGACTCTCGGTCACCGCGCTGACCGATAACTCGTCTCTCTCGCTCATCCGAGAGAGTGCGTCGGGCACGTGGTTGAGTGCTCCTTTTCGGTATTCTACCTCGTAATCGTACCCTTGTAGCTCCAGGGCCCAACGAGATAGGCGGCCCGTCGGATTATGCAGATTGCATAACCACCTGAGACTCGAGTGGTCGGTTATAGCCTTGAACTTATAACCTTCGACATAAGCGCGGAACTTACGAATGGCCCAGATTAGAGCGAGACACTCTCGCTCTGTGACACTATAATTCCTTTCGCTGTCTGTCATCGTACGGCTCGCAAATTCGAGCACGCGTTCCTCCCCGTTTATATTTTGTACTAACACTGCTCCGAGTCCTGTATCGCTTGCGTCGCATTGGATCACGAACATTTCGTCAAACGAAGGACGGTGTAGGACCGGAGCCGTCGCGATGAGCATCTTGCATTGCTTAAATGAGGTCTGTTGTTCCGCTTGCCATTCGTATTTACGGTCTTTCTTCGTTAAAGACGTAAGGGGCTCGGCGATCGTCGCGAAATCCTTTAAGAATTTCCGATACCACGACGCCATTCCTAGGAACCTCCTCAGCTGCTTAATATTTTTGGGAGCTGGGTAGTTTAATATCGGCTCAATCTTGGAAGGGTTGGGCCGAAAACCGTCTCGGTTCACTAGTACCCCGAGGTATTTTACCTCTTCCTGGCAAAATACGCTCTTCTCGCGATTGACAGTTAGCCCTGCCTCCTTGATTCGCGATAGGACCGTCTCAAGTAACTTAACGTGCTCCTCAAAAGTCTCGGACGTAATTATCACGTCATCGAGATAAGAGTATACGTACGGTTCGAGGCTAGGACCGATGATACAGTCTATCAGCCGCTGGAACGTCGCACCAGCGTTATTGAGTCCATACGGCATTCGCGTAAATTGGTACAGGCCCATCCCTGGTACCGTGAAAGCCGTTATCTCGCGGGAGTTGGCATGCAGGGGGATCTGGTGGTACGCGCTACTCAGATCCAGCGTGCTTATATACCGCGCACTCTGTAACTTGCGCAGGATGCTATCCATATTCGGGAGGGGATAAGCATCCGGCTTGGTTACTGCGTTGATTTTCCTGAAATCGATGCAGAACCTATATTTGCCATTATCCTTACGGACCATGACCACAGGACTAGACCAACTACTAGCCGAAGGTTCGGTTATGCCCGCAGCGAGCATTTCATCAACCTGTTCCTTCATTTTATCGCTAATAGCCTTGGATACTGGATAGCACTTTTGCTTGATTGGGCGAGCTGATCCTACATCGATCGTGTGCTCCGCCAAGTTCGTGCATCCGATAGAACCGCCACCCGGTCCCAGCATCCGGTCTAGTAGTTTTCGGAGTTGCTCTCTCTCGGCGAGTTGAGAGATGCTATACACGGGAAATCCACGCCCGCCAACTCCAAGGAGACTGATCTCTTCTCGTCTTTAAAAAGCAAACGGTTCTCTTGTGGAAAGAGGATCGCATTAAACTTCTTAATAAAATTCACGCCTACATAACAATCAGCGTCTAAGTGTGGCATTATACCTATTTTGAGGTCGTGTTTTATACCTGCGACTTCAAACGGCAAGTAGGTGTAACCCGTGACAGGAGAGAAACGTCCGTCTCCTAATTTCGCCCCCTTCCCGCTATCAGGTCGCACTGATTTACCTAATTCATTGGCAATCAGGAGGGCGATCGGTCCCATGACCGTTCGGGATGCTCCGGGGTCGTACAACGCCCTTAAGCGGTAAGATTCTACGTTTACCTGTAGCCACCAGCGTCCTACGTCCTGGTCCGACTCTACACTAGCGGAGTCGTCTTCGGACGATTTTCCTTCCGTCGTATCGGTTTTATTACATTCTTCCGTCGATACGATTGCGGAAACTGCATTCTCCTCGTTGTGTCGAACGTCTCGCTTTTTTGTGGCCTCTTTACACGGGGGAAAGGCCGTTGAGACCCCTATTGGTCTTTCCCCTTCCCGTTTGCCGTGCATTTCGGACAGTTATATCGGAAATGACCTGGCATGCCGCATCCGAAACAGTATACCTCCTTTGGGACGTTTTCTCTACCGAAGTCTTTCTTCTTATTCGGGGGAGACTTTCGTCCGTCGTCTACTCTCTTACTCATGTTACTCTGTCCCGAGCCTTGCTTACTCTGAGCGGGACTTCCTCCCTTTGTCGAACGAGAGTCGTTCGGCTTTTGTTGAACGGGAGCGTAACTCTTCCCGCTACCCTGTCGGGAGTTTAGTCGCTCCGTTGAACTCGTTTTCAAGGAGCGGATCTCCTTGAGCATCTCAGCCATTAGTTCGACTAACGAACGGTCGGTCTTTTTAGTGGTTGTTTCGGTTGCAGCCACTTTAGGTCGACTAGGAGGATCTTGACTTGGTTTCCCTGTCCTCGGTTTGAATCCTAGATCAGGGTGTAACATCTTCTCTGGAGGAGGCGGAGGTTGGTATGATATCTCGGCCTCCAGCGTTAGCTCGGCGTTGCGTGCCTTTTCGAGCAAGTCTCGGATGCTTCGGCATGAGTTACGTTCTATCATACGCTGTAACTCAGGCAGCATGTTTCGATGTAGTAAGTCAAGTTGTTGACTTACGCTCGGGATTGGCTGTTGTTTTCGTAACATCGAACCTAAGCACGTTATATAATTGCGTACAGGTTCGCCTTTCCCTTGGGTTCGTCGGTTCGCATCGCTCGCTAGTCTCTGTTGGTAACGGCGGTCCATGCCGTACCAATCTCTAGCCTCGTGGCAAAACTCCTGCCACGTCGTCCACTGGTCTTTATAATCGCGGTACCACGTGGACGCGACACCGGTCATTAGTTCGGCTAGTGCGGGTATTAATTCCTTGTCTGTAAGCCTTGCTAATGTCCTGCATTCTTCTACCCTTGTGATGAATAGATCAATGCTATCATCTGGTTCACCGGTGAATCGCACGTTCCATCGTCGAACTATATTGCCGATATCTCGTGTATTTGTCGATCCACCGTTGCTCTGCGAGTGGTGCATATTTGCTCTATATGCGCCGCTGGAGAGGTTCCCCCCCTCCCAGGCGTTGCCGATATTTCCAAACGGTGGTACCGAACCACAGGTGCAACTGGCGCAGTGTGAACGCTGCAATCTAGTTACATTTTGAGCAGATCGGGTCTGGTTGTTGCAGGGTTGTTGCGTGTGATCCCACGATTCACGCAACGGTGAGGCTTGACTTCGAGAGTGACCTAAGTTCGCGGGTTGTGACAAAATCGGTCTACTCTGGTCGTAATAATTGCATGTGAATGTATCCTGAATATTCACTTGCTGCCTCTGGTGTCTATCTTGGTGTTGGGCCCCTAGGTAGGGCCCAATATGTGCACTCTCTGTTGCATTATCAATGCGAGTGCTCGACGCGATGCCTTGCCTGTTATTTAGTGAGCTACTCCGCACCTCAGCTATCTGAGTTGACAGAGTTTTAATTTGCTCATGTAAGCTTTGCAAATAATTTATAAAGCTTACTGGTAGGTTAAACCGGTCGCCTTCGAGACCGTCCAGTGACATGGTCTCGCCTATCTGACCGTCGTTTCGTGGTTCGATATTCGGCGATTCGGTTTCGCTGTCGGTCGCCGACATCGTATTTCGGTTGACCGAGCGCGTTGGCGAGGGGTTTCTCTGGGTGTTGGCACTGCCGTTAGTGCCAGCTTGTGGTATTATGTAATCGTGGTCCCTACCGGCTTCATCTAGTAAGATGCTAAGCGGGTGTGTTCTATTGGGATCGTAATCCTGTCCCAGTATAGTCGAACTGGACCGTTCTTGACAAGTTTGCTCGATCAAATCTTGTCTCAAATACACGCGGTGTGTATATACTTCATTCTCGTCTTCCGCCTCTGTAGGCTGGAAGTCCGCCGGGACGTAGTCGCCTTTGAGCCATCGATAAAATCGGGCGCACTGCTCGATGCGGCTACCCGATGTGACTAGCTCCAAGCTAGTCATCATATCTGTCCTAGTATCGTCGTCTAGGTACATGAGCCATTCTTCTATTTCTCGGTGACCAGACATGATGATGCGCGTGTATAAATTTGTCGGTCAGTGTGTGTGTTCGCAAGAAACGAAAATATATGTTAAAGGATTCTAAAGAGCGAATACGCTGGTATAGTTCCGTAACTAGATAGTTCGTAATCGAAAGGGACCGTCAAAATATAAATATCTTATTATATGTATGAGGAAAGAAAGGGAAAATATATTATTGTTTATTTTCAAATATTTGCGCTAATTAAATAATAGCTACGGCGAACTATCTAAGTGAAAAAAAAAAATTTTGTACTGAACGGGAACCAGTGTTGTTACTTTTTACTTGTACAACAAAAATTAAGTAAAAATTAACAATTCGTTATAACAAAAAAAAATCAAGATTATTTTGTAAATTGTTTAATTGCAAATTAATTTACAAAATTCAAAATTATGAGGAACATAGATTATTCGATTTATATACGTAAGTTTCTATGGAAGTGATAATAGAAAAGAAAATAATAATTTAAATACGCGATATCCGTGTTTCAAACGTGAGCGGAATGGCGTTAATTTTAAATAAATGTATAATTATTTTTATTTATATATATATACGTCTGTACATACATATAATTGCTTATTCGTAATTATTTTTAAATAATTTATGGTAACTACACAATTAAATGTTCAAAAAAAAAAAGATAATATCGAATAATCACTAAAGAAAACAATAACTGAATGGAGGGTTCCCGAAAAGTAATGGTTTGGTTGTTATATAAATACGTAACAACAATCGACTACAAAGACATATGTAATATAAATAAACCGCTAATATAACTGTATATATAACGCACACACTGAACCGAATTTACTATCTTGTTCGCTATACAAGATAGTGTAGTAAGTGTGAGAGCGGAATGTTATTTAAGAAAATCAATAAATAATTAAAGAACCGTTGATTCTAAATTGTCTTGAAAAGGTGTCCAATACAGAACCAATATTGATAAAGTACGAACATGCGTATTTATCCGTGCAAGAAAGTAAAAACAAATTATACTTTCTCTCTCTCTCGCACTTACTATACAGAAATAGTGAGACTGGGAATAACGAATCTCCAGTCTCGCGCCGATGTAAACAACTCGCTTTGTTTCCAAAACGCACGCGCGCTCGATACTCTCTTCGCGAAGTACGTTGGCCTTGACGTTTTCACTACTCGATATATTTAATTTTTCGTTTAGTGAGGTACCCGGTTAGAAAGAAAATACCAAATTTTCTTCTATAATCCCGTATGCCCAGTGCTAACTAGTTGGGCGCCATGTAACGGTGCATGTCGGGTTTTATCGAATAATGCACGGAGGTAGCGTGAGTAGGGGTAACCCCGAGATCGCGCGTGACGAACTTACCTTCACGCGCGATCGGGCCTCTCGTGCACTCCGTCAACGGCTCCTCGATATCTCAACAGCTACCGTGTATGTTGATATGGGCTCCAGAGTGAGCCCACCTCCGGAAGTACGAATCTAGGATTGGCAGACGAGTACCGCGAGCTCGTCTGCTTATCAAACTAAGGATCGGGATTCCTGGGTGAATACGGGATAACGAAATGACACGAATCAAAAGATAAAATGAAATTCAGATTTATTCACTAATCTAAGATACAATAAAATAATTAGATCACGGACGCACGAAATGATACGATCGTTCGGGCGGCCTAAACGCACTCGCGGGGGGTCATAACCCGGACATAAGATCGCGGCACGCAGAGAGCACGCGAGAATTACCCGAGCACATTATCCTCGTCGAGAGGGGAAAACTCTAACCTGTTACTCGGTGCGTAAAACTCCTTACGTCTCGAAGATAGCACTAGGTCGACGGCGGCGTCACTCCAATAGTCTCGAGTACCTTCCGTCTCGGCGGCTCGCGTGAGAATATCTCTCACTGATTCTCTCTCGTTCCCCCTCCCTTCCGTATCCCGCGCGGTCTTACCCGACGGCCGTACGGGCCTCGCGACGGAGAACCATGACGAGTGGCTCGCACTATCGTCACTCGTCACAAATTATAATATTAAATTGTACTGTTGTCATTAATTATTATAGTAACCCAATAATATAGAATTTAATTTGTTACAAATAAATTTAGCTTAATTAAAACTATAAGTGTATCGTATTAAATTCACTGAATAAGAAAGGGTTATTTTTAAAGTATATTAATTTTCAGCAAATAACGTCTCTGAAATGAAAAATTATTGGTACAAAGTAAAATTAAAGCAAATTTGCTGTGAGGAACATTTTACCTTGTAAATATTATCATAAATCTCTGAAGATACAGCAAAACAAATTTAAATTTAAGTGATGAGAGGCTACCTAAAAAGTGCACTATTATGAGTATGTAAATATATATAGGTGGTTCTCTGTGACATCGAAGATGAAAAAAATAAATATTGCTATAACTGTGGGAATATGTTTTAGAGGTATCCAGTAGTTCTCCTGAATTTTTTCAGATTTTTTCTGGGCCATTATTTTAAGTTACAGAGATTCAAAGTTGACATTTTAGCACTTTTTTGCATTATATGCCCATTTTCATGAATTTTCAGCTCCCAGGGGATGCATTTTTCACTAAAAATATAAATATGACTTTTTTGTAAAATTTTCCGAACTTTTCATTAAAAATACTTTTACAGACATAAATGTATGCTGTCACACTCTTGTAAGCCATTTAAACCTTAAATAGTGAAAATCAGCATTTCTGCTCCGGACTCTGGTAACATAATACTGTCTAAAAGATGTCTTTGTATAGTCAGAAACTGCCTAAAAATTTCCAGAGTGGGTCTAAATCATTAAGATCACTTATGTCAAAATATCCGGGAAAAGTGCCCGAAATATTAATAGAAATGTATATTTGTTGCCTTATAACGATGAATCTATTAGCATGATCATTGCAAAAAAATTTGTGCACTTACCTTGGAGTGGTAGAAAAGTATCTTCACTTGTTTCAGTATCCATCTAATCCCCTGTAAGTTGCTAAAAATACAAATATTATTATACAAATGTAAAAAATTAATTTTTTAACATTTATAATGCTGAATTTTTAGTTTTACATCCCTTACAAGAATTATAATACTAATCTGAAGGATTACTATAAATGTATAAACATCATTATTACAATAACTGAATATACGTATTTAATACAAAAGATATATAAATAAATCGGATATATAATTATAATGAATAATATGATAACGTGACAGTGACAAGTTTGTGAAATCTAAACAATGTATTGCTGAATAATAATAATAATAATGTTGATACTTTTATAGTAATCCTTCAGATTAGTATTATAATTCTTGTAAGGGATGTAAAACTAAAAATCCAGCATTATAAATGTTTAAAAAATAATTTATTATAATTTTATAATAATATTTGTATTTTTAGCAGCTTACAGGGGATTAGATGGATACTGAAATAAGTGGAGATACTTTTCTACCATTCCAAGGTAAGTGTATAAATTTTTTTGCAATGATCATGCTACTAGATTCATCGTTATAAGGCTACAAATATACATTTCTATTAATATTTTGGGCACTTTTCCCGGATATTGACATAAGTGATCTTAATGATTTAGACCCACTCTGGAAATTTTTAGGCAGTTTCTGACTATAAAAAGACATCTTTTAGACAGTATTAGGTTACCAGAGTCCGGAGCAGAATTGCTGATTTTCACTATTTAAGGTTTAAATGGCTTACAAGAGTGTTACAGCATACACTTATGTCTTTAAAAGTATTTTTAATGAAAAGTTCGGAAAATTTTACAAGAAAAGTCATACTTATGTTTTTAGTGAAAAATGCATCCCCTGGGAGCTAAAAATTCATGAAAATGGGCATATAATGCAAAAAAGTGCTAAAATGTCAACTTTGACTCTCTGTAACTTAAAATAATGGCCCAGAAAAAATCTGAAAAAATTCAGGAGAACTACTGGATACCTCTAAAACATATTCCCACAGTTATAGCAATATGTATTTTTTTCATCTTCGATGTCACAGAGAACCACCCATAGATATATATATATATATATATATATATATATTTCATAGAATTTTTCTTATTTGTTTAATGGTATTCATTCGCTGGAGTTGTTCATTTGACTCTGGTTAATTACTTGTATTTGTATAAGTGCAGTTTATACATGATTCAAAAACAATATGTACTGAGAGCTGCATTGATATAAGAATTGAAAGAATTGAAAGTACCAACATAGGATAATTCTGTAATTGAGTCATTGATTTAATTAATGAAACAAATTTTGTGTAAGTAAATAATTGTGGTTCTGTCTTAAGTCTAACTATAAACTGAAATATATATAGTCCCACATATAGCATAAACAAATGTGTTATAATATATAAAATGGGCAAATTTTAGTTGCTTCGAGAAGAAACTTTCTATTACATGTGCCAGTCCAGTTGTAATCTAAATTATATAGTATATATTTAGATTTACATAATTATATTTAAGGAATAAATCGATGATCCTTTATTCTAGGCAAGTTTAATTGTGACTTGTCAAGAAGAGAAAAAAATACATTGTACATATTATCTAGTGGATATATGGTATGGTGGCGTAATTCACTGTTAACCGTAGTTGTATTTTTCTTTGAATAAATGATTATTAGATATGTCATAATACACAAATTTGTTTGTAAAATAAATACAATGCAACTAGGAAATGTTTCATTTTACTGTTTTGTAAGAAATAACCATTTTTATAACGCATAAATGAAATGATAATTAAATATTTTTATTTTATTTTTCTTTTTTATTAATTTATTAAAATTATACACTGATGTATTAATAAAAACACCTTCTATGAAAATGTCAACATTTGCAAGTATGGTTTCCAATCACACTTTGAAAAATGTTATCTGATAAAAAAATCTTTAATTATTACTCCCATCCTATTTCTACTTATATTTTGCTTAAACTTTACAAAAGTTTTAATTAATTTCCACAAAACTGATAAAAAGGAAACTTTTTTTTTTAATTTTCTTTAAATAAACAATGCCTATCCTTCCCGTGCTTTACATCAAACTGAAATCGACAAGTATTTTGAATCGTACCATAAATATATATTTTAAATAAACATTTATATATATATTACTTAAACTTCGTAAAAAGTTTCTGCAATTGAAAGCACTGAAATCAAACTGTAATCGACAAGTATTTTGAATCATGCAAAAATGTCTACCAATCTGAACACAGATTTTTTTTATTAAAAGTATCTTATACTTTTACTTTTCATTTCTGGCCCTGCCATGTCTTACAGTAATAAATAAATAATATTCGAATGATGTTAATTTGTGCAAAATTAATTTCTGCAAAACTAATAAAATAGACATTTCTTCTTTTTATTCTTTTAAATAAAATAATACTTGCACCACAAATTATTTTATTAATAATAAATTATTGGTTTATAGTATGCAGTCTTGTTTTCACGCGTGGGTCTTTACACTATTTAATAATATGCCACAAGTCGCTTTGTATAATATATTAGGCCCCTTAAATTTTAAAATAAGATAATAGTTAAGATGTATGTAATGATTCATAAAATGTAACATTAGTTAATATAGTCAGAATTAACACCTATATGAAGCGGTAACACCTATTAACCAACGGTGGTGCAAGTATTATTTTATTTAAAAGAATAAAAAGAAGAAATGTCCATTTTATTAGTTTTGCAGAAATTAATTTTGCACAAATTAACATCATTAGAATATTATTTATTTATTACTGTAAGACATGGCAAGGCCAGAAATGAAAAGTAAAAGTATAAGATACTTTTAATAAAAAAAATCTGTATTCAGATTTGTAGACATTTTTGCATGATTCAAAATACTTATCGAGTACAGTTTGATTTCAGTGCTTTCAATTGCAGAAACTTTTTACGAAGTTTAAGTAATATATATATAAATGTTTATTTAAAATATATATTTATGGTACGATTCAAAATACTTGTCGATTTCAGTTTGATTTCAGTTCTTTCAATTGCAGAAATTTTTTATATGTAATTTTTGTAATATAAAAAACAATGTTTATATATATATATATATATATATATATATAAAATACGGCAAAATGAGTCCTATATCTTTAATATTTGCAATGTTATGATTAATAATAAGTAATTACTAAATATTTAATATTGTATGATACTAAACGCAAAATTTAAAAACTTAAAATGTTTTCTAAGCGTCAGTATACAAATGTTTAAAAAATATTGACATAATATATAATTATTTATATTGTTTAAAAAAGTGTTTATTACATAACTTTTAAATGTAAAATAAATTATTTTGTGAACAATGAAAGAGTCGTATGTACGAATTATAAGGCTGAAAAATTGTTTACGCACCATGGGTAAATGTCGCGTCATTACAGTTCTCGGCTCAAATTTCGTGGATGGTAGTAACATCCTTGGCCGCTCGCTGCCCTTGCGACCGCGGACGTACTAACCATTCACGAAATTTTCCGTCTCGAACAGTAATGACGCGAGGCTCACCCAAGGTACATAAATAACTAATAAATTCTATTTAGCAAAATAGTAATAAAAATTGTTTATAAGAAACTTGATTTTTTTTGTTTTTTATTAAATTTTCCCAACGTAAAATAAAATATCATGTATTTTCCCACGTATATGTGTGTATATATATATATATGTACACACACATATATATCCCTCTTATCAAAACTCAAAATTCCATTGTTTATTAATTCCATTTGTTCCATTTGTTAATTTTATATAAAGTATTCTTAAGCATAATTTACATTTTGATCTTGTAGTTGTGTTTGTAATAAAGATATACGTGTGGATGGATCCATGACAAGTTGTCTTAACATGTGACTATTTTTAAGGTGATCTTGATTATTTCAGTAGACGATTCGATTTGATTTGCTGCAGGTGTTATTTGGATTTGATAAGTATTTGGGGAAGTTGTGACATTTGGATTTTCGTTCAACCTCGTTGTTGGATTCTTGTTACTTAATTCTACGTTATCCATAGCTTTTCCTTCTATGCTATTCCTTCCTGGATGATTAAATTGTGATATTCTGCAGGATGTTTTGCAATAACGTGATAGTATAAAATATATTATTATTATTATTAATATGTTTGCTCCAAATCCTGAAGCTGTGTATGTTAGGATTGTTTGACGGTCACGTTTTTACTGTGATATTTCTTTAAATTTTGATTTTAATTTAATTAGGGATAGTAAATCTTCGCTTTCTGTCCATTTGGTAACAGTTGATGTTATGTATTCTTCTTCATTGAGATTAGTTGTTAAAGATTCAGTCGGTATGGCTTTATATATGAAATTTGTTAAGTTCAAAGAGATATTGGGATTGTATAAAAATGATTTTTTTACTTGCAGTAAGTTTACAACCGTAAAGCGTAATTTTGGTTGTGTATCCTATACAGTGTCCATCAATTGTTAATATATCAGTCCCTTCAAGTATTATGTCTGAGTTAGGTTTTTCACCCCATATGAGTCTTATATGTAGGGTTTCACTAACTGAGTATAACCATTCATCGCTGGACTTCGGTTTCTTCCAATAGGGTTGATTGATTAAGGAGAGTGTTACGTCACATGTTTCCAGTATATTATGTGAGGGGTTTTTAATTAAAGCATTTTCGCAAAGGGAATCTGGAGAATTTTCTAAAATTGGTACTGACGGTGGCCCAAGCTTGTTTAGAGTATTTGCATGTTTGGTGCATTCTTTTGTAAAATCCTCATTTGTCAAAAAGTAACCTTGCAGCTGGAGTGTAACAAACAGATGAGTGTTACGCGGTGTTATACTAGCAAAACCGGTCACGTTTTTAAATAACCTCTCTGGTATTGGTAACGAGTGTAACTTATAAATTGAAAACCTGTTATCATCTACTAACGGAAACATAAGCATTACTAATAATCGTCCATTTAATGCGGTAACAGAAGTATGTGATACTGAAAACAGATACTCCGATGTTACATATTCTTTATTCCATGGAAAAGAGTGACTAATTTGTTGGTTATTTACATATGATAAGAGATTTTGTAATTGTTCTTGTGACAATAGTAACGGGTGTAGCTTACCTCTCGACGTTTGTTCTACAGCGTTTAACAGAGTTCGGTTAGATTCCATAAAAATTTCTATTGATTGACTGAACTCTATGGTCCAAACAGATACATGTTCTGTAAATATTGCCTTGTTTTGAATGATGGTTAGGGCATTCATCCCTGTTTTGAGCTCTTTCTAATGCTTTATGAATCGTTTCTAAATTAGATCTCACAAGATGTGTCTGTTCTGACGCTAGCAGAGACATATTAGTTTGTCTTCCGTATAAAGAATTTGTTTCAGACACAATTTGTTCTGTATCTTCAGTATCCTATCAATTCTAACGGTGCTCCTGTTTTCCGTATCGAATGTGTAGGTTGGAACCTTGAAACAAGCGTAGGTATGGTAAAGAATTGAATGATATTGTCGGCACACATTTGTAATGTCTGTAATTGTTGAATGAACCTAGTCGTTGGTGTAATTTCATTAAATTCTTGGCCTAGAAAATTTGAACACTTTTGATAGATATCTCTCATTTGTTGTTCTTTCTTTTAGAAGTTTTATAATTTCGTTCCTTTTGGTTCTTTTAAAACTTTGACTGTCATTCCTACCTCTAAATTTTGAGGTCTACAAATTTTATTGTAATAATGTTTACTTTTATGTTTAGCTTTAATTAGGTTTTCCTGAGCTGTTTCTTTGATGTGAAGACAGTGTACTAAATCTTTAATATTGTATGATACTAAACGCAAAATTTAAAAACTTAAAATGTTTTCTAAGCGTCAGTATACAAATGTTTAAAAAATATTGACATAATATATAATTATTTATATTGTTTAAAAAAGTGTTTATTACATAACTTTTAAATGTAAAATAAATTATTTTGTGAACAATGAAAGAGTCGTATGTACGAATTATAAGGCTGAAAAATTGTTTACGCACCATGGGTAAATGTCGCGTCATTACAGTTCTCGGCTCAAATTTCGTGGATGGTAGTAACATCCTTGGCCGCTCGCTGCCCTTGCGACCGCGGACGTACTAACCATTCACGAAATTTTCCGTCTCGAACAGTAATGACGCGAGGCTCACCCAAGGTACATAAATAACTAATAAATTCTATTTAGCAAAATAGTAATAAAAATTGTTTATAAGAAACTTGATTTTTTTTGTTTTTTATTAAATTTTCCCAACGTAAAATAAAATATCATGTATTTTCCCACGTATATGTGTGTATATATATATATATGTACACACACATATATATCCCTCTTATCAAAACTCAAAATTCCATTGTTTATTAATTCCATTTGTTTCCATTTGTTAATTTTATATAAAGTATTCTTAAGCATAATTTACATTTTGATCTTGTAGTTGTGTTTGTAATAAAGATATACGTGTGGATGGATCCATGACAAGTTGTCTTAACATGTGACTATTTTTAAGGTGATCTTGATTATTTCAGTAGACGATTCGATTTGATTTGCTGCAGGTGTTATTTGGATTTGATAAGTATTTGGGGAAGTTGTGACATTTGGATTTTCGTTCAACCTCGTTGTTGGATTCTTGTTACTTAATTCTACGTTATCCATAGCTTTTCCTTCTATGCTATTCCTTCCTGGATGATTAAATTGTGATATTCTGCAGGATGTTTTGCAATAACGTGATAGTATAAAATATATTATTATTATTATTAATATGTTTGCTCCAAATCCTGAAGCTGTGTATGTTAGGATTGTTTGACGGTCACGTTTTTACTGTGATATTTCTTTAAATTTTGATTTTAATTTAATTAGGGATAGTAAATCTTCGCTTTCTGTCCATTTGGTAACAGTTGATGTTATGTATTCTTCTTCATTGAGATTAGTTGTTAAAGATTCAGTCGGTATGGCTTTATATATGAAATTTGTTAAGTTCAAAGAGATATTGGGATTGTATAAAAATGATTTTTTTACTTGCAGTAAGTTTACACCGTAAAGCGTAATTTTGGTTGTGTATCCTATACAGTGTCCATCAATTGTTAATATATCAGTCCCTTCAAGTATTATGTCTGAGTTAGGTTTTTCACCCCATATGAGTCTTATATGTAGGGTTTCACTAACTGAGTATAACCATTCATCGCTGGACTTCGGTTTCTTCCAATAGGGTTGATTGATTAAGGAGAGTGTTACGTCACATGTTTCCAGTATATTATGTGAGGGGTTTTTAATTAAAGCATTTTCGCAAAGGGAATCTGGAGAATTTTCTAAAATTGGTACTGACGGTGGCCCAAGCTTGTTTAGAGTATTTGCATGTTTGGTGCATTCTTTTGTAAAATCCTCATTTGTCAAAAAGTAACCTTGCAGCTGGAGTGTAACAAACAGATGAGTGTTACGCGGTGTTATACTAGCAAAACCGGTCACGTTTTTAAATAACCTCTCTGGTATTGGTAACGAGTGTAACTTATAAATTGAAAACCTGTTATCATCTACTAACGGAAACATAAGCATTACTAATAATCGTCCATTTAATGCGGTAACAGAAGTATGTGATACTGAAAACAGATACTCCGATGTTACATATTCTTTATTCCATGGAAAAGAGTGACTAATTTGTTGGTTATTTACATATGATAAGAGATTTTGTAATTGTTCTTGTGACAATAGTAACGGGTGTAGCTTACCTCTCGACGTTTGTTCTACAGCGTTTAACAGAGTTCGGTTAGATTCCATAAAAATTTCTATTGATTGACTGAACTCTATGGTCCAAACAGATACATGTTCTGTAAATATTGCCTTGTTTTGAATGATGGTTAGGGCATTCATCCCTGTTTTGAGCTCTTTCTAATGCTTTATGAATCGTTTCTAAATTAGATCTCACAAGATGTGTCTGTTCTGACGCTAGCAGAGACATATTAGTTTGTCTTCCGTATAAAGAATTTGTTTCAGACACAATTTGTTCTGTATCTTCAGTATCCTATCAATTCTAACGGTGCTCCTGTTTTCCGTATCGAATGTGTAGGTTGGAACCTTGAAACAAGCGTAGGTATGGTAAAGAATTGAATGATATTGTCGGCACACATTTGTAATGTCTGTAATTGTTGAATGAACCTAGTCGTTGGTGTAATTTCATTAAATTCTTGGCCTAGAAAATTTGAACACTTTTGATAGATATCTCTCATTTGTTGTTCTTTCTTTTAGAAGTTTTATAATTTCGTTCCTTTTGGTTCTTTTAAAACTTTGACTGTCATTCCTACCTCTAAATTTTGAGGTCTACAAATTTTATTGTAATAATGTTTACTTTTATGTTTAGCTTTAATTAGGTTTTCCTGAGCTGTTTCTTTGATGTGAAGACAGTGTACTAAATCTTTCAAGTACGAATTGTAGGTTTAAAGTTAAAATTCATCGGGGATCAGGAAATTTAGTAGGTGCTCGGGCTATTTTTCCATAGACAATTTCAAACGGACTAAAAACTTGTAGTTGAATGAATCGAGGTGTTATATTCATGGATGGCAAAAGGGATGACTTTATCCCAATCTTGTTTGTTTTGGGCTTTGTTTTTGACGAAATCACTGAGTATATATGACTTTGTTCAATTGACCCATTACTTTGTGGTCGATATGCTGTTGTAGTTGCCAGTGAGAACCCAAATATCTTGGACATTTCTTCTAACAGCTTATTGTTAAAGCTCTATCCTCGATCACTTAGAATAATCTTTAGTTCACCGTACTGTGCAATAAAATGTTTGGCAATTGCATCGGCAACTGTAATAGCTTGAATGTTTGGAATTGGTACCGCGACACAAAATTTTGACAATAAACATTGTATTGTTAGAATGTGCGCGTTACCAGAGGTAGATTTTGGCAATGGGACACCGGCATCTATTGCTATTTTCTCAAAAACTTCGGTGAGTTCATCGGTAATTACCATAGGTTCCCTTGTTTGTACTCTAATTAATTTTTGTGCTTGACATATCTTACATCTCCAGATGAAATTTTCGATTTCAGATTTCATTCCTTTCCAAAAGTATTTTTCTCTTATTCGTCGATAGATTTTGAATACCCCTCGATGTCCACCGAAAAGACTATCGTGATATTCTCTTAAAATGATGATGCGTTCTTCAGATGACGGTGTTATGCACGTTCCCTGATATAGTGTCACGCTTAGTACTTGCCCATTCGGTATTTCTACTAGTAATTTTAATAATTCACTTCTAGATAATGTATCAGTTAATTCACCTCTCCGAGATATTCTGAACAATGTAATATTATTTTCTCGAATTACGTTACCGAGTATTTGAAGTCAGGTTCGTATCGTGCTTGGTGTTATTGGATCATTTTCATGTTCATTAATTACCAGGCTGAAAACGTAACGTTTTCGGTTCAATGTTACTATAACATTCCCCACTGTTGGTTTTTGTTCATTTAGTTTTTCTCTGTTTATAATATCTAAATCCAAAAGAAGTTTATTATTCCTTGAGGATAACTTCAAATCAGAAGAAATAAAATGCACTATATTATATTTTAAGTACGTTAGGCATTCTCTAGTGTTTAAGATTTTTATTTTAGCTTCCTATTGAACATGACTCACAAAAGAAAACGGGCCTATCATCATTTGATCTTTATTAATGTATTCTGAAATTTCTTGTATTTGATTCTGTATATATTCATCGTGATTTTGACTCTCGAATAAATTCTGAGATATTTGAACTTAAGGTCGAGTTGGAACTTTAGGTGTAATTTTGTTAAGAGTAACATTTATCTCTTTTGACTAATCTTTCTTCTCTTCCGTATCTGTTTCTTCTTTATTATCTTCTTGATGAATGGTAGAAAGCTTGTGCCACACATTTGGCTTGGATATATCCGTGTTTAATGGGGTAGACCTTGCTCGAGGCCTTTTTATTGGTGATTTTTGCGTGAAATAGCTAATCTTTGGTGTTATACATTGAGATGTTTCTTTCTTCGATTCTTCCATCCATGACTGTATTATCTTGGGAGGTACGGAAGGATTTTCCGCAGTGTTTTCCGTAGAGTTAGTAGGTGATGGAGATAATGATACTGCTCTTCTCACTATGCTAGTAAAAAGGAGACCTTGATTCCTTCCCATTCTAGATCGTTAACGCCATCATTTGAATCTAGCGTGATATCTGGTTCATCATCAGAAACAATCAAATGTTACGGGTTTATGAGAAAAATGTCCATCCAAAAGTAAGAATTTTTCAATTCGTTTAAAAATTTTTGAGTTTCTCCTGGTTTAAAATTACTTGGTTTTGTTGTATTTTTTAGGTCATCTTCTTCTTTATCTTCATATGTAACGCAGACCGGCGCATCGTAGATTGGAATCTGAGATTTAATATTTCTCCATCCGAAGATGTAGAGGAGTCTTCATCAATAAATTGGAAAACGGATTAAATCGCCGATTCTTCGATTTTATTAGGTGTGGCAAGGGTGTGATGTTCGGCACGTTTAGGCGTGGTGTTTATTCCTTGTGTTACTTCTTCGAGGTCACTGTCATCTGTAACTGGCATATTTTGAGACTGCACTACCTGTCTTGACTCTAACTCTGCATTAGATAAGTCTAAAGGTGGATTTACAAGGTTAGGGATAATCGACCGATTTTTTAATGGTATAGGTGGTTCAGACATTTCCTCCACGATTGATTCAACAGACATCTATGACGTACTTGGTTCTATATGCTCTGTATTTTGATTAGGTTCTTTATTTTCATTTTGTTTTCTGCATCTGAGTCTTTTTGCGATAGTGCTGGCATCCAAAGCGGACTATCCTTGCATAATGTTGGTAGGATAATCAACAGGTGCATTCTTTGATCCTTTCTTTCTCCCTCTCGTAACGATTTTGTTGGCCGAGGAATTATCAGAGGTAACGCCATTACTGTTGCACATGGGGCTTCTTCTTCAGGAGTCATGTTACAAGGATTCCGTGACAAGGCGTCGGCATTGGTGTTAAGTTTGCCGGGTTTATAGCAAAATTTATATTTAATCTGCTCATGAGATCCTGTTTCGGTGTCTATTGCTCGGCTCGCACGAGTTGAATTACGCGGCGTGATTAAGTCAAGTCGCTCTCACCAAGGTCCGCGCGGCCGGCCCTCTATCGATCAAAAAATAGGGGCCCGCGCAATTAAAGCGGGAACGATCACTCTCTTCTAGTCCGTCGAGCACTCAACACGTCTTACGGTTAGATTTGTAGTTTTTCGTTAGTATACTCGCAATTCAGCTCTGCCTTTTATTTTACATTCGCGCTAGCATCCGGTGAATTACTGAGTAGGTTTGTCCTTTTCAGGACGAATCTGCTCACGTGGAAAGCGGTCGCGTACAGATTACGTTTTTCGCGGGACTTCTCGTCTTCTTTCGGTTTGCGATTCGGTGCGTGCGGTAAAGCGATTAAGTGTGTAAGGGTGTGTGTGTGCGCCTCGAGGCATTGTAGAACTTGTGGGGGACGGTGCCACGTGTTAACCGTGATCGTCCCAGGGCGAGCGAATCGCGGCAACTTCTATCGTTGCTCGACACCGAAGCGTCTGGATCCCTGAGACGTCGGGGCGCGCTCGGTGCATTTTGCGCTTCCCAGGCCCAGCTGATTCTTCTAGACCAGCGAGAAGCTGCGGCGTGACTCGGGTACGATTGAGGACAGTGTTTTCCTTGGCGACGACGATTGAACCTGCGGCGTACTTAGTTGGTAAGAGAGATCTCTCGTGCGTGCGTTATATGGTACCTCGCGATCTTTTTCCGTATTTTGCGTAATTTTAAGATTTAATGTGATGTAACTCAATTTACTTTTTAGTCACTAAATTAGTGCGCTTGTCTCGGCTTTTCTCTCAACCTCGTGAGAGTTTTTATGCCTTGACAAGTGTCTTTTTTGTTCTGTTCGCGAAATAAAGAGTTTTATTTCTCAACCCAACACTCACTCATCCTTTCAATTCTCCCGATCTATATTAAAATTACAGATCCTTTATAGACTCTATCCATATTAGAGGTTCGTGATCTCCGTGGATTGTAAAAGGACGTCCATATTAGTAATGTTTAAAATATTCAATAGCAGCGATTACTGCTAAACATTCCTTTTCAGTAGTTGAATAATTTCTTTCATGTTTATTTAAAGAGCGTGACATATACGCTATTGGCTTTTCTTCCCCCGGTTCACCTTGACTTAAGACAGTCCCGATTGTCATATCTGACGCAACTGTGATCAAAATGAAAGGTTTTTCCAAATTTGCACATATAAGTACAGGAGGTTCACATAACGCCTGTTTTAACGTGTCAAAGGTAGACTGTTGAGTATCGATCCATTCAAATTTCTTTCCCCTTTGCTGAAATTGATTTAAAAGTTTTGCCTTAAAAACAAATCTTATATAAATTTACTGTAGTAACTGTCTAATCCAAGGAAAGACCGAATATTAGTTATTGCTTTAGGAACTGGGAAATTCATTACAGAGAAAGTCTTCTTTTTGTCTAATTTCACTCCAAATTCGCTAATTTTGTGACCTGAATAATTTACCTCATATCATCTAATTATACGAAGACTTCCATTTCTTGTAATCCCATCATTATATAATCCATTAGTCGTGAAAAAGTTCGGGGTGCATTTGATAATCCAAACGGCATTCTTACGTATTCATAATGCCCATAGGGGGTACTGAAAGCAGTTATCTCACGATCGCTTGGTTCTACTTCAACCTGGTGAAAACCGTTAGCCAAATCAAGAACACTGAAGGATTTTGAAGTAGTCATAGATTCTAAAATTTCGCCAATGTTGGGTCATGGATAAGCGTTATCTATTGTTTTTTCATTTAATTTTCGATAATTAATAAGTAGACGGTAACGTCGACTTCCGTCCTTTCCACTTTTCTTCGGAACTATCCATAAAGGAGAATTCCAAGGTGAAGATGAAGGTTGTATTACGCCGTCTTCCAATAATTTACTTGTTTACGAACCTCTTGATGTAACATGGGTGAGTACCTATATTGGTTTACATTGACAGGTATGTTGTCCTAGTATTTATATGGTGTTTGACATAGGAAGTCGTAGATGATTTATCCGTTTCAAGTTGGAACAGATAAGGATATTTTTTTATTATTTCCGTTATTTGGCTCTTTTCTTGTTCGGTGTGATGTGGACGTGACAATTTTTCCATTAGTATTTTTAACCTGTCTTCTAGATTTAAAGGATCACATATTTCTTCTATTCCCGAATCGAAAAAGTCTTCAGAGTCGCCTTGGTGCAACATATTCCCTTATTATTATTAACAGCAGCTTCTCCGATAAATACACCAGGAACTGTAGGAACAAACTACATATAAGCATCACTTACTTTAGAATCTTTTGTAACAGGTATATTAATGGGTACACGAGTACGAGCTGGCAGAGTAAAAATTTTATTTTCGTTTCTTTTAAAACCATTACTGTTAAAAGATTTACATATTTTTTCTTTTTCATTTATGTTAGGCGTTATTGGTTTTGAAAGAGGTAGATCTTTAAGTTGAACAAATTCCCTAATCTTTATGGTGTTATTAACAGAAAATCCTCTCTCTTCGTCACTTTTTGTTATATTTTTATGTACAAAGAAAATTGGATCTATAGGTCTATTTGCTGTTACAAGAGTTCTTAGACCAAAATCTACTTTTACCTTTTCATCATTCAAAAATGGTTCTCCTAGAATTGCATCGAGATTAAAAGGCGATTCATCTGGGAATATATGAATTAGATGTTTTGTAGTAAGTATATCCATATCTATAGAACCTAACGTTTTAATAGACTAAGAGGATATACCTGTCACAACCACAGTATCATGGAAGTTTACTTGTTATCAGGCTTCAATACCTCTCGTCTGACAGCATTTATCTTTGGTAATAGGAGTATGGATTATAAATAGGAGATAATGGCATATAATTATGTTGATATGGCTGTGGAAATGCCTTTTGTTGCTCATACTCAAGTTTATATTGATAATTAATATCGTGATCTCCATATGGAGAATAAGGCCTGTGATTTGGTTTTTTCAAAATACTGACTGGCTGTCCATGGTGCTGTTGTGATTGAGTGTTAATTTTTGATTGAGTAGTGTAACTTAATTGCAGTGGAGCTTGTATCTTACCTTCTTTCGTAATATGTGTACGAGGGAACTTTGTGTCATTTTTATTACACAGAGGTTTGACGGTTATAACTATTACTATCATAATTATCATTTCTATACGGGGAAGCGTTACACCCGAATTCTCTTCGTCCATTACTTTGTGGTGTTACATCAGGATTAGAATGAGGCGAATTCTTTGCATATAACGTATGTGTAAATGGTCTTGAAACGCACTTACGTGACATTTTTCTAGATTAACTTCTGTTTCAAGAACCGCATTGAGTGTTGCTGGGGCGACTACGGCTAGACTAGCTCTTCATTCATCCGGTAACCCTCGAATTCCTTCCAATACTAATACTTCTAATTGTGGTTTTTGATTAGTGTCCAAGTTTTCTTCTTCCAATGCATCCCGTACAGCAGCTTGAGCTGAACTTACTAAAGACGCTAATCGACCATGAAAATCCCGCACTCTTTCATTATTCCTCATGTAAGTATTCATTATATTTTGTACATAATAACCATAAGATTTTTTTGGTGCGAAGTGTACCTTTAAATGATCCTTTAATGCGTCTATATTTGCAAATGTACGATTCGATATTGATTCAGTTTTGCTATTACGCTTTTCAAAAATAAATTTTCATTTACAGATGGAATTAACTGTCTCCCATTTTCTACGTCTTGTATGAATTCTTTTAATGGCGCACTATTTCCATCAAAATATGGAATATGTACAGTTGATGCCTGCAAAGTAAAGCTAGTGGCTAAAGATGCTAATGTGTCTGTTGATGTATTCAAATGATCCATTAACAGGTTCTGGTGCTGTTGGTTGAGCCATTATTGATGAAAATATTGTAAACTTAAGTTATACAAAATTTGTAATATGTTAAATCTATGACAGTTTAAGTGTGACACCACTTGTGTGACGTTATTGTTAAAGTGTAACAGTATATACAGTGTGACGCTTTAATTTATTTTGAATGTAACGTGATATACATGACCAACATCAAGTGTGACTCTGACGGCGTGACCTACCAAGCGTTATGCGTTACATATGCTGTTGCATTCAACTCTAAAGATATTAAGTGTTACAGCGTTATCCGTAACTCCGATTGACAGTGTAACATTGAAGCTTTCAGTCACATCTGTTAGTAACAGTTTACTATACTGTCACGATATAAAGCGTAACTCGTTACATTCAAATTTGTGTGACATATAATTTATTAATAACGGTAACGTCAATAGTAACGCTGAGTAACGATGCAAGGTTATGCAACTAACGAGTCCCCACAAGGGATGCCAATTGTTATGACCCGACTCTTAAAGTCGGTGTCAGCAGGTATGTTTGCAAAACAATATATTTTTCTTTTTGCAGAAAACCCGTATACGGCTCCTGAGCCTTTCTGTTAACTTTTACCTACCTTACGTTACTCTTAGCGTTATGTTTGGTCGATACTTCTTTCTTTGTTATACGATGCAAAAGTCGAATCTGAGGAGTGCCGTCGTTGTGTGCGTTTAAATAAACTTTTCCTGTAACACTTTTTAGTAGAGATCTTCAATTAGCGATGAGCGCGTATTAAGTGTTACATTAGAATTTTGCTTCTACTTTGCTTTTGTTTCAGCATTATCGTGATTTCGGTTACAAGGCGTCGGCATTGGTGTTAAGTTTGCCGGGTTTATAGCAAAATTTATATTTAATCTGCTCATGAGATCCTGTTTCGGTGTCTATTGCTCGGCTCGCACGAGTTGAATTACGCGGCGTGATTAAGTCAAGTCGCTCTCACCAAGGTCCGCGCGGCCGGCCCTCTATCGATCAAAAATAGGGGCCCGCGCAATTAAAGCGGGAACGATCACTCTCTTCTAGTCCGTCGAGCACTCAACACGTCTTACGGTTAGATTTGTAGTTTTTCGTTAGTATACTCGCAATTCAGCTCTGCCTTTTATTTTACATTCGCGCTAGCATCCGGTGAATTACTGAGTAGGTTTGTCCTTTTCAGGACGAATCTGCTCACGTGGAAAGCGGTCGCGTACAGATTACGTTTTTCGCGGGACTTCTCGTCTTCTTTCGGTTTGCGATTCGGTGCGTGCGGTAAAGCGATTAAGTGTGTAAGGGTGTGTGTGTGCGCCTCGAGGCATTGTAGAACTTGTGGGGGACGGTGCCACGTGTTAACCGTGATCGTCCCAGGGCGAGCGAATCGCGGCAACTTCTATCGTTGCTCGACACCGAAGCGTCTGGATCCCTGAGACGTCGGGGCGCGCTCGGTGCATTTTGCGCTTCCCAGGCCCAGCTGATTCTTCTAGACCAGCGAGAAGCTGCGGCGTGACTCGGGTACGATTGAGGACAGTGTTTTCCTTGGCGACGACGATTGAACCTGCGGCGTACTTAGTTGGTAAGAGAGATCTCTCGTGCGTGCGTTATATGGTACCTCGCGATCTTTTTCCGTATTTTGCGTAATTTTAAGATTTAATGTGATGTAACTCAATTTACTTTTTAGTCACTAAATTAGTGCGCTTGTCTCGGCTTTTCTCTCAACCTCGTGAGAGTTTTTATGCCTTGACAAGTGTCTTTTTTGTTCTGTTCGCGAAATAAAGAGTTTTATTTCTCAACCCAACACTCACTCATCCTTTCAATTCTCCCGATCTATATTAAAATTACAGATCCTTTATAGACTCTATCCATATTAGAGGTTCGTGATCTCCGTGGATTGTAAAAGGACGTCCATATTAGTAATGTTTAAAATATTCAATAGCAGCGATTACTGCTAAACATTCCTTTTCAGTAGTTGAATAATTTCTTTCATGTTTATTTAAAGAGCGTGACATATACGCTATTGGCTTTTCTTCCCCCGGTTCACCTTGACTTAAGACAGTCCCGATTGTCATATCTGACGCAACTGTGATCAAAATGAAAGGTTTTTCCAAATTTGCACATATAAGTACAGGAGGTTCACATAACGCCTGTTTTAACGTGTCAAAGGTAGACTGTTGAGTATCGATCCATTCAAATTTCTTTCCCCTTTGCTGAAATTGATTTAAAAGTTTTGCCTTAAAAACAAATCTTATATAAATTTACTGTAGTAACTGTCTAATCCAAGGAAAGACCGAATATTAGTTATTGCTTTAGGAACTGGGAAATTCATTACAGAGAAAGTCTTCTTTTTGTCTAATTTCACTCCAAATTCGCTAATTTTGTGACCTGAATAATTTACCTCATATCATCTAATTATACGAAGACTTCCATTTCTTGTAATCCCATCATTATATAATCCATTAGTCGTGAAAAAGTTCGGGGTGCATTTGATAATCCAAATGGCATTCTTACGTATTCATAATGCCCATAGAGGGTACTGAAAGCAGTTTTCTCACGATCGCTTGGTTCTACTTCAACCTGGTGAAAACCGTTAGCCAAATCAAGAACACTGAAGGATTTTGAAGTAGTCATAGATTCTAAAATTTCGCCAATGTTGGGTCATGGATAAGCGTTATCTATTGTTTTTTCATTTAATTTTCGATAATTAATAAGTAGACGGTAACGTCGACTTCCGTCCTTTCCACTTTTCTTCGGAACTATCCATAAAGGAGAATTCCAAGGTGAAGATGAAGGTTGTATTACGCCGTCTTCCAATAATTTACTTGTTTACGAACCTCTTGATGTAACATGGGTGAGTACCTATATTGGTTTACATTGACAGGTATGTTGTCCTAGTATTTATATGGTGTTTGACATAGGAAGTCGTAGATGATTTATCCGTTTCAAGTTGGAACAGATAAGGATATTTTTTTATTATTTCCGTTATTGGCTCTTTTCTTGTTCGGTGTGATGTGGACGTGACAATTTTTCCATTAGTATTTTTAACCTGTCTTCTAGATTTAAAGGATCACATATTTCTTCTATTCCCGAATCGAAAAAGTCTTCAGAGTCGCCTTGGTGCAACATATTCCCTTATTATTATTAACAGCAGCTTCTCCGATAAATACACCAGGAACTGTAGGAACAAACTACATATAAGCATCACTTACTTTAGAATCTTTTGTAACAGGTATATTAATGGGTACACGAGTACGAGCTGGCAGAGTAAAAATTTTATTTTCGTTTCTTTTAAAACCATTACTGTTAAAAGATTTACATATTTTTTCTTTTTCATTTATGTTAGGCGTTATTGGTTTTGAAAGAGGTAGATCTTTAAGTTGAACAAATTCCCTAATCTTTATGGTGTTATTAACAGAAAATCCTCTCTCTTCGTCACTTTTTGTTATATTTTTATGTACAAAGAAAATTGGATCTATAGGTCTATTTGCTGTTACAAGAGTTCTTAGACCAAAATCTACTTTTACCTTTTCATCATTCAAAATGGTTCTCCTAGAATTGCATCGAGATTAAAAGGCGATTCATCTGGGAATATATGAATTAGATGTTTTGTAGTAAGTATATCCATATCTATAGAACCTAACGTTTTAATAGACTAAGAGGATATACCTGTCACAACCACAGTATCATGGAAGTTTACTTGTTATCAGGCTTCAATACCTCTCGTCTGACAGCATTTATCTTTGGTAATAGGAGTATGGATTATAAATAGGAGATAATGGCATATAATTATGTTGATATGGCTGTGGAAATGCCTTTTGTTGCTCATACTCAAGTTTATATTGATAATTAATATCGTGATCTCCATATGGAGAATAAGGCCTGTGATTTGGTTTTTTCAAATACTGACTGGCTGTCCATGGTGCTGTTGTGATTGAGTGTTAATTTTTGATTGAGTAGTGTAACTTAATTGCAGTGGAGCTTGTATCTTACCTTCTTTCGTAATATGTGTACGAGGGAACTTTGTGTCATTTTTATTACACAGAGGTTTGACGGTTATAACTATTACTATCATAATTATCATTTCTATACGGGGAAGCGTTACACCCGAATTCTCTTCGTCCATTACTTTGTGGTGTTACATCAGGATTAGAATGAGGCGAATTCTTTGCATATAACGTATGTGTAAATGGTCTTGAAACGCACTTACGTGACATTTTTCTAGATTAACTTCTGTTTCAAGAACCGCATTGAGTGTTGCTGGGGCGACTACGGCTAGACTAGCTCTTCATTCATCCGGTAACCCTCGAATTCCTTCCAATACTAATACTTCTAATTGTGGTTTTTGATTAGTGTCCAAGTTTTCTTCTTCCAATGCATCCCGTACAGCAGCTTGAGCTGAACTTACTAAAGACGCTAATCGACCATGAAAATCCCGCACTCTTTCATTATTCCTCATGTAAGTATTCATTATATTTTGTACATAATAACCATAAGATTTTTTTGGTGCGAAGTGTACCTTTAAATGATCCTTTAATGCGTCTATATTTGCAAATGTACGATTCGATATTGATTCAGTTTTGCTATTACGCTTTTCAAAATAAATTTTCATTTACAGATGGAATTAACTGTCTCCCATTTTCTACGTCTTGTATGAATTCTTTTAATGGCGCACTATTTCCATCAAAATATGGAATATGTACAGTTGATGCCTGCAAAGTAAAGCTAGTGGCTAAAGATGCTAATGTGTCTGTTGATGTATTCAAATGATCCATTAACAGGTTCTGGTGCTGTTGGTTGAGCCATTATTGATGAAAATATTGTAAACTTAAGTTATACAAAATTTGTAATATGTTAAATCTATGACAGTTTAAGTGTGACACCACTTGTGTGACGTTATTGTTAAAGTGTAACAGTATATACAGTGTGACGCTTTAATTTATTTTGAATGTAACGTGATATACATGACCAACATCAAGTGTGACTCTGACGGCGTGACCTACCAAGCGTTATGCGTTACATATGCTGTTGCATTCAACTCTAAAGATATTAAGTGTTACAGCGTTATCCGTAACTCCGATTGACAGTGTAACATTGAAGCTTTCAGTCACATCTGTTAGTAACAGTTTACTATACTGTCACGATATAAAGCGTAACTCGTTACATTCAAATTTGTGTGACATATAATTTATTAATAACGGTAACGTCAATAGTAACGCTGAGTAACGATGCAAGGTTATGCAACTAACGAGTCCCCACAAGGGATGCCAATTGTTATGACCCGACTCTTAAAGTCGGTGTCAGCAGGTATGTTTGCAAAACAATATATTTTTCTTTTTGCAGAAAACCCGTATACGGCTCCTGAGCCTTTCTGTTAACTTTTACCTACCTTACGTTACTCTTAGCGTTATGTTTGGTCGATACTTCTTTCTTTGTTATACGATGCAAAAGTCGAATCTGAGGAGTGCCGTCGTTGTGTGCGTTTAAATAAACTTTTCCTGTAACACTTTTTAGTAGAGATCTTCAATTAGCGATGAGCGCGTATTAAGTGTTACATTAGAATTTTGCTTCTACTTTGCTTTTGTTTCAGCATTATCGTGATTTCGGTTACTAACATCGTTTTCGTGATCTTAATTGCGAAAGCGTTGTTAATACTCGAATATATAGATGTTTTAAATATGATAAGTTATTAATATATTTAAATATATATAACATTATATATGGATGTCTTATGGGACATCACATCGGAAATCTTGGTTGAAGCACTTTGTTGCGAATAAACTGCTGATGCATTTTAAATGCACGGAACTGTATAATTGTGTTTCACTAAGCACTATTCACTGCTTTTATCGATATATTTTACTCGTGATTGAATTATAAATTTTCGATTTATAGAACATTGAATTGACACGAGAACTTGTAAACACGTCTGTTTACGACGACGTCTTAATCGAAACTGTTTCTACGCAATTTTGAAATTTCATTAAAATCAATAACATTTAAATTTGACATATTTTTTCGGATATCCAATTCTCCTAAATAAATAATTTTTGAAAAACTTTTAAATGTAATTCGTATTTTATATTACCACTATTAATATTTGAATTTCTTTTGCCATTACTGTTTTTAATAGAATTATCTTTAAAAATGCAATAATTAATGTATTTAATTTTTAACTCATTGTATATGATATGGATATTTGGAAAAGTGTATGTTATTATACTTGATTAAAATTTATTTTATTTTTAAACAATTTTGCATATGTATTTCAAGCATTACATTGAACTTTATATTCGTTATTATTAGACTACGGATTTTTATGCAACATAAAGGTTTTCATAAAAAAACATAAATTTCAAATATATATATATCTATATATTGTGACGTGTCCACTGGGGATTAGGGTGGAGTCACGAATAAAACAAAAGAACTAATTAAACGATTGCAGGTTTATTGCACTCAAGGTGCTCACGAGTAATACACGGCAAAGCAGCGGCTTTGCCGTTCAAAATTGCCAGTCACGTTGGCCGTGGTCCGTCGCGTTCGCGCGATTGCGGGCCGTCCTGCACCTAACCACGCGTCGCGCACACACACTTCAAGGAACCTGGATTTGGGAGGAAGGAGCACGGCTCACCTGGACGCTCGTCTCCTGGATCCCTCAGACACACACGTAGCCCCTTAAAATTGCGGTATTGCGTCTCAAAAGATCGGTGGTCGGTCGCAGTCTCTCGATTATCGGCACGCACGAAGCGAAAGTTTCTTCTCTGCCTATTGCGCAGGCGCGCCTACTCTCGCGTCTCGAGTCGTGCGCGCTCGGCTCGGTTCGTACTGGCCGCTCGGGCCGTGATTTCGCTGCCTCGACGGAGATGTCGTCGACGACGTTGACTTCGTGGTGCTGGATGGCGATTGAGTAACTGCGGCCCTGCTGAGAATACTATCTGCGAGGTAAGTTTTTAAATCGTTCCTTTTTACCTCGATTTTAAGCTAAATCGAGCCCCTCGAGTTTCTTTATTGCAGGTGCCGTATATTGTCAATACGGGATCTTCGGCTCGGAGTGTCCGGACAGCTGGAGAGGGCATTCAAGGCTGGATGGGACCTGGGGATACAGTACGGGTCATTCCTGGTGCTGGAGAAGGCATTAGGAAGCTGGATCAACGGAGCAGTGTGTGTGTGTGTGCAATTGTGCGCAGTCAGGAGTCGCATCTCCTTTGCTTCGGGTTCTCCTGCTTACTACGCACTGTAAGCCTATATCGGTTTCACACATTCGCATATGTGTGTCTATTAGGACTTGATTGGTATGTATAGCACGCTTACTTCGCATAGTAAGCTTGACAGGTGCTATACTATACCTTGTCTCGCTAGTTTATTTCTAAGTGACATGTAGTATAACTACAATGTCACAATATATATGTGGTTCTCTATGAAATCAAAGATTAACCTAATAACTTTAAAAGTATCAACATTATTATTATTATTATTATTATTCAGCAATACTTTATTTAAATTTCACAAACTTGTCACTGTCAGTTAATCATATTAATCATTATAATCTCAGATCTGATTTATTGATATATTTTTTGTATTAAATATGTATTTTCAGTTATTATAATAATAATGTTAATACATTTATAGTAATCCTTCAAATTAGTATCATAATTCTTATAGTAGTTGTAAAATTAAAAATCCAGCATTATAAATGTTTAAAAATTAATTGTTTATAATTTTATAATAATATTTGTATTTGCAACAGCATACAGGAAATTAGAATTGTATTGAGAAAAGTGAAGATACTTTTCTACCACTCCAAGGTAATTGTATAAATTATTTTGCAATGATCATGCTGTTGAGTGACGAACGTTGATGAATATTATATACGAGAAGATTCGTCACTCAATATAGCTACAAAGTGCAGTCTAAAAGGTGTACTCAGGCGGCCTGGATGCCCGAAAACCGCTATGAGTGCATTTGCAACTAGACGGTGGAGGTAAGGAATTTACCATTACCCTCCCCCGCTGGCCTGCGTGGCGTCACCAATTTACGCCACGAATCACTCTGGATCTGGAGCCCGCTAAGACCAGTTCGTGTCAGTTAATATTTATCGTTATAACTCTTTGTTCCAATTGCCAACACTAATATTCTATTATTTCTGTTTCTGTTAATCATACTAATTCAAGTAGAGTGCTTTCACTTTATGCTATTGACAAATTGTTCAAATTGAGATATCAAATTATTATATATGAAAATCATGACCCACGTGGCACATTGCTCTCTTAAATAAACAAGTACAAATTGCTGTTTATTTCTCGCATTACTTCAAATTTTACCCGTATTAAAATCTTTCCAGGTAAGATTTGAAATATATAAATATTTATAAATATACATAAAAAATTCATTTCGAAGGTCGAATCAATTGTGTGAATTGTTTGACACGTGAAGGAAAAATTTACAAAGGCATAAATAAATTGTATAAATGTTTAAATTTTTAGGGTATGCGTTATACCGATAAGAAAGTAGAGTTGGCAACGCCAATAGAGTGCGTGCGCGCGAGCGCTAACACAAGTGTAATGCGGCTGGAGAGACAGATCGTGACGAGCTGTTGACTAGTACGCACGTATACGCTATTCCTACTAATATGTATATAAGTTTTATTTAATTAATAAACGTGTGCTTAATTAATATATATATATATATATATATATATATATAAACATCAGTATCGGTACTTATGGTGACACTACGTGTTATCTTGGTGTTTTGAGGTTATAAAACATATGTAACGACTCAGATATAAGGGGGAGAATATTAATTGATAGAATAATGCATAAAAAACCAATAAGCCAAATACCTAAATTCCCATCACGGGTAAAAAAGCACACTTTGACCTTATAATATTAATGAAGGATTGAAGTTATAACCTCATTCGAAGTGCCGGAGGCCTCCGGCACCTCGAAAGACGTTATAACTTCAATCCTTCATTACTATTATAACGTCAAAGCGGGGCTCACAAAGCTAATTTTCCGATTTTTTGTGTGTCGGCATAAGTACCGATACATGATTGAATTTTCGGTGGAATTATGCTGAAGTCGGCATAATTCCCCCAAAGTAAGCACCATTTCCATTTCCCGTAAGAATTTGTCGGCATAAGTACCGATTCATCAATTTATATATATATATTTAATTGCTTCATTATACATATATATTTTTATCTAATTTTTCATTCCGTTTTATACACATGGTAACTGTTTGAGGTATATTACCACTTTTAGTACACCGTTCTAATTCTTCTTTTTCTACCTCATACATCATTTTATAAGCTTTAGCATAAGGATTAACATTTCTAATTAAGCTATCTAATTTACTTAACAATTCTAATTTTGTATCTTAATTATTTTTAAAACTTTTTCTTTCAGCTGTAGCTAATTCATTATCTAGAACATATAATTGCCCATATTTCCGAGCTTCATTTTCATTTAGATGTAAAGCAAAAACATTGTGATATATTTGACCACATATTCTAAGAATTTGTCGTTCACTACCAGATAACTTATCAAAATTAGCTCCAAAGCTTGCAAAAGCTAACGCATTATTATATAGCCGAATATTTTTGCGAAAATTAATACTATCTTCCGATATTCCTGTAGCTAATTGCTTAAATTCTTCCGGATAGGGAAGGCATTTTTGGTAAGTATACGTTTCCTTTGTGACAACAATTAGAAAATTCTTTACCTAGTGTATATTCAAAAACAAAATGTTTAGCATTACGACGTTTACAAGTTTCAGACATATAACCTAAATTGTTTTCAATAATTATTTTTTCATCAAAATCTGCATTTACTATTCGACCTATTATTTTGGATTTACTTACTAATTTTACATTTTGTTCATTTTTAATTAAAATACGTTTTTTTAATTCTTTAAAATTTGTACCTTTTTTTGGTATTAATTGGTTTATCTTATACGTTAAAAAATTTTCCTTAATCAATTTTTAATTTTTTAAGCAATATGATTGGTATTTCCATGTTTTTTTTATTTTTCATACATGTGCGTCCTTTTAAATTTTTTTGTTAATGGTTTTGTACTAATTTATCGATATCATTTTTTCTACTTTCGTTTAAATTTTTCCATAAAATTTTTTCTTTTCATTTTTTTTTACATTGATCCGTATTTTCACTATAATAAATATGTTGTTTTCGTAATGCTTCTTTTTCTCGTTTATTTTTTATTTCGTTACTATTTATTTTTTCTCATTTCATCATGGTTTGCGGTTTTCTCTTTATTTTTTTTTCTTGTATTTTGCCGTCGTTACTATTTTTACTATTTACATAAGCTTCTTTTTTTCGTAATGCTTCTTTTTCTCGTTCATTTTTTATTTCGTCACTATTCATTTTTTCTCTTTTCATCATGGTTTGCTGTTTTCTTTTTAGCTGTTTTTTTCATATCATTAAATTGTTTATTTTTATTTTTTTAATAAATTGAACTATAAGTTGGTATTTCATACTCTATATCCATTGGGGTAATAGAATCAACGGAAATGATTTTATTTTTATTATATAAATTCATTATTGTTAAATATTATCATTGTTGTTTTTGTTAATTCATTATTATTATTGTTCATTATTATTAGCTACGATTGGTCGGACATTAAGGTGACCTCCAGGTCAAAGTGCCCAAATTAAAAAACAAAATAATTGTCAGTTCCTGGAGACGATGTCCAGGTGGTCACGGTGATCTCCAGGTCTTCCGCACGTCGTCTACTGCGAAGTCTACTTGTCTAAGTGCCCAAATTAAAAAAAATAATTGTCAGTTCCTGGAGACGATGTCCAGGTGGTCACAGTGACCTCCAGGTCTTCCGCACGTCGTCTACTGGGAAGTCTACGTGCTACCTTGCCTGAATATGCAAAAAAATGTCATTTCTCGGAGACGATGTTCAGGTGGTCAGGGTGACCTCGAGGTCATCTTTGCATCGTCTACCACAAAATCTACTTGGCACCCTGCCTGAATGTGAAAAAATAAAAAAAAGATCTCCTAATTAGAAATAAAATAGACACTTCTCATACACTTATCATTTTTATTTAATACAGGATTTTAGCAGCTTACAGGGGATTAGATAGATACTAAAACTAGTGGAGATACTTTTCTTCCACTCCACGGTAAGTGCATAAATTTTTTTGCAATGATCATGCTAATAGATTCATCGTTATAAGGCAACAAATAAACATTTCTATTAATATTTCGGTCACTTTTCCCAGATATACTGGAAATTTATAGGCAGTTTCTGACTATAAGAAGACATCTTTTAGACAGCATTAGATTTCCAGAGTCCGGAGTAGAATTGCTGATTTTCACTATTTTAGGTTGAAATAGCTTACAAGAGTGTAACAGCATACATGTATGACTTTAAACGTATATTTAATGAAAAATTTATTATAATTTTTCTAATTGCGTTCTACAGCTTAAAGGGAAGCCGTACCTACAGTACGATTATTCATTTTATTCAATGTGAGCGTATAATTTTGAAATTTCGCCAAACTACCAACAATTATATTAATATTAATTTATTATAATTTTTCTAATTGCGTGCTGCAGCTTAAAGGGAAGCCGTACTACCTACGGTACAATTATTCATTTTATTCAATATAAGCATAAAATTTTGAAATTTCGCCAAACTACCAACAATCTGTAGATTGTATAGTATGTAGATACGTTCGTACCATTGCGTTTAAACAAAAATTGACTGCGTAAAACGAAAAATCGTGTATGTCGGTATATAGGTATAATATATAAGATTGCGGTATCTCCTTAAGCACGGTTTAAAACACGAATAAATAGGATAAATATAAAGTGACCTTCGGTTACACATCAATTGTAAAGGTATTTTTGATAGGCCAAGCAAAAACGTCTCTTTTTAACTCGAGGAGCGCACCATCCACGTTGGCTACAAAAGTTTTTAACTCGGAGTATTTACAAGGCACGGAAATAAAAAAAATTTTGCTAGATTGATATTTTGACGTAGAATATATTCTATTTATTTATATATGAGTTACAGAAAACTTTTTTTAGTAAAAGAATAAAATTTATGAAGTTTTCGAATTTTTAAAAAGTGAGTAACACTTCTATTAGTATTTTTAATTTTTTTTTTTTGATAAAAGCACATTTTTGAACCTAATTTATTTTAATAGTATTCATTGAAAGGTAACTAAAAAAAATTTTTGAATTAATTTGTCCAAGACTTTTCTTTTTTACAATGGTAAGAAAAATTTTTTTATAGCGAGTTACAACTTAAATTCTTGAAAAAACCATACATTTTCAATTTATAACTTCATAACTACAATCGATGGTCCAAAATAAACTAATGGGCATTATTAGACATCATTTTTTCCATAAGAAACCGTACCGAAGTATCGATTCGTTCATATTATAGCACAGTTATCCTGGAGTAACAACAATTTTAAAAGTTTTTGGGATTTGCTCATATATTAATTTGTTTATTATTAAGTAAATAATGAAGCAATTTTCTCGACGAGCATCTCTCTCGCATTTACGTATGTCTCCCTGTATAATATTAATATACTTATTTCCAAAACTTCCCTACAAATTAGTAACAATTAATTGAACATTATTTTACTTACTTTTCTGTCGTTTACAGATTGATCAGCATCCAAGAGTAGTCCAACCAGTCGAGGCGCATTAACAAACCAGGAGGACTCCAGTATTTAATCAATAAAAATTTCTATTTCAAGGTATGTTCAGTTAACTTCAGGTTTTTGAGTTATTGCAAAAATAGGCAATTGTTTTTCAACATTTGTACACCAAAGCAGGATCTATATTTTTGATTGAAAAAATTATAAACACTGGCAATAATCAAGAATTTTTCACTGAAACAATTTTAATGTTTAATTGTTTTTTGGGCTAAAAAAGTGATTTTTCTGTCGTGTACGTCTTACATCTTAATTTTTTATCTTAAATTTTAAATCTATCATTCTTACATGTAATATATTATTCTATAATATAACGTATAATTAATCATAATAAATTTATCCAACGTTTTTGAATTTGTTTCTGGTAAAATTCTTTATAAATATGCAAAAACAAGAATGAAAATTTGCAACACATAATGTTAGTGCTATATTAGATACCATATTTTGAAAGCCATGCAAATTCAGGTTGTTTATAGAAACATTTGTATTTCAATGTTAATAATCATTATTAAGAGAAAATTAGAGTGAAACCAATTCAAGGTTCTTTTATTTTTAATGGTAAAGTATTAATCATTTAATTTGAAATTTTATTTGCTTTTATACAGACTAATGCATTATTCAACTGCCCGGTACTTAAAAGAAGATGATTTAGATACCGCAAAAATTACAAAACAAGTTTAGTCAAGTTTTAATAAAGATACAGATGTTACTATTAAGGGTTATTACATTTATTATTGGTAGAATGAATTTTGTCTTCAAAAATTGTTATAAATAAATATTTTTTTTGTTATTTAAATTACTGGAAAAATGCATTTTGAGCTTTGACATAAGGTCCACTTTTGATCAAATCATTCTTTTTGTAGCTAAAATATGTCACTTCGACCTAAAGCCATTTAGATCGTGATAGTACTACATTTCAAATTGTTGGGTTAAAAGAGAATGTCAAAATTTGCCAAAATATTTGATTAATTGGAAATTTCATTTTTAATTTTTGACATTTTTTAAATAAAATTTACAATTATTCAAATATTGTCATTTTTTTTAACTCAACAATTTATTTCAAACTAAGGTTTCTCGATCTTGGTGAATAAACCATACATTTAATTAGATGGCGACGTTTCGATGACTTTTCGTCATCCTCTTCAGGTTATACCTTTATTTACAAAAACGAATACATTTGATTAATTAATAATAATTATTAATTTAGTTTTTTAGCCTATTGATTTATAAAATTTTACTTACTACTTGTCATTGAAATCTGTATTTAACATAACATTTTAAATCGTAGTATCATTGAGTCGTCGCACTAACAATAAAAACAAGGATAATGAAAACCAATGAACTTTATTTTGTTATATGCACAGAAACTGAATAGTTGCGGTGATTACCTTTAGCTCCTTAAAAGCTCCATAATTCAACATTACTAATAAAATAAATACTTAAATAGATTGAAATACCATACAAAAATTAATAACACGAAAAAAAGAGCAAAAGCAGTCACGAAGAAAATATCACAGACGGTAGACTAAATTCAATCACAGCCGGTTTATATATATACAACTATAGTTATGTGTTATAACACTAATTATACCTGTATATAAAGGCGCGATTTTTAATTCAAAATTTATTAATTTATTTTAAATAGCTTCAGGTCGAAATGACATGTTTTAACTACGAAAAGAGAGGGGTTACATCAAAATTGGTTCATTGGTCAAAAGTGTACCTTACGGCAAAGCTAGAAATGCATTTTTCCAGTATACAGTCTAGTATAGGTCCAGTATAGGACAAAATCTTTTTATTTTTATACTTGTATGTTGTGACGAAAATCGTCACACAATTTATTCACGGCAATTAGAATAATTAAACTCTATATAATTGTAAGCCATCGGAGCCTTTGGTATGTCAAGACCAACCGACGACACTTCTTTACTTCGGTTCGAGTGTACAATTACGCGCGTGATAATACGTAAGGATGATAGCGCGAGAGTGTGTGTGAGTTTTCCCATTCTCATCCCTTTTTCAGAAAATTAGGTAATTGCCTAAGCATTGTTTTACTGTTCACCGATCGAGACGGATCAGTAACTTTATCCGAAAGTACTGCTCGGTGAGCTGAGAGTACGAATCTTCGCCAAATCTATCTACAAGACCCTGTGCACGGTTTATCCGAAGTAGGGTCGAGTAAGCGGATATGTAAATATAATTTCATTAAGAAAAAAAGTTTTATTTATACCAATTTTTGAAATTAAAATTCATTTTATTAATTCTAAATGTTATACCCCTTTAAAAAGACAAGCCCGGGTTAAAATAAAAAAAAATAGTTTATTATCAACAAATTTTTAAATAAATTATATTATTATTTACTTTTATCAAAAATTTTTTAACTGATTTATATGCCACATAACTGTGTTAATCAATTTTAATTAATTTATTTGGCTCTACGGACTATAATTTTATTACCATAATGCACTTACCGCATGACATCTTAGGAACTTTTTCATCGAATAGGCTGAAAATGTAGTGATGTACTGATATTATTAATAAAGGTATAGCCTGATGAGGATGGAGGATATCCATCGAAACGTCGCCAAATAAAAACATACATGGTTTGTTCATCAAAATCGAAAAAAACCTAATCCCTTCAAACATATTGCAAGGACGACAAAATTATTCTACAAAGTAGAAAGTTATTGTATTGCTACTCTTGAATCCAATCCAACACAAGCTAAAACATTTTGTGTGTTATTCCCAGATTTACCTGTGTAAATATCGAGGTCATAGGTATATCCATCAGAAGAACAAAGTGCCCCCATCTTTATTCCAAACCTGATAGGATTATTCCTGATACACTGCTTGATACCAAATCTACCGAAATATTTCAGTCGAAGAAACCAATTGCATGCAATGCTCACGGAACATGTCATACATTGTTCTTACTTTCCAAACATTTTTATCTTGATGTTTGTAAAATCGAATATTCTTCTTATACTTATTATCTACTATAATTCTTGTAAATTTTACTATAAAGTATAGTAATTTTTCTCATTTTTGGCAGTCTGTGACTCTTTTACTAGACAGTATTGTAATTTTTACTAAAAATTTTTCTCAGCGTATGTACATACAGTTTTTTACATTTTAATATATTTTTCTCAATTTTATGTAATAGTGATCAATTCTATAGATAATGTTGACTAACTGATTAGCAGTAGTATTGCGATAAACTTACTCATAACGCAATTTACTACCAAGCCTGCGATGTTTCGGTCGGTTAGGATGTTGAGTTCGTTATATGGAGTCCTTAGGTTTGATTCATGGCCCTTAGACAATTGATTCAAGTAACACTTGGTAAAAGTATTTTTACAAAAAGTGCTTGCTTTACATAGATATTGCATGCCGCCGTCGCTATTTAGCACCATGTTGGGAGTACAAGAATATAATGTTAAATAAAATAAAAAAATACGTAATATATTGTGTAACATACGATATGTTCAAGTCAGTAATGCATTAACCTCTTTATTTAGAAAAAAAAATAAATAGAAAACATTAGGATTAATAGATGTGTTCTAATATTTGTTAATAATATATTAAATAAAAACTACTTAACAAAATACTTAAATTTTAACATTCAAGGGATTTAGAATAAATTGATAGAGTTTGTAAATCAGACTAAGTTTATAAAACATAATATATTATAATGATATATATATATATATGTATATATATATATATATACATAGATTGTGAATACATTTTTTTAAATTAGTTCCATCCAGTCTTAATCTACAAATATGAAGAATACAACTTATAACCTTAGAAAACTTGCTCTTCAACATTTTCTGCATCAGCAGCTAAAGCTTTTCTCAATGCTTCCATGCAAATTTTGGGAATGAGTGTACCGACAATTTTCATACTCTCATCTGAAAGTTAAAATTTGTGATTCATTAATTTAGAAGTCGAAACAAGACAATGTGGAATTAGATGATAAGCCTGAGTCACAACGAAAAAAATTAGCAAATTTTTGTTACGTTGTCCAAATTTTATTCTTTTAACTATATAACCAAAAAATTTGAGGTCAAATATATAATGAGACATTCAATTTCCGAGCCGCAGGACCTCAAGATGTTGCTTTTAGTCCTTGCAATTAATTCTTAATTTTTTAGTTTTAACCAAATAGATCGTAATTGGCTCAAGATCAAACTATTAATATATAATAAAACTTGTATGGATGACACTTCTTAATAAGGTCTTCATTTCTAATTTGTGTATCAAAATGTCTAATTATTTTTAAAAAAATCTTAATAGTTACATATTTAAATGCACAAATTAGAAACGAAAACCTTTTAAAAAAATATAATCCATAAAAGTTTTAGTATGTGTCAACAGCTTTCTTTTAAGCCTGATTTGGTCCAAAAACAGTCAAACAAAAGTGTTCAAGCGATAAAATTCAGAGAAAAGGACAAATGGAGCGTAGGAATTAATCGCAAGGCCAATAAACAACATAGAGCTCTGGTGTCCCGGAAATTAAAGTTTCCGTTAAATACTGTAAATTAAAAATTTTTTTGTTATGTTAGTTGAAAAAATACATTTTTCACAACGTAACAAAAATTTGCCTATATTTCGTCTTAACTCAGGCCTACCCCCTTAACAACTTTAAGAAGCCAAATAACTGTATATAATGTACATAATAATCTGAGTTGTTATAATTATAATGTTAACAAATTAATGAAGTTACAATTAGTCAATCTATTACTAATTAAATAAAAATTTGTGCTTAATACTAATTATATAGATTTATCATTATCGAATTAACTATTTCAATATAAAGTATAAATTTTGTAACGCTGCACTGGGGGTCAGGGTGCAGGTTATTTAGGGTCAACTACTTACTATAAATAAAATAAGTATTTATTAATATAAACAAATAATTAGAGAGGTGGGTGCCAGCCGCGTTAACACGCGACGAATATCGATAACACGCGGGTTATCTTAGCCTGATACAATATAAAAGGCAGTACTCTTGCCGCACCGGGTTATGCTGTAAGGAGGGGAAGGGGAAGGAGGGGACCAGGGTCTCGCACACACTAGTACGGATACTCGGCGGTACCGTACGCAGCTAGAGTGAATTATTCACCAACCTTATCGGAGTAATCGGCACTCGTCCCTAATTGGCGATGTCACTCTCTCTGTCTCTCTCGTTAACTACTCGGTAGTCTGCGGCTTCGCTACACTTGCTAATATCCGTTTCGGACGGCGGACCGTAGAGCTCTCATTCTCGGCGTGCTCGAGAGCCCCGTGTCCGTACCGCGCGCCTGCGCAGTACGTACTCGTGCGCGGCACCTCGATCTCGCGTCGTGCGAGCGTGTCGAGTGCCGCAGTGTTCAGGCTGTATCGGTACGAATCGGCTGTATGGTGCTGTATGCCGTGATGACAACCTGGTGCTGCTGCCGTCTCGGAGACGAGGTACAACCTCTTCCCAGGTAACTAATAGTTCATTAGCTATTTACTGCGTTCTTCAACGGGTACGGCATGAGTTTCAGGTACGAAGCTCACCCGTCGTCGCTTGCTGCTCGAGGCCGAGTCACCCCTCTCTCTCCTCGACGACGTTGACCTCGCTGATGACTAGCCTCTTCGTCTACGGCTCTAGGTGGGTATTTGGTCGTGAGGTTTACACACATGGGTGTGTTTGTGTGCGTTATTGTCCGAGATATCGGCTGTACACGTTGTTTGTGTACATTAACCTAACCTCAATTTACCCTATGGTGTTCCTTGTACAGCTGTAGTAATTATATACAGCTGTACATATTTTTCCTTGTCTTGTGTCTTCTTGGCTATGGCTATTTATCCTCTTCCTTGCTCCTTACCCTGTTGCTGTGTTTTTGTTCTTATTAACATCTCTCTTACAGCTGTATCTTGCTTGGCGTTGGAGGTTCTTCGGCTTCCTGCCTGGGTACCACCTCATCGCCTTGGCTGCTATGCTGTGAGGCTTCGTCGGGTCCTGAAGGCTTCCTAGTGATTGCCTCCCTTGAATATCCTGTTTGCTGTACCAAACTCGGAGGAGCCCACCTGATAATCTGAGCTCGCCCAAGATCCTCATCGCCAGGACCACCTCAGTGTTGTGTGCTGTGCTTGGGAAAGGGTTATTAGACTGTGAGGGTAGGCAGGACGTAGTTAGTGTGCGGGTAGGTAGCTAGGGAATAGTATATGGGTAGGTAGTGTAGCTAGGACTCGTCTAGCTTGTCCGGGTAGGTAGGTGTTCGTCAGGGGTTCTGTCGCTCGCTCTTGACATGTGCAAAGCACATTGTCACAATTTATAGATATTGAATATTGCGACGAGACGTCGTTGCAACGAAATAAAATAATATTGAATCTAAAATATTATTTCGTGTATATAATATATTACATAGTGAAATCTCGCACATTGTTATTGTTTCGTGCGTTGCCTCTTCAAGGCCACGAAACACGCGTGTTTATGTCTACGAGCGAGGATGTGTGCGAGCATCCATATACTCTATTGTTATTGTGTGTGTGTGTTAGATACTTTTCGGGAATGCGACAATTCCCGAAAAGCTCAGTTCGCTGCCGGTCTTGACCGTGACAGCATCTTCTTTGATACCTCGTCACGTTAGTTTCGCGCGCTACGGGAAGTACCGGACCGGTTCGTCCGTAATCCGGGAAGCCGTACGCGAGTGCAAGTGCGAAAGTGTAGTGCAGTGCGAAGGACCAAATACCTCGGGTTGAGTATTCCCCGAGGTAGGCGAATCGCCGCGGCCGCGGGCCGCACCTGCAGATCACCGTCGAGGACGACGGGAAACCGGGCCGACTCCACCGGCCAGCAGACGTCGGGGCGCCGACGGACACCAGGGCCCATGGACAATCCAGCCCGGTAAGTACCCGACATTGGTCGGTATTCTATTAGAGTGTGTTGTGTGTGTGGACACGTGTGTTTGTTCGGTAGCATACCGGTGCTACCGAAATCGTTTGGGTATTGCGCGGGGCGAGCACGGGGGCAGCCCCTGCTTGCCGCGTATATACCACGCGACCGGGAGAACGCCCCGTTAAGCATTGTCGGGCACCTCCGTGTAATTTATCAAATAAATAATTATTTGTTTTATTCTAATATAACGGTCGCGTAATTATTTTAATTATAAAGTAACCCGCAAACCGCTTTCCGATTCCCGATTTTCCCCGCCACGTGTGTCGGTATAAGGAGATCGTCCTATCTCCGCTACCGTGTCCCGACGGGTTAATTTATTAACCCACGGCGACGACAAAGACGCGTTCTTCGGGGCCGTCGTCCCTGTTTAAATTAATAAATTAATTGTAACGGGTATTAGGACGAAGTACCACGTTACAATATATATTATAAAGAAACATTGTCAAACTTATAGCACTGGGTATATAAAAAATCGATTTTGCAATACTTTTATTCATGACCATTTTTATCACATAATCACTTGTAAAAAAAAATTCTAAAGTAACATGCCTTCATCTAGAATATTTGATATTTCATCTCAAAAAATAAATACAACCTTTTCTAAAATTTTACCAAGTTTTGAATTTGAAGAAATATGGCATGTTGATTGATCATTTGAATTAAATGGTAAATTAAATATCAAATATATGGTTTTGCCACCAATTAATAAATTAGCGGCAATACCATTGCAAGCAAGTGCTAATTATGATACGTAAATTAAAAAAGCCATTTTTTTATACTTTTTATATAAAAAAAACACAATTTTCTAAAAAAATGTTTCTTCCTCGAGACAATGTCCAGGTACCCCAGGATGACCTCCTACGACGAATAAACATCGTCTGCGGAGAGGCGAGGTCACCCAACATATTTAATATATCCAAAAAAAAATATTCAAATTGTTTATTTTTCATATTATTATTAAAATATATTAAATATAATATCAAAGAATACCGAGAAATACAAATATATCAAGATTATTGAAATATATGCGAAAATATATAAAATATGCCGTACGACCAACGTCAAACGTAGGATGCCGGACGCCGGACTAAGAATCACAGTCGCGGACATCGGTCAATCAACTCGGGACGTGGACGCCTTCCGACGATGCAATTTAATTATAAGAATCTTCTTAAAAAGATATATATTAAAAATAAACACATAGTAATTAAATCATTTATCAAGAAAATTTCAACTGTATTTCTAACTTAAAATCTACCGCAAACGATTTATATTTCATTCAACGTTTTTCAAACTGAACCCGTGTAAACGGGTTTAAAAAGATTTATTGCTCTCGTTACTAATGTATAAATTACATGTATATTGTGACATTGTAGTTTTACTACATGCCACTTATTTGAAAAATCCACTAACCAAGCAAAGCATAGTACCTGTCAGCTTACTTAGGTAAGACTACAAAGCACAAAAGTGAGAGGATTTACGACTCCTAGATGCTTACCATAACACACTCATATATCGTCGGCTGAGTGGAAGAACAGTCTATCTCGGAACCAGCTTGGAAAACGCCCTATCTCGCTATCCGTTTGGAAAACGCCCTATCTCGCGCATCGGTTGAAGAACGCGCTATCTCAAATGAAATTTTTCGCTTTCAAATTTTGTAGTGGCACCACTGTGCAACTTAAAAATCCTAAGCTTAAAACTCTCATCCGTTCGCTCAACTTTTTTTTAACCTTTATTACTTAAAACATTTTTTAAATTGCACACAAGTCGGCTGATATAATAAGTACTCGATACATCGCCGCTGATTGACAGATAAAGTCAGAGAAGTATCTCTTTCTCTGAGGACTCCCGATGACGCCTAAACAACTTTTTTCCAAATTTTAAACACTTTACTAATTAACTAGCAACAGATACCTCGCTCGCTAACGCTCACTCGGTTGTATTTTGATCGTGCTTATTTTAGATGAGTATATGTAAAATAGTTACACAGCCTTTTTTCTTTAAAGTTAAATGTGACATTTTTATGTTCATTTTTTAAATGAAAAACATTACATTTTTTAAATAATTAGTAAACCAATTGGGTTTATCAAGGCAGAAATTGCATTTTAATAGATACACCAAATTCGCTGTGTAAAGTTGCAGATTATATGCATATAAATTTAAATTTTCTTGGATTAAAGCCCTTCGACAACTTTTATCCTGCAAGGAGAACTTGATCATCTAATGACTAACAATTATTTCGTGACATTCAAAGAATCCGTCAAATGTCAATCATTCGTGAGATTTCGACTCCATTTTCATCATTATTGCAGGGGTCCTTTATAGTATATGAGCGGGCAATCGTTTCAAAAAGGCATCTCGAATCTTGATCTCGCGTAGACGAGTTGAAAAGATGTGAGAACTCCATATGTTATGTGTCGACTTTCCAATGTTTTCGTTTTATTTGATAATTTTAAATAACTATTTATAGATTATTGGATGAGAGTGAGGCTCTTGGATAGTGTATTTGATGAAAACCTGATGTCGTTTCTGCAGACCAAGACATGTTGTACTAAAGTCATTTAGATTTTTCGTGTATAGTTATAACACACGCTCCGTAAAATATATTTATGCTTCCAGCGTTAGCCAACATATGAATATTGTATTCGACTCCTACGGCGAGGATGTGCTGGTAAGGTATACATTTCAAGAATCATATATTTTTTCAATGCATGATCCATTTAATAGTAACATAATAAGGGCTCTGTAACAGTGTAAGTAAAGGAAAGAAAAGTATACTGTTAAATTTTGACGCTAATAATGATAGAATTAAATACAGAAAGAAAATAAATATGACAAAGAGTAAAAAATAAGTATATATATATATTGTGTCTGTGTAAAAATAATCATTATAGGTTATTATAAAGAAGGTGTGTGTGCGTGTGTTCAGAAAGAAAGTGAAATATGTCCATATATTTAATATATTTAAAATGCACACACATAAAATAATTTCCATTTGGGGGGATATCGTAATTTTAAATAAATTGATGTAATATAATGTGTTTACAGAATACATAAAATATAAGCATGTTATATACTCTCATAAATTATATTTTTCTTTAATGGCGGTGGTAACATTTTTTATAAAGTGGTATATAATACTGTCGTTGTGTTATATATGGTTTTAATTTGTATGTGAATGTAGTATTATTTCAAAGTGATGGTTTTTATAATGCATATTTAAAAATTTTGGTATTTAATAGAATCTGTATAGTAATTGTTATTATAAAATTGAGTGTTATGAAAATCATTTTTTACGCACGTTGGGTGAGTGATTGTATCTAAATGGCGGCTCTGTCGAAATATTTTATACATGATATATGCAAATATAATTCTAATTGTAAAATTTTAACAAATTTAAGTTTTTAAATAATAATTATATACCTGTTTATACGTTATTATAAGAATTAAACTTTCGGTCGTTGTATTTTGGGAAACTCTGATTCTTTTTTGAAGTCTGTAAGTTTTGTCGAACGGCAGGCTATTATCAATTATTTTGCATATTTATTTTAATGATTCAGTAGTAGTAATATTTCAATGGATTTTTCTTATATTTCATCGTTTTATTTATTATAACTAATGTAATGATTTGTCATTTACAATATGATATGTTGCAGCCGATTTTCAATTGTATTTAATGAATTCAGCGCAAACAATTATTAATTATTTTGCATATTCACTTTAATCATTCAATAGTTGTAATATTTTAATGTTTTTTTTTCATACTTCCATTTTTATTTATTTATAAAATTTAACGGGGTGCCATAGTCAATATTTATCCTCCCTACCTTATCGGCATACATGATTATTAGTAATAAATTTGTAAATAAAATAGTATGTGAAAAATTAAGAGAAGAGGCGCCTTCGTTTATTAATAATCTAACTCTGTGCTGAATTTCAGATTAAAATTATATTGCGTTTTTGAGAAAAGTCTTACCAAAAATGTGAACCTAACCTCAACGAGGTGAAAAGATTTGATATTTTTGGTAAGACTTTTCTCAAAAACGCAATAATATTTTAATCTAAAAATCAGCACACAGTTAGATTGTCAATAAACGAAGGCGCCTTTTCTCTTATTTTTTCACATACTGTTCTAATTTTTTGTTAATTAATCGTCAAAAATTGAGTATGGAACCCCCTTAAATAAAATGTGGATAAATTTTCGTCTACACATTTACAATACTTTTTTAAACACTATATTGTTAGTGTAAATTTTGTGATTATTTTTTAATGTATCATTCTCTATTTTTGCATTGTTTAACAGTAATATTTTTAAATTTTTTCTACTTTTAGCTCTTGAAAGAGCTACGTATAATTGACCATGGCTAAAAATTGGAGATGGTAAATAGATACCAACTTGTTTGTATGACTGCCCTTGTGATCTGTTAATAGTCATTGCAAAACCTAATCGAATGGGAAATTGTTTTCTGCGCATGTTGAATGGTATATCTTCTTTAGATGGTGACAAAGTGATTCTTGGTATTAAAACTAATTTTCCAATTTTTTTTCCGCTTATAATTTCTGCTTTAATTAAATGTTTCATAAGTTTTGTTACTAATAATCTTGTTCCATTACAAAGACCTTCATTCACATTTAAATTGTTAGAAGAATTACTATTGCACCTACTTTTAATTGTAATTTATGTAGAGGAAGTCCATTAGGTGTAGGGGAATTAAGAAATTCTGTAGGTAACATGACATCTAAGTTTTCTCCATTATCATCTTCTACTGTATCTACACTTAAGTATTCAATAATTTGCCCTTCCATTATAGCCAAAATTTTATTATTTATTTCAATTACGTCATTGTTGGTGAAGGCTAATATAACTTTATCATTTAAATCTTTATCATTTAAATCTTTATCATTTATTTTTATTTCGTTTCCAAAAATTTCTGCAATGATATCATTTTCTTTTGTTATTAAATCAAGAGGGATTTCAAGCAGTTCATTTTCTTCTTCATACATATTTAAACGGTTACCTTCACCTACATTTATTAACCATTGTCTAAAATAATTGTCATTATCTGTCACTCGAAGATTTTCATTTAGTGTCATACGTATAAAATTCGGCCATAAGTAACTGTTTTTAACTGAATTTTCAATAACTTCAGTACGACTACCATGTCGTATAACTGGTAATGTTTGCCTAAAATCGCCTGAAACAACCAACATTTTACCACCAAATATTTTTTTATTATTGCATATATCTTGAAATAGGCGATTGACTGCTTCAAAAGCATGTTTCGATGTCATAGATATTTCATCCCATATTATAATTTGAACTTCTTTTAAATTTTTACCATCTATTGAATTAGATTTAATATTACATGTAGTACATTCTGTGATATTAAGCGGTAGTTTAACTGTTGTGTGTACTGTTTTCCCGTCATGTAATAAATATGCTGCAATCCCTGTCCAAGCAACACATAAAAATGAAATGTTTGAGAATTTAAGATAGTCTATTAGAACATTAAGTAAACAGCTTTTCTCACTTCCTCCTGGTCCATCAATAAAAAAGCTTTTTTTGTCATCAATTTTTAAATGTTGCACGATAGTATCGAAAATGTCTTTGGTACGATTTTTTAAAGAATTTACTTTGACGTTTATTTCAGTAAATGTGCAACTTTTGTTATGTGTTGTTGATTTATCAGCATAATCTTCTATAAATGTAGATATAACGGGTAAATTAAAATTATTTAAAAAATATCCATTCAATTGTAGGTTCTTATCAATAATGTTTAATGCTAGGTTTTCATCAGCATTTTGTTCATATTTTGGGTGGTAAAAAAAGTGTTTCTATTTTTCGTACAAATCTCTTGCATTAATAGGATTGTGAAAAATACAAATATATGCAAATAATTCACAAAGAGCAGTAGGAAAGTGTAATTGTGTTGCTTCTTCCAAACATCTGTCCCATTCTTTATCTTCATTAACCAAATGTCTAGCTATAGAAGCTTCATAAAATGTAGAATAAATTATATCATCAACAATACGTAAATCCTGAAATGATGATACTCCTTTGACATGTAAAAGTAATAATCTTATTAAATATCGTTTTCGATCCTTTGGATTCACTAAATACATTCTGCTTAATACAGGTTTTTTTTGTTTTTTTTTCTTTTATTCCATGTTTTTGAATTATTATCAACTACATAATTTAATGGTATTTCGGAATATAAATAATTTCGTGCATCAGAATCGATTTGATTTAATTTTAAGTATGTTGTTAATGTCGTTTCTACATTTTTTTTTAAATTTCTGTTTCTTTTCCTTCTTTAAAATACACTTCTTGTTCATCTTCATTGTGAATAGCTAATCTTATTATGGTATGTGAAAGTTCGTGTGGAGGGTATTCTAATAGTATTATATTCATTGCTTTCAATATCTTCATCATGAGTTAAATTAGAACTGTCTTTTGATCTGATACCTGTGTCACGTATTTCTATGTTCGCACAGTCATGTCCTTTATAACACTATTTAAATAAGTATTTTATACATTGGACTGTTGAGCATACTTCGACATTAATGTGACAATTAAATTTTAACAATAAATAAGGATAATACGAAACAACAAACCGATTATCAGCTATTCTATTGTGGTATTTACCTTTATAATTGATTTTTTTGATAACATTTCTTCTTATATATAATGGATATCCTGATGAATTAAAAGTTGTTTTGTTATTAAATTTTTTTGGAAAATTTTTCGTACATTTTTTTGTGTCTTTACTCATGCAAGGTGAACTCATGTTTTGCTCTTCACAGGGTCCATGAATCATAAACTGTTTTACAATATTATACAACCGTGGATAGATATCTTCGTTTGGAATTTCTGTGTTTATGAGTTCATCTACTTTTTCGGGAGTATTAATTTTATAATTTTTATATAAAAATTATAGCATATGCATGTGAGGAAGTCCACGTTTTTGAAATTCGATAACATAAGTGTAGGCGATACAATTTCCTAAAACACCTTTCTTAAGTACCAATTCTTTAAATTCTTTTATTTTTTGATGGAATACCTTAAATACTAAATCTGGTCTATCAATTACAGTTTCATATTTTTTTAAATGTTCAGTTATTTCTTTTCAGTTTGGATTACATGTCATTGTTATAAATAAGTCAGGTTTTCCGTAACGATTTACTATACTCATTGAGTCAATGTAATTTTGTTTTAGGAATCTTGAACTTCCAACAAAATTTGATGGCAAAATAAACATTTTTCCAATTTTTATATTTTCAGATTCCTTTTTCTTGTGTAAATAATCCATTACGCCTTTATAATAATCGCTTCTTAAAATATCTTGGTTTTTCTTTACAAAATATAATCTTGATTGTTCAACTTTTACAAATGCATCAGTTGTAAACTGTTGAGAAACTTTTCCCATATTAAGGTATGGATTAAATCCATTTCTCATAGAAAGTCTGTAATTATAAAATTGCAAACATGAAATATTGTTTTTCTTATATTTGCATTTCATATTAGGCATCCATCCATATCCTCCATTTGGATAAATAAGTGGGTATGTCATTGGATCAGTGTGTTTACTTATTAAAGGAATACTAATTGGATTGTCATATTTTGAATATATAACTATATCCCGCTCTGGAGTAGGCAGTCCATTTTTTCCTACAAATACCATTGCAACTTCATTACAAGTAGCTTCATTATATATATATTTATATCTAATTTTTCTTCTAATATTCTAATTTTTTTTTTCTACCTCATACATCATTTTATAAGCTTTAGCATAAGGATTAACATTTCTAATTAAGCTATATAATTTACTTGACAATTCTAATTTTGTATCTAAATTATTTTTAAAACTTTTTCTTTCAGCTGCAGCTAATTCATTATCTAGAACATACAATTGCCCATATTTTCGAGCTTCATTTTCATTTGGATGTAAAGCAAAAACATTGTGATATATTTGACCACATATTCTAAGAATTTGTGGTCCACTACCAGATAACTTATCAAAATTAACTCCAAAGCTTGCAAAAGCTAACGCATTATTATATAGCCGAATATTTTTGCGAAAATTAATACTATCTTCCGATATTCCTGTAGCTAATTGCTTTAATTCTTCCGGATAGGGAGGCATTTTCGGTAAGTCTACGTTTCCTTTGTGACAATAATTAGAAAATTCTTTACCTAGTGTATATTCAAAAACAAAATGTTTAGTATTACAATTATTTGCATATATTTGCATATATTTGTATTTTTCACAATCCTATTAATGCAAGGGATTTGTACGAAAAATAGAAACACTTTTTTTACCACCCAAAATATGAACAAAATGCTGATAAAAACCTAGCATTAAACATTATTGATAAGAACCTACAATTGAATGGATATTCTTTAAATAATTTTAATTTACCCGTTATATCTACATTTATAGAAGATTATGCTGATAAATCAACAACACATAACAAAAGTTGCACATTTACTGAAATAAACGTCAAAGTAAATTCTTTAAAAAATCATAACAAAGACATTTTCGATACTATCGTGCAACATTTAAAAATTGATGACAAAAAAAGCTTTTTTATTGATGGACCAGGAGGAAGTGAGAAAAGCTGTTTACTTAATGTTCTAATAGACTATCTTAAATTCTCAAACATTTCATTTTTATGTGTTGCTTGGACAGGGATTGCAGCATATTTATTACATGACGGGAAAACAGTACACACAACAGTTAAACTACCGCTTAATATCACAGAATGTACTATATGTAATATAGAAGTTCAAATTATAATATGGGATGAAATATCTGTGACATCAAAATATGCTTTTGAAGCAGTCAATCGCCTATTTCAAGATATATGTAATAATAAAAAAATATTTGGTGGTAAAATGTTGGTTGTTTCAGGCGATTTCAGGCAAACATTACCAGTTATACGACATGGTAGTCGTTTTGAAGTTATTGAAAATTCAGTTAAAAACAGTTACTTATGGCCGAATTTTATACGTATGACACTAAATGAAAATCTTCGAGTGACAGATAATGACAATTATTTTAGACAATGGTTATTAAATGTAGGTGAAGGTAAACGTTTAAATATGTATGAAGAAGAAAATGAACTGCTTGAAATCCCTCTTGATTTAATAACAAAAGAAAATGATATCATTGCAGAAATTTTTGGAAACGAAATAAAAATAAATGATAAAGATTTAAATGATAAAGTTATATTAGCCTTCACCAACAACGACGTAATTGAAATAAATAATAAAATTTTGGCTATAATGAAAGGGCAAAGTATTGAATACTTAAGTGTAGATACAGCAGAAGATGATAATGGAGAAAACTTAGATGTCATGTTACCTACAGAATTTCTTAATTCCCTTACACCTAATGGACTTCCTCTACATAAATTACAATTAAAAGTAGGTGCAATAGTAAATCTTCTAAGAAATTTAAATGTGAATGAAGGTCTTTGTAATGGAACAAGATTATTAGTAACAAAACTTATGAAACATTTAATTAAAGCAGAAATTATAAGCGGAAAAAAAAATTGGAAAATTAGTTTTAATATCAAGAATCACTTTGTCACCATCTAAAGAAGATATACCATTCAACATGCGCAGAAAACAATTTCCCATTCGATTAGGTTTTGCAATGACTATTAACAAATCACAAGGACAGTCATACAAACAAGTTGGTATCTATTTACCATCTCCAATTCTTAGCCATGGTCAATTATACGTAGCTCTTTCAAGATCTAAAAGTAGCAAAAATTTAAAAATATTACTGTTAAACAATCCAAGAATAGAAAATGATACATTAAAAAATAAACACAAAATTTACACTAACAATATAGTGTTTAAAAAAGTATTGTAAATGTGTAGACGAAAATGTATACACATTTTATATAAATTTTATAAATAAATAAAAATGGAAGTATGAAAACAAATATTAAAATATTACAACTATTGAATGATTAAAGTGAATATGCAAAATAATTAATAATTGTTTGCGCTGAAAATCATTAAAATACAATTGAAAATTGGCTGCAACATATCATATTGTAAATGACAAAACATTACATTAGTTATAATAAATAAAAAAAATGAAATATAAGAAAAATCCATTGAAATATTACTACTACTGAATCATTAAAATAAATATGTAAAATAATTGATAATAGCCTGCCGTTCGACAAAACTTACAGACTTCAAAAAAGAATCAGAGTTTCCCAAAATACAACGACCGAAAGTTTAATTCTTATAATAACGTATAAACAGGTATTTAAAATTATTATTTAAAAACTTAAATTTGTTAAAATTTTACAATTAGAATTATATTTGCATATATCATGTATAAAATGTTTTGACAGAGCCACCATTTAGATACAATCACTCACCCAACGTGCGTAAAAAATGATTTTCATAACACTCAATTTTATAATAACAATTACTATACAGATTCTATTAAATACCAAAATTTTTAAATATGCATTATAAAAACCATCACTTTGAAATAATACTACATTCACGTACAAATTAAAACCATATATAACACAACGACAGTATTATATACCACTTTATAAAAAATGTTATCACCGCCATTAAAGAAAAATATAATTTAAGAGAGTATATAACATGCTTATATTTTATGTATTCAGTAAACACATTATATTACATCAATTTATTTAAAATTACGATACCCCCCCTAATGGAAATTATTTTATGTGTGTGCATTTTAAATATATTAAATATATGGACATATTTCACTTTCTTTCTGAACACACGCACACACACCTTCTTTATAATAACCTATAATGATTATTTTTACACAGACACAATATATATATATATATACTTATTTTTTACTCTTTGTCATATTTACTTTCTTTCTGTATTTAATTCTATCATTATTAGCGTCAAAATTGAACAGTATACTTTTCTTTCCTTAACTTACACTGTTACAGAGCCCTTATTATGTTACTATTAAATGGATCATGCATTGAAAAAATATATGATTCTTGAAATGTATACCTTACCAGCACATCCTCGCCGTAGGAGTCGAATACAATATTCATATGTTGGCCAACGCTGGAAGCATAAATATATTTTACGGAGCGTGTGTTATAACTATACACGAAAAATCTAAATGACTTCAGTACAACATGTCTTGGTCTGCAGAAACGACATCAGGTTTTCATCAAATACACTATCCAAGAGCCTCACTCTCATCCAATAATCTATAAATAGTTATTTAAAATTATCAAATAAAACGAAAACATTGGAAAGTCGACACATAACATATGGAGTTCTCACATCTTTTCAACTCGTCTACGCGAGATCAAGATTCGAGATGCCTTTTTGAAACGATTGCCCTCTCATATACTATAAAGGACCCCTGCAATAATGATGAAAATGGAGTCTAAATCTCACGAATGATTGACATTTGACGGATTCTTTGAATGTCACGAAATAATTGATAGTCATTAGATGATCAAGTTTTCAGTTGAACTTTATTTTCAGTTCTGTCTTTGATGTTTTTTTTAATCTATAACCTCTTTTAAAAAACCAAAATATTGGAAAGTCGACACAAAATATATCGAGTTCTCACACTCTTTTCAATCGTCTGTACAATAGTAGTTACATGTAATTTTAAAGAAATTTTGATTAATTTTAAAACTTTGGTAGTTAACTATCATATTTTGTTTATTTCTCAATTTTTTTTTACAAAAACGACATCTCAGTCACCACATTAATTATACCATAATCCTCTTCGCAATGCGCAAATTATCATTGTTGGTGTTAAGGGTAGAGTACGGTTATAAAAATATTTTTGTAATTTTTATAAAATATTATGTGAAATGGCATGTTTATAAAATATATTATAAAAAATATTCTTTTTTGATGATTTTTAACACATTCATTAAGTAAAATATTAAAATATTATCAAAAATAGGCTTAAAACAGGTGCAAATACAAAAACCTCCTTGCAGGATAAAAGTTGTCGAAGGGCTTTAATCCAAGAAAATTTAAATTTATATGCATATAAACTTCAACTTTACACAGCGAATTTGGTGTATCTATAAAAATGCAATTTCTGCCTTGATAAACCCAATTGGTTTACTAATTATTTAAAAAATGTAATGTTTTTCATTTAAAAAATGAACATAAAAATGTCACATTTAACTTTAAAGAAAAAAGGCTGTGTAACTATTTTACATATACTCATCTAAAATAAGCACGATCAAAATACAACTGAGTGAGCGGTAGCGAGCGAGGTATCTGTTGCTTTTTCATTAAAATACGTTTATTTAATTCTTTATAATTTATACCTTTTTTGGTATTAATTGGTTTATCATATACGTTAAAAAATTTTCCTTCATTAATTTTTAATTTTTTAAGCAATATGATTGGCATTTCCATGTCTTTGTCATTTTTCATACATATGCGTCTTTTTAAATTTTTTTGTAAATGGTTTTATACTAATTTATCGATATCATTTTTTTCTACTTTCGTTTAATATTTTTCCATTTAATTTTTTCTTTTCATTTTTTTTACATTGATCAGTATTTTCATTATAATAAATATGTTGTTTTTGTAATGCTTCTATTTCTCGTTCATTTTTTATTTCGTCACGATTTATTTTTTGTCTTTTCATCATGGTTTGCTGTTTTCTCTTTATTTTTTTTTCTTCTATTTTGTCGTCATTACTATTTTTACTTTTCACATAAGCTTCTTTTTTTCGTAATGCTTCTTTTTCTCGTTCATTTTTTATTTCGTCACCATTCATTTTTTGTCTTTTCATCATGGTTTGCTGTTTTCTCTTTATTTTTTTTTCTTCTATTTTGCCGTCGTTGCTATTTTTATTATTTACATAAGCTTCTTTTTTCGTAATGCTTCTTTTTCTCGTTCATTTTTTATTTCGTCACTATTTATTTTTGTCTTTTCATCATGGTTTGCTGTTTTCTCTTTATTTTTTTTCTTCTATTTTGCCGTCATTACTATCTTTACTCCTCATATAAGCTTCTTTTTTATGCAACGCTTCTTTTTCTCGTTCATTTTTTATATCGATACAGCTAATTGTTTGCCTTTTTATCATAGTTTGCTGTTTTATTTTTAGCTGTTTTATTTCTATATCATTAAATTGTTTATTTTTATTTTTTTGATAAAATGAACTATAAGTTGGTATTTCATAGTCTATTTCCATTGGGGTAATAGAATCAACGAAAATGATTTTATCTCTATTATATAAATTCATTATTGTTTGTTGTTCAGAATTAAATTTCTGTTGAAAATTTTATTCTATTATTTTTATTTCTGCTACATTGAAATTCAATTTTTTTTTCATCAATTCAACAAATATGAATCATGTATCTTTTGATTGGTATTGTTGAAATATTATAGTTTATATTTTGTAAATTTGGAAACATCGTAATACTACGTGTTTCGTATATTTTTAGTAAATGTGAACGCATTTGGGAAATATCATAGTTTAAACTGCATGAGCATAAATTAAATACAATAGAGACAGCAAAAGCTGTCGCGAAAATTCCATAATCATAACTATTGGTTTGAAATTGCACTGTTTCAAAAACAATTTTTAATTGTTGACTATCTGGAAATAATCTGTTGATGTATACTTTATGTTCATTTTGCAAATATTTAGCATTTAAACTATCATAAATGTGTATCGTTCTATTATTGTAATACATACAAATACAATGACCTTTTTCATATTGTCCAGAAAATAACAATTGAATGTATTCATTATTCATTTGAACTGAGTTAATATTATATTGTTTTTGAACTAAAAGAGTTGTTTGCATATTGAATGGTGTACATGATTTAAGGATGTTATTAAATTCTAATATGTGTTCATCATTTAACATTGAAGCATCGTCGCTATATGGTTCAATCGTTTTTACAACTAATATTTTTATTTCCGTCAAACCCATTATAAAAATGGTTTATTTTACAAAATGATTCACAATTATAAAAATAATATTAATAATTTGTTTCAATTGTTTAATAATAATTATAATTTTGTTTATTTTTCTAAACGATTATTTTAAATTTTTTATTAATATTTTTTTGTAAAGCTGAAAAAAATAAAATATAAATTATTAGAAAACAGTGTTTATAAGAAAGTAGCTTCAATGTAATGAATGAAATATAGTTAATATAAATTTAATATTTTATAAATACTAATATTATACATACCCTAGTGGAAATACATTTTCGATGAAAATGCTCCAAAGTATGCTAAAAGTGGGCCAACTTGCGCCAAAAGTGGGCCGATGTTTACCAACATTGAAATATTTGGAACATTTTTCCAGTTTTGGCAAACTTTAGCCCACTTTTGGCCAATTTAGGAACATTTTGTATTGATTATGGAATACATTTTTCAACCAGTAAAAAATTGTTTTTCACATGCAATTTCTTAAATTAAGGCGCACTTAATTGCGTTGCTAATATTTAATATTGCAATAATAATATGTTGTAAATAATATGTTGTAATAATCTTTTCTGTAAATGGGCCAACATTTAAAGAATCTGGGCCAACCTTTACACAAAGAGGGCCAAACTTTCCATCTAATGGGCCAATATTTGCACAAATTCTTTGCTAGTAGTTTGACACTCATAATTCCAATAAATGCAGCGCTGAATAAAAAAAAACAAAGGGCAGCAGCATTCCAATGAATGCAGCGCTGAATAAAAATAACAAACGGCAGCAGCATTCCAATTAATATTATATCAATAAAATATTATATATCTAATGGCATTCCATACGATTAAAGTCACAAGATATATTATAAAATTATCTAATTTTCATTTTAAATTATTATTGTTTGAAATATAATAAGTCTTTTTGTATTTCAGTATCCTGATTAGTTTATTAAGACTATCGAAATAATCAAAAAAGCAGTAGTATTTCTTAATGATTAAGTTAAAAGGTATAGTTTTGACTTTGTCAATTTATTTATAATTAATAATAAAAATGTTTTTGTTACAGATATAACATATATAATATCAATAATATCTGACAATATGCATATTGGATATAAATCTTCTAAATGGCATTTTAAAAACAGTAATATTTATTTGAATATTTTATCTAATGTTTAATTAATTATACATTTAATATTTAATGATATGATTTAATTTTTCTGTTAAAGATGATTTCGATGAATACTTGCTGAATTTATAAATTATATAAACAATAAAAACGATATATTGAAAAAAATATATCTTATGAAATATACAAGTGAATAGAGTACAATTCTAACATAATAATTGTAATTTAATTTGATAACATAATAATTGTAATTTGAAATTTTTGCAAAAATAAGTTTGTAAAATAAACAATAAAAATTAATTTGATTTATTGTATGTTCCAGTGTTGAAATTTTATTAATTTTAATTACGTAATCAAATATTATTTTAATTATTGTTATTAAGATAATTTTCTGGTAATAATATCGACATAGTAGTTGATATCTATTTGTTTAAAAGAACTATAAGGCCCAAAAATGTAAGGCCCAAAATTTATAAGGCCCAAAATTTATAAGGCCCATAAATTTATAAGGTCCAAAATTTATAATGCCCATAAATTTATAAGGCCCAAAAATGTAAGGCCCAAAATTTATAAGTCCCAAAAATGTAAGTCCCAAAAATTATAAGGCCCAAAAATGTAAGGCCCAAAATTTATGAGGACAAAAATGTAAGGCTCAAAATGTAAGGCCTAAAATTGTAAAGTCCAATTAAAATAAAACTTTACAATTCCGTTGCCAATAATGTAAGGCCCAAAATTTATAAGGCCCAAAAATGTAAGGTCCAAAAAATGTAAGGCCCAAAAGTGTAAAGTCCAATTAAAATGAAACTTTGAAACTATAAAAATGCATTTTTAAATAACCGGAGAACCGGAGAACCGGAGACCAAAAGTCGATCCACTTTAATATAATATAAGATTTATTTTAATTAGAAAGACCGTATTTTTAAGTTGCGCAGTGGTGCCACTACAAAATTTGAAAGTGAAAAATTTCATTTGAGATAGGGCGTTCTTCAACCGAGGCATGAGATAGGGCGTTTTCCAAGCGAGTTCCAAGATAGGGCGATTTCCAAGCGGATCGCGAGATAGGGCGTTTTTCAAGCAAGTTCCGAGATAGGGCGTTTTCCAAGCGGATCGCGAGATAGGGCGTTTTCCAAGCTGGTTCCGAGATAGATGGTTCTTACACTCAGCCGACGATATACTGTGCTGTCGAAACAAGCCCTTGATTTACTACATTCTGCCACTTCCCCCCAGCATCAATGACCTCCTTCGGCACCACGAATACCTTCTCTAGCTCTTGTCCAGTATCGAGCACCTCCTCCAGTAGTTAATAGTATCTTCAGACCTTGTGTAGCCTTAGCAAACCATTTGGTCCTTGGAATAAGTGTACCCAAAAGTTTACTAATAAATAAACTTGTCGATAACCAAAGACTGAGAATAGAGAAGTTATCATCAAGTATAGCTTTCCTCAGGTATACAGAGGACAAGGAAAATAAAAAGTAACAGTAACAATTTGGAGGTTAAGGATATACACTCAAGCTAACAATAAATAGTATATTTTAGTAATATTGAGGAATAATAGTGCCATATTGTTTGAATGCAAGTATACGGTTACTCTGTTTTTTTCATAAAATGCATTTGCTCTCCTTTTTTAAGAAATTTGCCTAAAAGCACCATAACTTTGTCTGAAATGCTCTGCCGCACTCAAACTTTGCACCATTTTGAAGGTAATTAATCATCGATGAATTAGATTCTTGGATGGATAAAATATTTTTGATCGTACAACCCTTTTCTTTACTATAAAGGTTTTTATTGATTATAACTATATTCAAAGCTTTAAAATAAAATAAATGAAATATTTGAACTGATTCTTCTTGAAATTAATAAACTTTTTCAAATTTAATGTATATAAGAAAAAATTGTTAAATTTTGAGTTATTAAGTGATAAACATGGCCAAAAAGTCAATTTTTTCAAAAAATTCGATTTTTTGATTGGCTACAACTCTGGTACTAATTGAAATTCAGGTCTAAAAATTTAGTTACACTTTATTCAAGTAGTTTTTTACTGATTCCATACATTAAAACAAAATTCTATTTTTTAACTGGATCACTTCACATGGAATCTCCCATATATATATATATATATATATATATATATATATATATATATATATATATTGTGACGGAAATCGTCACACAACTATTCGCGGCAAATACAGTATTTAAACTCCTTTTAAATGTAAGTCGTCGGAGCCTTTGGTATGTCAAGGCTAACCGACGACATTTGTTTGCAGCGATTAAGTGTACAATTACGCACGCAATAGTACGTAGGGATGAGAGCGCGAGGGTGTGTGTGTGTGTTTCCCACTCTCATCCCTTTTTCCGGAAAATTAGGCAATGGCCTAGTCAGTACGACCCGATCCGCCGCTCGAGGCGGACAAACTAAATCCGGGGCCGAGTATCTTGTGTTTACGACTAATAAGGCGCGTGAAGCGCAGAGCCATCGGTTGTCAACCTGGATTGTCCTCGTGAGTGAGCCGCGAGTAACCTGGTGCGAGATAAGGACGGGAAGTGAGTGTGTGAGTGTTAACGCGGTTCGCGAGACACTCACCGCGGCACAGGGTCGCCTTTCAACACCGCAGCCGACGTCGGTCCTCCGTTGCCCAGGAGGACACAGGGACACGGATCGGCTGGGCCATCCACGGGGCGCATCCCTGTAAGTTTGTTTATATTACCGCGCGTTTCCCCCTTCCCCGAGTGTATGAGTGTGTGAACTCGGGAGTGTATTCGGGTACGCCGGTACCCGAATAGCGAAGATCGGGACAGAGTCAACCGAAGCGAGGATCTCGATCCAGTTGACTCCCGAGACTTCCGACCGCGTGAAAGATTATTGTCGCGTCACACGGCCTGGATGCAGGGTTGCCAGATGGCGACTTTTTCATCTTGTTGCTCTCGCTTAATAAACATCAATATACGTAAGAGAGAAAAGGAAAAAAAATCGCCAACTGGTCACTCTGCCTGGATGGCCAATTGTTAATTCAATTAAAATAAATATTATTATTATTTTGTTTATTTTAATTTCTGTGTGTTTATTTTGTTCTCCCCGCTTCCGCCGACATTCTATTAATTTACGTATCGTGTCGAGGCAAGGAAAATCGTCCGAATCCTCCACACCGTTCGTCCCAGCGAACTCTCGTTCCTGGCGACAGCCCGCAGTTCGGATAAACAAATTAAATTACTTGTGTACGCGGTATTGGGCAACGCGGCCTAACGGTTTATTAATCATAAAAATTAATTAATTTCACCCGGGCACTCGAATACCACGTCACAAATGGCGACCGTGACAGGACGTTCGGTTTCGTCCTCACCGAATTTAAATTAAAATAAAACGAGAAAGTTATTTAAACGAGAAGTGTCGCGGCGAAACGTAAGCGGATTGAGTTTAAAGAGAGAGAGATTGATTGATTGATTGAACCTTTTTTTTGGCTTTTGTGGGGTAAATACCCCGTAAGCACTATTAGTATAACAATACAGCGATATATAAAAAAATAAAAATAGATGAAGTATATAAAATAAAATAACAATAAAATAACAATAAAATTGCAGCTGTGAGCTAATACATATACGAGCAGTTACTAGATATAATACAAAATAAATTAGAAAATATATGTACAATTAAATAAATAAATACTTAAAACTAAACAACAATAAATAAATTAACTGCTCTCTGCAGATATCGCTGGAGTAAAAACAATATAATTGGTTGAACAGAATTAAAACTTAAAACTAAACATGCTAAGCACTATAACAATTAAATAAATAGCAATTAAAGACGCAATTAAGCTTCATCCAGGTGAGGGATGGACCTCAGCAACAAGCCCTCAGACGCGACCCGTGAGGACCAGGCTGCCTGGTCGAGCCCAGACAGATGATTAAATAATGTATTTTTGAAGCTGTTGATGCATGATGGGTTAAAATTGATGGTAGGGAGTTATTCAAAATGCGGGTGGAGGTGATGACAAATGATTTATTTAAGACTTCTGTGCGTGGTGGAAGGTACATGAGCGATTTGGGAGGATGACCAGAGGAAGAGCGGGGATTTTGGTCTCTAGTATTTATATAGTTTGAGTACTCTAGAGATTTCTAAACGGAGCAAATTACTAGGCAACTTTGTACTCACCGAGGTAGAGAGAAAGAGAGAGAGAGAGAGGGAGAGAGAGAGAGAGAGAGAGAGAGAGAGAGAGAGAGAGAGAGAGAGAGAGAGAGAGAGAGAGAGAGAGAGAGAGAGAGTAGTGCGAGTTAGTGTGAGAGAGAGCGAGAGAGATGCGTTTCTATACCGGAGTATTCCCCCTCTTGCTCGGGTATCCGAGGAAAGGTATACACCGGTATATCGGGAGAGTTCACGCGCGACCGTGTTTAGCCGGAAGCGCCCGATCTCACCGAGATCGGTCTCTCCCGATCGCAAGCTTGGCGGGATATCTTTGCCTAGCTTGTATGGGAGCGGCAAAGTAGGGAGAGAGTAGCTTGCGCCGCGGATCGCGGGCAGCAAGAATCTCCCCGAGCAGAGCACAGGAAAGACTTCGCGAGAGCCGATCATCATCAACTCTCTCCGATTGCGCCCGCGAGTGGGAGTGATAGAGAGAATCCCTAGTCGCGGGGAATCGGAGTTAGGTGCTAGGCGGGCTATTAGGTGTGTGAGTGAGAGAGATAGCGCGATCGCCTAGCCCCTTCACGTGTATAAAGTCTTTGCAGCTGGTTTCGCCGAGAGAAACCACTGCGGCGAATTATTTTATTCCAATTTAATAAAATAAATTCTTTCCCGCGCAGGATCTAGTATGTATTTTGGAGTGTGAGAATAACATACTAGATCCTTTCGGGAGAGGTAGCTGTTCCCGCCCCCTACCTTTTTAAAGAAAATTTTAAATAATTTAATTTTTTTTATACGGGACGCGGCGAAACAATTCTTGTTGTTTTTTTTGAGTTCGAGAGCGAAATTTTTTTTTGTTCCTTTCTTCCCTCCCTGACATATATTATATATAATTATAATTTAATAATTATGACTATTATTTATTACTAATTATTTTTTATAATATATGTAATTTTATTCGTGTGTATGAAGCATATTCTTGCAACTTTTGTTAATTATTTAGACTTGTTTGCAAGTTAAATAATTGACATTAAATAACTTGAGTGAATCAGCCGCAAAGTTACAATAGTTGTAATATTAATTATTTAAACTCGTGTGTGAGTAAAATAATTAAAATTATTTGTATTACAATTATCTGACAGTGATTACTTGATTTAATATTTGGTATTTATTAAGTGTTACTGTTCACGATATTGGTAATATATTTTTGAAAATTTTTGAGTGTGAGAAATTTTTTTTGTAACTCGTGTTAATTGTTTAGACTTGTTGCAAGTTAAGTATTTTCGTGTGATTGTTCTGCAAAGATACGAAAGTTGTAATATATAATTATTTAGACTCGAGAGTGAGTTAAATAATTAAATTTTTTTTGCATGTGTTTTAATGATCGGCATCTAACCTAATATTTTGTATTCATTATTTGCTTTGAAATTTTAATATATGTAAAAAACTTTCTTTTTTCTTTTTGTGTGTTTAAATTATATCTCCACACATTTAATTATTTCAATTTCCATAACAATATAAATTCTTCTCGCCAGTGAGGAATCTTTTGGATTATAACTGGCGAGAGAGATATTTTACCATTACTGGTAAATTACCGACGATATTGAAATAATTTAAGATATTTTTGTTAATAATTATTTTTGCTTGCCAAGCAATTGTATAGAGTCTTGGTGTGTGTGAGTCACAAGATATTATTATAAACATTAATTATTTAGACTTGTGAGCAAGTTAAATAATTAATTTTAATTTGGTGCAAGTGTTAAGTGTGTGATTTGCCACAACTTTAACCAACAAAATTTAATTATTTTGTCCTTCTATTTTGAGTTGATTTTGATTAAGTGAATTAATTTTGTTGGTACACTAGTCGGTGCATTTTTACAATTTATTGTAATTAAGCCGACACCAAATTTTTTTTTGTGCTCGTTGGGAGTAATAATTATTTTATTGCGGTGAGTCCAATAAAATAACTTCTAATTGAAAATTGGATACTTACGAAGTATTTGAAACACTACGGATTTTATCTGAAATCCCGGTTGAGAGTACTTCTCCCGACGTAACACGTCGGCTGCTGCTGGTCAAAAAAATAATGGCCAGCAGCTATGAAGCCCGAATGGCCCAGCTTATGCGTGAATCACGCTTAGCTAGGGATATTCGTCGGGAAACGAAGAAGCTTCCGACGAGAATGTAAGGGCAGATCCTGCATATAAACCTCTAGTATGTCAGGAACTATGGGAAATTAGGAAACCTCGTTCCAGGAAAGGGAGTGTGGTCCCATCAGGAACGAAAGTTTCCTGCGAGTCCGAAATGTCGGATCGCGAAAGGGTTGCTAGTGACAGAGCACCCATTCCTGAAGAAGCTAGAGCTCTGTCACCAAGTGGTCAGTGGTCTCTAGAAACTCGCCAATGAGTACTGCACAAAGCCCAAGGTTAGCATCAACAGGTGCTATACCTAAACGGCTTGGTGAGGTACCGGCAGCGAGCACGACCACGGCTGCAATCCCTTATGTTCCTGTTCCAGTGGCTGCACCTCGGAGGTTTTTATGCACCCGCACATTACCTCCCAATTGGGGACCAGAGAAACAGCGGACATCTTGGCACTAGAGAGAGTGAAGTGCCAACACAACATTTTGACATGGGTTCGCAGGCGGAAGCCGACTGTCGTACGTCACAAGGGTACACCTCTAGATAATTCGACAACAGGCAACCCGAGGCTAACACAATTGAACGTCAATTTGTTGATGATAGGAATGGATATGACCTTCCTAATGACGTCAGTGTTCAATCTTACGAAAAACTGAGGTTTGAACCGAGACGTCGTGATACCTCTTCTAAGACATGTGAGAGACAAGATAGAAGAGAGAGGCGTGAGTACACGACTCCAAACAGAAAGCCACGACACCATCGTTCTGTGAGTAGAGTATCAAGCAACGATGAAAATCGTGAGAGTGTACGAAGAGACGTACTCAGAAACGTCATTCGAACCGTAAATTCGACGACCGAGCACAACCGGAAATTCCGGAGCAAGGTCACAAAGAGAGGTCGGATAGACGTAGAGAAATGCCTCGAGACAAGCGTGCGGTGGCCACATGCGATCAGTATACTCAGACGGATTCGTCCGATGGGTATCAGTTTGATCGCGAACCTACTCGTAGGAGATCCGATTCTCGTAGGGCGGTTAAAGGCCGACAAGAGAGTAGGAATCCTTCTACCAGTAGACGTAGGAGTTCCCGGATGGATAATGGAGATGACCGTCGGGAAAGAGACTCCTACGAGACCACGCCAAGGTATTGTGAAGACGATAACCGAACGCACGATCGGACAGGGTGCGCACGAGAGCTGCGTATCTGGAACATGTCCTTTGATGGTGAGACCAAAAAGGACGCGGAAGAGTTTCTGAACCGTTTGCACGACTTCAGAAATGACAACGAGTTCTCAGATCGCAGGATGTTCAGTGCCCTGCCCAATGTGTTCTCAAAATCAGCTCTGTTCTGGTATAGAACAGTTCAGCCATCTTTTCGAAACTGGCGTAATTTTGAGATCGAGTTCCTTAATGAGTATGGCCGTATCATAAATGACGAAGATTTACTCATGGAACTTCGATCAAGAACACAAAATGAGGGAGAAAAGGCTACGACGTTCTTGAACTGTTTCAGAGCGATCGTAAATAAGTTCAAATGCCCTCCCTCATTAGAAAACAGGTGAAGATGGCATACTCGCACATGAGGCCAGATTACCGTAGGTATATACCAGTATGACAAATCAGGAATTTTTCTGATTTGACAAGCTACGGTAAAGAGTACGAACAGCACCTAACATGGGACACGAAATTCTCCAGTTCCAACGTTAAGCGCGAGAAGCTCGTACCAGAAGCTTTTCCGAAACAGAGTGGTGGAGCACGAGTTTCGGGTAAAGTGGCGACTGTTACCGAAAAGAGTAAGGATGAGCAGTGCTCTACCGAATTGGTAGCAAAGGAGTGCCAGCTGTGTGGAACTAGTGGCGTTACACTCCAAATATGTCCTAACTGCGTCAGGTTCCTCCAAAACGTGTGAAAACTGAACGCAGGGTACCCGAGCTGCCCCGGGCGCCCTGCACTGCAGTAAGTAAACCATGTGGTTTACAAGGGCAAGCGGTTAAGGTTGGAGTCCCTCTAAACTCTTTAAGAAGTCTAGCAAATCATTTGCTGACTTCTCTAAAGTCCTTAACGGAGATCAAATTCCCACTCAGATCGAAGTTTTTGTTGAAAGTAAGTCTGAGTGTAAGGATCCTAAACGTTCTGGGTATTCGACAGATGGAAAAGTTCTTAGAACACAACCTGTCAGTCCCACCCGAGCTTTGCAAGGTAAAACAGAACAAGGAACCTTATTAGACCAACAAAAGCGTGAGGCTGACGATTGGGCTAAGGAACTCCAAAGGCAAATATACTCTGTTAGCAGAGATATAATTGGTGAAGAAGGCGTAAAGAGACCGTTATCTCAGCTGCTTAGCACCATCGGAGTGAACGACTTTGGTTGTTGCTCATCGTCACCCCGTTGTGACACACCTAGTAAAGAGGACAAGAAGTCCTTGGTGGAGAAGGAAATTGTCCTCAACAACGAGCCCTTGGTGGAGAAGGTAGTTGTCGATGGTGTGCATAACATGAACCGTACAAACTCGTTGCCGACAAGTACAGTTCAGGGGGGGGCAGATGCCGTACAAAGTACGTCTAAAATGACGCACACGGCATCGACTCCTAACGACGATAGTCAAACCGATCAGATAACTGCTGGTATCCAATCGGATAACCGGCTATTCTTTTTGGTACGACTCGGTGGAAAGGACTTTAAAGCACTTTTCGGTCCTGGCGCTATGGTCTCTCTTGTACGATCAGATGTTGTCGAACAGTACAAATTTAAATGAAGACCTGTCAAGGTTATCGTGAAAGGTGTGGCTGGACCAGCACTTAAAGTCCTTGGCCTTATCGACATTCTATTCTGTGTAGAAGGCCTTGATGGCAATATCCAACTGAGAATTGTAGAGAATATTGAGCATTCCATTATTCTCGGTATGGATTTTCTACAATATTGGAATATGGAAGTCAAATTAGGCGAAGCTATCTGGCGTATTGGCGAGAGTGATTGGAGACACTTCGTCAGAGAAACAGATCATGACATTGATTCGAGGATTTCCTCTGAATATGCTGGTATAATTGAGATATAAGACGACCAGCGGAAATAAGTCAAAGAGTTAGTTGAAAGCCTACTCTTGCCCTCGGGAAACGTCCACGGCTTTACGACGTTAACGGAGCACCACATAGAGGTTGAGCTTGGTACAAGGCCGGTTCGTCATAAGCCAAGACGTATGTCTCCGAAGGTCCTCGAATTTGCCCAGAGTGAGGTCAAAAAGATGTTTGACAAGGGCATTATTGAACCGAGTGCGAGTGATTGGTCAGCTGCTCCGGTCATCGATCGCAAGGACGAAGGAAGTTATCGCTTCTGTATCGATTTTCGAGACCTTAATGCAGTCACAAAACGTGATTCTTATCCAATTCCTAATATGGATACCATATTGGATAAGCTGCATAATGCAAGGTATATATCAAAAATCGATCTTAAGAAAGCATACTTCCAAATATTAATGGCCGAGGCAAGCCGGCATTATACTGCATTTGCTGTACCAGGGTAACTAAAAAGGGATTGTATACATCTTTGATAAAATTTCGCACAGTATCTATAATTAATTGTATATCGCTTTTAGCAAATGATATTTTTGCATACAAATTGCAGGTTAGTTTAATAATTTCAAAATCTAAATTCATTATAGTGATAATATTTAAATATTTTTTTTTAATAACGCTCCTCTATATTTAAAAAAGTATGGTTTACGAAATATTACAATTTATATTAAAGAATATTAAAATAAAAATTTTAAATTAGGAATTACTTAATAATACAATTATTAAGTTTATATTAACTGATCTAATTCTTGGGCTAAACTATTAATTTTTGCTGTACCATACATGATTTTGTAAACTTTGATTTCGTACACGTACATTTGCAAAAACGACACATGCAATTATTTAAACATTAAATGTGAAGTAAAAAAATCTGCCCTAGCTGGGAATCGAACCCCGTCGTAGCGCGTGGCAGTCAAATACTCTACCACAGAGCTATCTCATTGCCTTACACGAGATGCTCTGATATGTTTACATTAACTAATCAATAGTGTTAGCTTATGTAGCCTTATTTTTTATGCTATTTAGCTAAAGTAAACGTTTGAATTTTTGTACATCAAGTTCAGGATGTGATCAGGAAGTGAGGATGTGTTCAGATCACACTGATATAATAGTATAATAAATATTAAAATAATCTATATTAAAATTTACTATATTATATAGGAAAAGTGTGACATCTCAACAATATAGTATTTTTTGCTATGTAATATAGTAAAATTTATTACTATTATAATATATTTTTTTTTTATTATATTTTACTATTAATTATATTTCGATATTAATTTACTCGAAATGGATTTTATAAAATCGCATATTTGGTGAATTTTATTTGTCAATTAAGTACTCAAAAAACATTTAACATTTGGAAATTTAATTGCACTATGCTTACGCAGTTGATTGTAATTTTTATTTGCTCGGATATATTTATTCATTACATTACTATTCACCAACTTAAGAGTGCTCTATACCTCGTCAGCGCTCTCTAGTCTGAGAAAAATTTTCTTTGGAATATTTAGCTAAGTTACTAGAGTTGGATCCAAAAAAAACTAAATTTTCCCACGTGTAAAATAACAAAAAGAGTTATTTAATTATGTTTTTAATAATAATACTAAAAACTGAAGGTATGTTTTGTAGAGAAAAACTAATTTGACTGTGGCGAATAGCAGACAGCTGTCCACCGCGGTATCAATTTTTCTCTAGAGAATATGCCTTAAATTTTCCGTAATATCAATCAAAGTAATTGTTAGATAAATCTTTATATCATTGTATATGTAAGAAAAGTTAATTTTCTTTGATTTAACTATCTTAAATAATCTAAAAATTACAAAGAATATTTTTCTCAGACTAGACAACTCTGACGGGGTATAGAGCATTATAGAGTATTACAATACGTGAACAGAAGATACATTTTTGCATAGTAACTAAATACCTTTTTATGTGTATATAACTAAATACTTTACTTTTAGAATAAAGCAGGCCTATTGTACTCTTTGTCCACTATGGTTGGTGGAATTTCCCAGAGCACGGCCTTTTTAAAACAATTAAAGGCGTTTCGTCCTCGATCTACAGATTGGACTCCTCAGTAAGGAACTGGAGATCTTAGCTTAGACGCCTGTCGCAAGTTGAACCGCGACGCCAGCAAGATGTTCTGCGGCTATATATATAGAAAAGAGACCACCATCAGATGAAGACGACTATCTCTCTACACTCGTTGGAGTATAGAGGAGTATATAATAGTGTACGGCAGATATATTTGCCATCATATCCGCCGCACAGCCGGCTGATCTCATACCTATTTTAAAATCTCCCGTAATAACAGCATGACCATGAGACGAAATTACATCCGATGGTACATTGAATAATTTTGAGGGATAAACTGCCATTTGGCCTTCTATAGACAACTCCCAGAACTAACGACGAAAGTTTACCAATAATGTGTAATAAAAGATATACCGATGAATTAGAGAACTGCTTATCTGAATGTGGCAACGTAATTACTTTATATTCACTTTTAATGTACACAGCTACACCTCCACCCTCTTAACCCAACCGATCAAGTATGTGTAGTGCAATGTAATACCTGGCAATTTAACTATATCCGAGGCATCCGGTTCATTTAGAAATTTTTTCGTAATTGCAATCCCATCGTGGGCCTGGGGAAAAACCAATGCTTCTAAGGAACTAAAATGAGTCTTAGACCTACTTATATTAATATGAATAATTGAGACTAATTTTGTCGCCAGATGAACGTCCCCTCATTGTGAGTAACACTTGGGATTTGGAGGTAGAGAGAGGAGATCAGCTTCCGAGTTTATTCGCATCAAAGGTCTTCTCTTTTCCTTTTTTATGTAAATAATTGAATTTAAAACATTATCGGTTGCAAATATCCCAGTTCCCTTGCCATACGCACAGTTATTGTATCCTGATATACAAGGATGATTCACCTCCCTCACCGAAAATACTTAATGCGGTTTTTCCCTTTAATAAAAATCATTTCTCCACTATTATATCTCTTACTGAAGGCGAGGTAAACCTAAAAGCTACTCCCCTCGAAAATGTAGACACGGTTGAGACATTACTAGGATGGGTGCTGGCATTTAACGAAGTTGCTATATTTTTTGAACGCTGATTCCACGGACGAATCTCTACAATCTGCGAAATTACGAGCGGCAGTTTTATAATATTCAATATTTTTTCCAACAAAGTAACGTTTTTCTCTTTAGAATTAACTAGACAGCTCCCATTGCGGTCTTTCCGATCACTGCAACAGTTCATCAATTTTGCAGACAGGTGAACGATAACGTACAACTGACCGATTACGTCGGACTATGCGTGCATTCGGATCATTTTCGCCAGGGAACTGTCTGGATTTCCCTTAGACTTATGCGCGATTTTCGACAAGATGACCTATTTGACTTGTTGTCAAGAGTTGCGGAAAGTAATGATAGTTTTGAAATTGATGACACGTTACAAATAACTGTAAATACTATTTATGTAGCTCAAGGGCGTGATCGAATTAAACTTACAACGAAGAGTGTTATAAAAAAAAGAATTTTAAATATATCGAACAAGGAAAACTTGTGCTTACCGCGTTCCCTTGTTGCCGCACACGTGCACACTGTACGTGGTGGTGTTCGTAGCGGTGCATTACATAAAAAGTGGATTAAAATCAGTAACAGCAACGGTAAATATCAAAAGGAGCAAGATGAGAAACTGGTAAAAACTACTGATGTTGTAGTGCCAGCATAGGGTTGTAGTATACCCGAACTCACATTGTTCGAACAGTATTACGCTGTTTGACGTGGGGATAATTGTATATTCGTTTCATGGCTTTATTCATGGAAATAAATCACTTGTTGACAGTACGAAAATAGTGTACGGTGTGAGTAATGTTATAAGGTATTATCTACATATTATGTATTACAAAAATAGTAGACATTATCAACCCATATTCAATTTAGTAGCCGCATCGGTCAGTAGAGCATATTGATCCGCTAAGAGTACACGTATCCAAACTGTGTTTTGTACAAGTTTGTACAGTGGGTTTGGACATTAAAAACATACAAGTACCGTGCAGTGGATGTGCTATACGTGAATACATATTCAATATTGACCCAGTAAAACACCTTGTGAACTTGGCACTAGAGAATAGGCCAAACATTCAAAAAGTCATTTGTATTGCACATAACCCGCAAGGTTTCCATGGACAATTTATCCTGAAGCATTTAGTCGAAAGAAAAGGCATTAGGGAGAAACCGTCGATAGTTCTCAACGGTTCAAAGATTGTGGTGATGTGCATATTGCACGTAAAATTCTTGCATAGCTTGAATTATTTACACATGCCTCTTCACGCGTTACCGAAAGCCTACGAATTCGGAGACATTAAGAAACGAACATTTCCCCACCTATTTAACACACCGGAAAATTAGACTTACGTTGGGCTACCTACTACTAGTGGAGCTACCTCCACTTTGGACGTATGAACAAGAGTCGATGAACAAAACAAACCAAACAGCGTTATGAATTTTTACAATGGTACAACGAAACTCGTTAACGAAACGTTATTTTCAATTTTCAAGAGTAGTTAAGATTGGCGTGCTTGGGTTTTAGGAAAACGTTTATAACTTGTGGTGCGACGGATCCGTTTGACTAATGCTGCGCTATAGCTTCTTGTTGCATGTGCGTGTATATACAGAAAAAATTTTTTACAACCCGAGACGATTGGTATAATTCCACAAGATAGATACAGACATTCCAATAAACAATCGTTAAAAGCAATGCGTTCACGAGAAAAAAGGCTGCCTGAGGGGCCTCTGGTCGACGGTTACTGTGAATTGGACAACAGAACAAAAATAGTTTTACAATTTCACGGATGCTACTGGCACGGCTGTTTGAGATGCTTTACAACATATATAAATATAAGTCTGACCAATGATGAAAGTATGGACGAGAGGTATGAGTAAACAGCAAGACTCTCCGAGAAAATAAGAATTAGTGGTTATCACCTCGTCGAGATGTGGAAGTGTGAGTTTGAACATGAGCGTGCGAAAAACCAAAGCATGGCCGAGCACATTTGACACCAGGCCAAACATTTTCACGCACCGTTGAACCCGCAGATGCATTTTGCGGTGGTTGAACGGGAAACATTGTGAAAGTATACGACGTCCAAGGTGATGAAAAAATTAAATATGTTGACGTATGCTCTCTGTACCCTTACATATGCAAGTAATGGTGGTATCCTGTCGGACATCCTACTTTGTACATTGGCGAGAACGAGTGTCGGCAATTGGTTGGGATCGACAACGACATAACCAACGTCGATGGATTAATTATGTGCAAAGTGTTTCAACCGAGAGATTTGTACCATCCAGTTTTACCTATGAAAGTGCACAACAAGTTGATTTTTGCCCTGTGCCGATCTTCCGTAAAGTCGAAAAACCAATCGGAGTGCAATCACCAGGACCCAGCGGATCGTACATTAACCGGTACGCGGGTAGCGATGACAAAAGCTGTTGAATGCAGATACGTTATCAAAAGAGGGATGGAGGTAAAGAACGAAGCAAGGTGGTCTTTTTCACGGGTACGTTTAGAAGTTTTTTATCGAAAAAACTTACGCATTGGGGTATCCGGCAGAATGCGGGAGTAACGAAGAGTCTATAAATCAACATCTTATGGAATTTGAAGAGCAAGAGGGTATGAAATTAGATCGTGATCGTATCGGTCTAAATCCAGGACTCAGATCGGTGGCTAAATTTTGCTTAAACTCACTATGGGGTAAGTTTGGTCAAAGAGAGAACATGGGTAAGACAGAGCTACTCGAGTGTTTTGATGATATACAGTAGTATTAGTTAATCTTAAGTATCGGGAGATACAAACATGCGACTCTTACGAGCTGTACCTCTGCATTTGCAAAACTACACGTATGGTGCTATCGAGATAAAAGGTTTCGCTCCAATCATGTACTTGCCATTAATCTCGTCATCTTTTCAAACTATTGAGTTTGATATAAGAGATGAAGAGGGTGAGTCTGTACCATTAGATTACGGAACTTTGACAGTGATACTTCATTTTAAACGCACAGGATAAAACAAATATGCAGAATAGAAATTACTGGCCGAAGCAGGGTGCTACGTATGTTTCAAGAGACGAAACGGGTGTATACTTTGGCAGTTTTGTGTGCCGCCACGTATCTCTAGTCACGTTAACCGCATACACAAAAATTGCAAGAAATTTAAGTGGAATTGTAGGTGTTTACAAAGCATATTTTCGGATGCTTGTGGATACTATTGCATTATATTTTTGTATTATATGGTATACGTATAAGGTTACACTGAGTTTATGAAAAATTTTTCATACAACACTGTAAAAAATGATGAAGCTGCAAAAGATTTTGTTGAGAGGTTGCGTCTGCTAAAATAGGAGTGATACTTCTGGATTAGTACGCAGTTTGAGACATTTGATTGGAGCGCTACTCTTTGAAAAGTAGTATAAATAGAGGCATCTACGAGGAAACGGACATTAGTCTCTTGATACAGTTAGCTAAGGATTGATCTGTGAAAGGATACTATGGCTTACCGCAAATACCGCTGCCATAAAATTTTACCAATGGTATACGGTTTGAATAATTTGTATAACAATATAATTCTCGCTGGATTGGAAAATGTGTCTAACAAGAGTAAAGACTTTCGACCAGTGGTTCGTATAAGTAGCAGTCATGATTTTTATGGATTTGCGTTTACACCAGAGGCTTGGGGTGCTTTGAAGAGTCAGTTAATCAGATTACCATTCCTGGGTATACACTACGATTTACGATTGGCTACTCTGATCGAGCAATTGAATTGATTGAAAATAGACAGAGGGAGGAGGAGAGTCAAGAACCGAAGATTAAGCGGTATTGTCGCTGTACAGTGTTTAAGCGGATAACGTATGAAAATCAAGAAAAATTTGTAAATGTATGGATAAACAAATTGAATAATTGGAGAATATGGCAAAATATATGTATGTTGTAGTGGATGAAATTGTATCAAATGCAATGAACACGTTGCGAAACGAAGAAAATGCGCATGACACGTATTTTATGGTTAGCGATGTTGAGTATGCAGCACGTATTACAGATAAAAATGTTATTCTAAAGAAAATAATTTGAAAATATAGAGAAAAATATTAATAATAATTTAATTTAAAGTAAAAATGATGTGTCTAATGTAGTGTATGAATTGTTTGCGTTGCATTTGTTTACACTTGTAGCAATTTTGAATAAATCAATTTATTTACTAGATTGAAAATATAAGTTTTAAAAATTGCTTATCTTGTCCATTTCCTATCCTTTTTTTCTCTCTCATGATGATATAAATAAGAAATATTTTTATAATTCTTCCTCTCTCTCTCTCTCTCTCTCTCTATCCGTGAATTTAAACCAAAACAATCAGTCGGCACTTCAGTTGCATCTTCATCCACTATTTCAATTATAGTTGATTTTAAATCGTATCGTGTCAAGGAGCATGTACTTAAGGTCAAACGGGAATTCGGTGAAATTACATATAACAATTTATTCCCTGATTCCTCTCAGGTTGAAACTGACACTAAGATCTTTGTTAACGATATGCTTCCGCAAGTGCTTTATCGTCTTTACATGAAGGCTAGATAAAGGGTTCGTGAATTAAATTATAAACATGTATGGACTAGGGAAATCTTTTTGTTCGGAAAAATGATCGCTCTGAACCCATCCGTATTACTTCTCAACAGGACCTTGATAAGTTAAATTGACTATCTAAGGCAGCTGTTCCAATATCCGAATCTCACCTTATCAGGCCATTTTTGAAAATTGCCCAGATAAACGTAAACTCGTTAAAGGAACACTTCTTTGATATTCGTGACTTTATTGTCGCGAACTCTGTTGATGTTTTATCACTGTCGGAGACTTGGCTTACACCAAAGCAACCTACCTCCCTCTTTAATATAAAGGGATATATTTTATACAGAAACGACAGGAATTTGAAATCGTCCAAGGGAAAGAGAGAGTATATCCAGGGAGGCGGAGTAGCCTGTTACATTCGGTCATTATTATCGACAAAAATACTCAAACAGTCTAAAAACAGTGATCTGCCAGCAAATGAGTTTCAGATTCTTGAAATTTCACCAAATCCAAATCAAAAAATTCTTTTTGTGTCTGTCTATCGTCGCCCTAAGGGTAGTGTTTTGTCTGATCTTCTTGATATTAATATCTATATTCATCTTTATCAGGATGTTATTATTGCTGGAGATTTAAATTCGGATTTAATGTCAAAGAATTATTATGCCCATCACTTAAAAAATCTTATTTTTGAGAGCAACTTCTATATAGTTCCCTATGGCACCACACACCATCGTGATAACTCTGATACCTGGTTGGATGTTATTATTGTCGACTCTGTAGATAAGATAAAAGGGTTTTATAAATCTACTGCTCCTTATATAAATTGCCACGACTACTTGATCCTTGATTTCCTCCTGAATCACCCAGTTAAGGATAATATCTCTCTATCCTCACGTAACTTTAAAGGTTTTGATGCCCACTCTTTTTCTAATATGCTCAAGGCTTGTCTAAATGGTGCGTTTCGGGTTTTTAATGATGCTGATCCGACGGCCATTGACCAAGCATTAGATTTTTTTCAGTCCTCAGCATTGACTTTGTTGGATACTCATGCTCCTAAAATGAACCGCACATTAAAAAGAAGACCTGCTCCATGGTTTTCTGAAGACTTACGTGAGATGTAAAGCCCGAAATCTCTTATTTCAGCGTGCTCACCGCACTAAAGATGACATTCTTTTATCGCGCTATAAGTCTCTTCAAAGGCAGGTAAAAAAGGAAATCCGATTGGCTCGCGAAAGTTTTCTGATAAATGCACTTTCAAATGCAACAGGGTCATCTGAATACTGGAAATTGCTTCGATCGCATGGCTTCTTGAAGGCAAAATCGGAGTCTCCACTTCAATTATTCAATGCTGATGATTTAAATTTATTTTACTCTGAGATTGCTTCTCTTCATCCGCCTTGTTCTGTTGTTAAATTGGAGCAGATCTTATCAATTTCATGTAATTCGGATACAGTACTATTTTCGTTCAGCCATGTAAATTACTCACAGGTACTTTCAGCCATAACAACTTGCTTGCCTAAATCGAAGAGTCATAGTAGTGATGGACTTTCATTGTCGTTTTTCGCAGATGTTCTTGACTGCGTAGTGCCTTTCTTGGTAGAATTTTTCAATAAATCGGTTGATCTGGGTTTGTATCCATCCATTTGGAAGAAGTCGACGGTGATACCATTGTCAAAGAAAACTAAACCTTAATGCATGGCTGACACTCGACCTATAGCGTACTTACCGCATTTTGCTAAGGTTTTTGATAGCCTTATAACAAGGCAAATAGTCGATTATTTGGAGTCTATGCTTCTGTTATCACCTTTTCAATCGGGTTTTCGAAGTGGTTTTAGTACGCAATCCGATTTATTAAAAACTACGGACGATATTAGGTTTGGTTTTGAAAAAGGCATGGTTACATTAATGGTTCTTTTTTATTTAAGTCGTGCTTTTGATACTATTAATCATAGTATTCTTCTTCTGAGGTTGAAAGAACTAACTTTTCAGAGAAAGCACTAAGATGGATACATTCATATCTTACTGATCGTTCTCAAGCAGTTCTTAATTTAGACAACTCGCTCTCGAAATTTATCCAGGTTACCTCTGGTGTTCCTCAGGGTTCTACCCCAGGTCCGATCCTGTTTTTAATATACATAAACCCTCTGGTCAAAGTTGTTAAGTTTTGTAGACCTATGTTATTTGCTGACGATTTGAAAATATACATAAAATGTAGGCCAGCTGATATAAATGAAACAATTGTTAAACTAAATGAAGATATAAAATCGATAGTGGCTTGGGTTACTCAAAATGGTTTGAACCTGAATGTGGCCAAAACAAAAGCAATACTTTTCGCTTCTACACAGGTCTCAATGCGTCTACGGGGTCAAGACTTTGTTCCCATCCAAGTTGGTGATAACCAGGTTTCGTTATCCGATTCAGTAAAAAGTCTTGGAATTATTCTCACTCATGACCTCTCATGGAATGCCCAAATTGCACGAACTTTCTCTACTATCCATGGTTTGCTTCATCGTCTTCGCTATAGAGGCTACAGATGACCGGTAAGAGCGCGATCACTACTAGCAAGTTCTCTAATTATACCTCACTTCGATTATGGGTGTCTCATAATGAACGATCTTCCTTCTTACTTAGAAATCAAGCTTCATAGGCTTTGTAACACGGTGATCTGTTTTATTTTTCATCTGAAGAGAGACGTGGCCTTGAAACCCTTTTATGAACGTCTTGGTTGGCTTTCTATAAAGGATAGACGTTCTTACTTTCTCGGCATCTTTATGTACAAGTTGCTACTATCGCACAGGCCAAATTATCTTTATGATGATTTGAGATTTGTGAGTGATGAAAATCGTAGGTCTAGGAGAGCTGATATAGTTTTTAATTTACCGATAGCGACCAGAGACTCCTATAAATCTTCGTTCCATATATCAGCAATGTCGTACTGGAACAATCTACCTTTGGAGATTAGAAACAGCCCTTCAATAGCTATGTTTAAACACTTGCTGAAAAGATATTTGCAGAGAGATTGCTAACACAAAAGTGTTTATATAAGTTGTGAAATATGCATACATGTAAATTCTGGTTTCTAGTAAAGATTACTAGGATGTATATATATATGTATATTGTAAATGAACTGCGAAATTAAATTAAAATTAAATTGAATTTGTTAAATTTATCGAAGAAATTACTGTATTATTGTTTTGTATTATAATGTAATGGTTGTGAACGTCTAGATACATGTGTAAACACAAATATACATAGATATCTATTGTACTAGCTATAAATCTCCAGTTAGAATGTATCTTATATGTAATATGTAATATATAAAATGTAAATGTAAACTGTAATACTCTTGTGCCATACGGATATTTTTTCCTTGGCACTAATAAAAATCAGTTATCAATCAATCTCTCTCTCTCTCTCTCTCTCTCTCTCTCTCTCTCTCTCTCTCTTTCTCTCTCTCTCTCTTTCTCAATAAATAAATAAAATTAGTAAATAGTGTTTATAGTGACACTATATATTGTCGATGCAAATGTGACCTTGACCTCGAGTAACCTTTCTGTTTGCCGTCAAAACAAAGATGGCGTTGGATAAAGGTTACTCGAAGTCAATGGATAGGTGGTGGAGGTTTGTCTTGCGGTCCGTAGTGCCATAATAACTACTTGAAGTTGTGGCGTTAAATAACGTTATTTTAATGATTCAAAACATATTCACATTTATTTAATAATTTATTTTCAAATGTTTCAAATGCAAATGTTTATAAATACAGTAAGATTTTAAAATAGGTTGAAATATAATAACTAATTACCTAATGTAATAGTTAAATTATTATAATAAAGATATCACCTTTATAATAATTTATATTAACTTATAAAGTAATTGTAAAAGAATGGAACCAATAACTGAAATCTTTTTTGAAAGAGACGCAAAATCAAAGCATAAGATTCCTGGGAATAAACGGTTCTCGTTTGGGCGCATAAAATTTGTGATTTTCTTTAACTTTAAAATGTACAGCGAATTTTATTTCTTGTTTAATTCCAGCACAAAGACGCAATCTCCTATGACGCTATATTTTATTATGCCATTATAATTTTTCGAAAAAAATACTTTTTTCAGATAATTCGACTGGACTGTATATGCAATAGTGCCTTAAACATAGTAATTATTATTATACATAATTAGATATTAAATTGAATATTTAGTCATGTATCTGAGTCAAATTTAATTTCCTAAATATATCAATTCGATATTCTTTTACTAGTCATTATTATACACTAACTTATCTTCTTTATATATTGTAACGGTCACATTAGAGTTTAGGGCATGGCGTCAAAGGCGAAATAAACAATAAATAAATAATTGTAGTAATTTATTATAATAATAATTGACAATAAAAAGTGTTTGAGTGGCAGCCGCGTGTGATCGCGGCGAATTTATATGAAAGCTCGGCTGCGTGTGAGCTGCGATGAATTACTGCGCGAGGGAAGAAGGCGGTGAAGGGGGGGGAGAGGGAACAAGAGGAAGCTCACTTACGAAAAGGAAGAAAGATCGCAGGATACCCGGTGTAAGGGCGTGCACCCACCTTTGCTCTGTGGAGATCGTCTCCTTGAGTTGCTGCTCTATGCGGCTCGCATACACACACAGAAAATAGTCGAAAATGGTTATCTCTCAACGTGGCCACGATGGCGACCCGCTCTACGATCTAGCTCGTTTGCTGCTTCGTCGCTCGGGCCCGACGTGCGCGCACAGCTTCTCGCGCGCATTGTATAGTGAGTGCTCGCGGCCGTACTGACACAAAGCGGACGACTTCTAATGGGCTGCTGCTTCCCACGAAAAGAACGGTATTCGTAATGATGTTGTCTACGAGTTAAATATTTAACATCGTTCCATTTATGTACGTTAATCAGCTAATTGGTTCTCCCTATTCCAGGTATAGACGGGACGACCGACCTCGGATCGTCGCTCTCACGGTGCCCTATCAGCTGGTGCTTTCTGGTGAATTTCTGGCTGCTTCCTAGGTAACTAACTAGCTCTCCAGTGAGTGCTTCGTATTTATAAATATTTAATATTTCCGAGTTATGGTAATGTTATGGTTACCATGACCTCACTTCCAATCCTCTCCTTGCATATAGCTGTCAGTATCTGTGTGTAGCTACATGCTTCCTTGTGTCCGCCTAATCAAGCTCAAATCTGACTGATTATATTTTACAGCTTTTTGGAATCCTTTGCTGCTGCTCGGTGAAGCAGTGTGATACCTCTCCTGCGATGCTGATCTTCATTGTGCTAGAAGTGGAGAAGTGTTGGGTATTTGGGATAGCTTGGGGTACGCTAGATAGGTTTAGTATAGGTAAAGTATTCTTAGTGATGTGAGGGTAGGTAGGATAGCTTAGGTTGGAGCTCGTTCGCATATTTGACAGGTACAAGGTCCTTTGTTACAATATATATATATATATATATATATATATATATATATATATATTGTAACAGTGTAGTTGTCGCACGGGCGTTTGTATCTTTATGGCGGCTGCTCAGCGGTACGGTCAAACTTACCGTATTTAAACAAATGTGTATTTTCCCGCGTTGCGACGGCGGTTACCTGGTAAACAACCAGGTGAGTTTCAAATAAAATCTAAAATAAAACGCGAAAGAGAGATATTGCGTTGAGCATTTGTCAGTTTAAATATACGGGCTCATAGGATCATGGAAGGAATCGTACGTGGGATAAAATTCAATTGCGCAAACACCAGATCGAATTTGTATTAATAAAATGAATTTATTCAAATAAATATCAAAAAGAACAATATACAAAACTAAAATTAACTGCCGTCGAGGTCTACGCTCGAAGATACAAATCGGTAAAAGATCAAATTGTAGAGAGAGGGAGGAAATATCGCGAACTAAATATACACAGTCAACGGGACTAGTATAGCGCAATAAATTAGCTAATTATTTGCGAATAAAACATAATCCTGTGAAGTGGTACCACTTACATTATTAGCTGTTGGAATCCTTAATAAATAACGATCAGTCGATCGGTCGCTTTCTCTATCTCTCCCTCACAGTTGCGAATGATCTCAAATGTACTAAATGTCAGGATTAGTTTGCGTAGCTACCTAATTGATCGAGTATCACATTAGCCTGTGATCTGTGGTAGTCGTGCGGGCATAAATTTTAAATTTTAATATTAATATTGGTATTAGTATTTAGTTTTAGTCTTAATATTAGTAGTAGTATTGTTGAACTATTGCGATTAAATCCATGCGTACATCTGGCATAATAGTTACATACCCTATTATTTGTTGGTGTGCTCTATATATCTTGCCGTATATATTGTTATATTGTTGATATATTGCGTTGCTTTTATTTTACACTCTTATAAATATTTGCGATTATGTATATGGTTGCGTTTTTCTATAATATTTTTATTTTAATATTTTTATTGTTATGTAACTTTTGCTACTTGCCTTAAGGATAAATTATCCTAGGCATAAATAAAGTCTATTCAATCAATCTCTCTCTCTCTCTCTCTCTCTCTCTCTCTCTCGCAGCACCACCTACGACCTTGCTTGTCTGTCTCACTAGTGATTAAATTCTGTAACACTCTACATGGCGTCAACTAGGACCATGTGCTATATTTGCGGTAAGCACATCATCAGGAAAGATAGGCCGGAGGTTTGTCCCCGCTGCGACGGTGTTTCGCATGAATTTTGTTTCGCGCTTGATCCTGGCTCCGATAAGCCGCATTGCTGCCAACTTGCGGCTTCTACGGTTGCGCCAAGCGAATCACTGGGGGCAGCACCTCCCGGATTACCATCGCAGGCAAGCGAGACCGCTTGTACCTCCTTACAAGCCACGCCTATCCCCTTCATATCTTCCAACAAGCGCCTAGCGTCGCCCCCATCGCCATCACTTTTACACGTCGTTAAGCAACCGCGCGGGGTAGGATTCGAGAGCGCAAATGGTGGGTCAGCTGAAGCGGTACCTTCTGCCGAAGCTATGGCGGGCGTACTCGAAGCGTTTGCGAGTCGCATTGAGGACAATGTAACGCGTATCGTCTCGCGAATGGAGGCCAAAGTTGATAGTATCTCGGCGGATATAATGGGCGAACTACGGCTCCTTAATGATAAAATTATTCGTATGAAATCGGATCATGCAGCGCGTCGTGCCGCTATTGATGATCGTCTTGGCGCGCTGGAATAGTGTGAGAGATCATCGGGAATACTCGAAAAACCGACCCTTGCTCTAAGAGATACGTGTGAGGTCCTCCTCCTGGGTATACCATCGGAGTTGAACATCCCCTGCAAGGATATTTTAATTAAAGTTTTAACGGCAATTGAATTGCCCTTGATGATAAACCAGGTAGTGGATTCCAGACATTGGTCCCCTCGTTCAGTTGCTTCGAAGCCTCTACTTCAACCTCTTCTGCCGTCGCAGACACACAGCCTCGCAACATCGATACAAAAGGCCTAGCTGCCCGGGTAGCTTTACGATCAGCGCGCGATTTAATTGTGGAAAGGGTGCGATTATTAAGAGGTTTAACTGCAGATTCAATTTTTGGCTCGGGGGGGGGGGGGGGGGCTGGTTCCGTCTTCTTGCGAGCGCTTTGGCCGAAGCCTATACATGATCTTTGGTCTAGAGCGCTTTGGCGTTCGCGTGAACTAGGTTATGAGAGACCGATAGTCTCTAATCTTAAGGGTTATTTGCGGCAGACTAAAAATGGCGACCTCATAAAATTAAACAATGAGAACGATTTAGATAAATTCATTCCGCTAATCTCCTCTGCGTCTTCATCCTCTCATCCCTTTCCACCTTCATGATTGACTGCCGGCCTGGTTTCCCTCAATTCATTCATCACCCATATAAATCATCTTCATAAGCTGTCCATTTTTCACGCAAATATTAACCGGTTGAAATCTCATTTCTCATTGATCGAATCACTTATTTATCCACTTCATTACGATATCTTGGCTTTCACTGAAACATTCCTCACCGACGGCGATTCATCGGACATGTTACATTTGCCAGGTTATACTCTCTATAGATTGGATCGAGTTGGTAAGGATTGGGGGGGATAGCGATTTTTTATATTAGATAGGAATACAAGGTAACTGTTATGTCCCAATCTGACCCTATTTATTGAAACTCTTCAGAATATCTCCTTCATAAAGTAGTGAGCAATGCCTTCTCGCTTTTGTTGGGACTTGTATGTAGAAGGCCCTCAGCGGCCTACCCGTCAAAATTTTTTGGGGACTGCTCTGTCATCTTGCCATCTTTTTAACATTTAGTGGTCACTGGCGATTTTAATATAAATATGTTGGCAAATGATGGAGCGGCCAACATGATGAGGACACAGCTCAGATCCCTCAAATTTTCCTTAGTCGACTCCGGTCCCACCCACCATGCCATTTCTGCAAATCATTCATCGCATACATTGCTTGACCTCTTCATTTTGCGAGATCCTCCACCAAGTTTTGTTTTTAGCAAATCTTCAACACCTTTTGCGGCTGGGCACGATCATATTTCTCTGACCTTGGATCTCTCAAGGCGAGGCCGAAAATTGAGAGACGCCGCGCTCGCAATTTAAAAGGTGTATATCCGTGTGCCGTATCATCCCTCTTCACGTCTACCCTCAACTCGACAGGACACACTCTTACCAATAACCCGGCCGTCCAGTCCCTTAATTCATCTGATCATCATTCCTACTTTCATCATTAGCTCAATTCATTTCAATCCATCATCTTCGACATTGACAACCTCTCCTCAAACATTATTAAAATATTCGATGTATTAGCTCCTATTAATTCGAAAATAGTTAATCAGTGACATAAGCCCTGAGTCACCCAGGATATCCGCAATCTTATTAGGTACAAAAACGCTGCTTTTAGGAGGTTCGAGCTTACAAAGTCCAATACAGATTATTTGCATTTTAAAACCCTGCGTTCCTTAATATCTAACACCCTGGACTCTTGTAAATTCGACTATTTTAACATACGTCTCTCTAACTCTTCGTCACCGGTAGACACATGGAGAATGTTTAGATCTATGGGCCTCTCTGCAAGCCGTAAGCCCTCTCCCTTAGCAGTGTTCACTCTAGAGGATCTAAATGCACACTTTGCTTCAGTTGCGAACATCTCGTCTCCATAACCCAATCTCAATTTTTCTCCCTCCTTGAATTATCACCAACATTGCTCTCGTCTTCACAGGTCAACTCATCTCCCTCCTTCACCTCCTTCTCTCCTATCACACCTCAAACCATACTCAATATCATTGCCAAATCATCTTCTGGATTCGATGGCATTTCCGTTGAGATGCTGAAATTATTAACACCTCATATAGCAGTACCGCTGACTCCCATCTGCATCGGACTTTTAGAACTGGGCTATTTTCCAGAGCAATTAAAAAGGACGATAGTCTTTTCACTTGCCACATCAAATAAAATCGAGAGCCTCTGATACACGACCCATTGTAAAACTCAGTGAAATGATTATGGAGAGAGTTGTTCACATTCAGCTAGTTCACCATCTTGAAACCAACAACCTCCTTACGCCTGGACAGGCAGATTTTAGAAGGGGTCACAGTATTCAGTCTGCACTCTTGGATGTTCTCGACGACATTCGATGTACCATTGATAACCGTATGATCACAGTGCTCATTTTGCTTGACTTTACCAAAGCGTTTGATTGTGTCCCACATAACCTCCTTTTGACTAAGATGCGCGCCTTGGGTTGTTCGAATGCAATGCTCAATTGGTTTTTCCACTATTTAACGGGGCGTAGACAGGCGGTGGTGAAAGAGGAGGGCGATCTGTCGGACTGGCTCAGGGTCTCCTCGGGTGTTCCCCAAGGCAGTGTTTTGGCACCGGTCCTTTTTTCAATTTTTATTAACGATTTGCCTTCAATTCTCAAGCATTCGAACCATATGGTTTTCTTCATCATATGAAACCTTATCATCGGTACCCTAGCATTCAACATCATTTCTCATTATTCTGCACTCTATTTGACTTCCCACTTCATTAAAACTAGCTCTAACCCTGGCATTCAATCTTCCTCTCATCATTCCCATATCCCACTCATGTACCTTCCTCCCCGCACTGAAGCTCTCCATAAGTCATTCGTCATTACTGCTACCAAAATCATAAACTCCCTTCCAAACAACAGCCTAGACATTTCCATTCCGTTATTCAGATCCCTCCTTTCTTCCCTCATCGAGCTCGACAGACAGCACTGGCGTGGGAGAATTGAGCGGATTGAGGCCTTAAATGTTGTGGTCCCAGACGTACCACACGCCTGACACCACGGATCGCTTGTTAGGATTAGTTAGTAATTTTAAGTTTTGCGTTTTTAGTTGCGTTCAAAGCAAGAGTTGTTTTAATTTGTTTTTCTTTTTATGTATATAATGTTTTTATTTACTGTTAAATTTTTTTTATTTATTTATGTATTTTATAATTCAATGTTATTTTTGCGTTACTGCTAGGCGCCATCGTACCTATTTAATTATGTATTTTGTTCTCTTTTATCGCAATTGTACAATTATTTTCATGCGACGTCTTAACAACCTTGTTGTAGCACTTGATCTTTCCATAGTGTACTCGAGGATGCTTCCCCAATTAGTACCCAATAAAGTATATATCATATCATATCTCACGCTCTTTCTCTCTCTCTCTCTTGCGCGCGCTCGTTGCGGTATATGACGAGTGGTCCAGTCGCTAATAATAATAAGGGTTTCAACGTCAGAAGTTCCTCCTTCGATTTGAATAATTTATTTTAAAATAAAACATGTCCCATATTAAGTAAAATCATTTTGAATATTCAATTCACTTTTTCGAACATTAAAACGTATTTTAAACAAAAATAAGGGAACTATTCGAAAACTGAGAATAAAATCTTTCGATTTATGTCTTGATTTTATTTTTTAAAGAACAGAAGTTAGTTTACAAACGGTAGAGTACGGCAGCGACCGGGCGCAATGGGCAAAACGCGTGATTCGGCGGTTCCCCTTTTTATTTTTCTACCTTGAATTTTAGAGGGTTTCAATGCTAGAAGTTCCATTTTGGTTGGTATAATTTAATTAAAAAAGTGTCACACTCATCACAATTTTCAATTCACGTTTTCGACCTGTAAAATGGAAAAGCTGAGATAAAAATCTGTCGATTTATGTCTTTAGAATATTTTTGTAGGGTTAGGGATCAATTCTTGAGCGAGTTGAACAGAGCACCTTTTGCATGAAAAAGGTTCCGTCGCGCCGGGTGGCGACTCTTTCTTAGACGCTCCCATATGCAGATAGCTCGCACAACGTAATGGAAGTTTATATAAGCCTTGACGTCATATCGTATGATATTTCTAACCGCGAGAGACATGAAGCGATGTTGTACAATTAGCATTCACGCGAGTTCATTGACCTCTGAAGTAAGAAAAATACCGTTATGTGCATGCGCGCGTTTACAAATTGAGTGTTAAAGGAGCGCTGAAATTCGCAGTAATCAGTTTTCAATGAAAATGACTTCCAATTTAATCGATTATAACTCCGAGACAAATATAGATAGATACTCAAACCGTAAAGAAGAAGAAAATTGTATAAGGAAGAAAGTATAAAAAAAAAGTATAAGAAAGTATAAGGAAATATAATTTAAAAAAAAATGTTTAATTGTTCAATTTGGAGCAAAGTTATGAAGAAAATAAGAAATTGAAGAAATTTAAACAAAATTAATATCAAAAATTTATTGTTTTTTCTGGCTTAAAATTCTTAAATTACTTATTTTTTTCATAAATTTGCTCGAAATTAAGCAGTTTAAACATATTTTTTAAAAATCATTTCTACTTAAAATCAATTTTTTTCTGGTTTATAGTTTGAGTGTCTATCTCTATTTGTTGCAGAGTTATAAGCGAGTAAATTGGAAGTTATTTTCACTGAAATTATTATTAGATGGCCATTGGCAAGCGGTGACTTATCTTTCTCCATATTTTTATATTACAAAAGTATAAAAAAGTTATGGAAACCTCACAATGCAATCTAGTTGATGCTAAACGAGAAAATGACATATATACATCATTAGTTAAAGTCAGTAAAAAAGTGGAACACAGGAGTTTAAATTTGACTTTGAATATTGAGTCAGTAGCTCAAAATACGTTGGAACAGTGTAGTCTGATTCGTCGCACAAATAACTCCACATTTCTTGTGCGGCTGTACAGTTAATTTATTATACAATGTTGTAATCGCGAGAAGTGGCAGAACATCCTTTACGAAGTAAAGAAACTGGACAAAACAATATAATATGGCGATAAATCTTCGACTCCCTCCCTTACTCTTCCTTTCTCTCTCCCTCTCTCATTAAACTCCCCTTTCAATATATATTTATATGGTGAATCCAGAAACTTAGGTAACACACATATATATATATATATATATATATATATATATATATATATTCCGATTCAGAAAATTAATTCGAGTAAAACCCTATCGGAATTTTTAAAAAATATTAATTAGGCGAGCCGTAATTAATTTTTGAAAAGGGCCAATCAGAGGCCGGATTAGGGAAGAAAGGTGAGCCGCGTTGCCGCGCGAGACTAATGCAACAGGTCAACGAGCGAAGCGGCCGAGGCACCTGAACATAGCTAATGCATATAGCAGAAGCGAAGATCGCGAAAGCGAATGAATCGCAAATTATATTTTACGAGGTTGATTGTATGAATAAAATGTACAATCAAGGAAATGATTTTTATTTAAGTTTGAATTAGACCGCAGACTAATAAATTCATTACTACTATTATTAATTTACTTACTAAATCTATGATACGCGTGCGTTATAAATATGAGATTATTACAGTTTTTAATCTCATCGTATTTACATTAATTTATTGAAACCTTTATGACGAATTTTAAGACAATAAAATTTTGAATTGAATTAAGTTTTGTGTACAATATAGCCAATAAATACGTTTACCATAACGATATATCGCTACATATTGGAAATATATTAATTAATTTTGCAAGTATATTGGCAATAATATTGCTAGGTAAATAATTCCTAGTCCGTGTAAAATGAAATTTAGCTCAAGCCTCAATTCTCCGTTTGAAAAACATAATGCTACCGCGAGCGCTCTCCGATGTTCGCGCACATCAAATTTTGTGTTCGCGGAGTAAGCCCGACGCGGGCGCTCTCCGACGTGCGCGCTCATCAAATTTTGTACTCGCGGAGTAAGCCCGCCGCGGACGCTCTCCGACGTCCGCACTGCAAGAGCAAACGTGCTCGAAAAAAGTTACTTCGTTAATATTACAATTCATTGTGTTTCAGACTTAATAAATATTTTGGAAAACACGTTCCAAATGTTTAGGATAATAATTGCAATAATCTGGCTGTTGAATTGAATTGAGTGTTCAATATACAAAATGCCAATGAATAACTACCATAAATTCGCAATATATTGGTAATATATTAGCAATAATATTGCTAGTAAGTTAATTCCGAGTCCGTGTAAAATAAAATCTAGCTGAACCCTCGATGAAGTTTTAATTTAAAAAACCACAAAGTATCTATTTTCACCATTTTTCTAACCGATGTATTCTTACTGATGTCAGTCAAAGAAGATTTTTAACAATTTTCTTTGGGTATGTTGATATCAACATTATATGACTTTATAAACCTGAACTTGCTATCACGTTAATATTGAGTTCAGCTAAACTTAGTATAAACTATATTTTATTTGTCAGTAGTTGTAAAAAAACTTTATCAAAACTTTATATGAATTTCAGCTAAACATTTGATATACTTTTGCCAAACTTGAACAGTCAATTGCACAAGTTCGGCTTAGTCTCGTTGGCCTACCCCATATCAAGTTTAGCCAAACCTAAAGTTTATATAAAGTTCATATAAACTTTAATTTTTTACGCGGGTACTTAACGAAATACACTTTTAACTGCAAGATTTAAGCCAGACTTAAAGCCATACTTTCACAAACACTTCCAGATATACATACAGCCATACAATTAGCGATAGTAAAAGATCAACTTTTCATTCCTAATAACTACCCTCTGTATTGATTGGTAATAAAAACCGACATAAGAAAAATCAACGAGTTATTTTGTTATTCTAAAATATCTGTCTTTGTTGATTGCTTTAAATCGTCTTCTCGTTCTTGCATTAGTATCACAAACTGTGTGAGAAGTTTCATCAACCACCTAAATACAGGAGGGTAGTAATAAGGAATGAAATTTGCTTTTTTATCAAGAAATAGACATTATCATGTTATTTTCTTATCTAAAATATCTGTCCTTTGTTGATTTTTCTTAAGTTGGCTTTTCGTAGCAACCAATACAGAGGGTAGTTACAAGGAATGAAAAGTTGATCTATTAGTATGGCTATTTGTATGGCTGTATGTATATCTGGAAGTGTTTGTGAAAGTATGGCTTTAAGTCTGGCTTAAATCTTGCAGTTAAAAGTGTATTTCGTTAAGTACCCGCGTAAAAAAATTAAAGTTTATATGAACTTTATATAAACTTTAGGTTTGGCTAAACTTGATATGGGGTAGGCCAACGAGACTAAGCCGAACTTGTGCAATTGACTGTTCAAGTTTGGCAAAAGTATATCAAATGTTTAGCTGAAATTCATATAAAGTTTTGATAAAGTTTTTTTACAACTACTGACAAATAAAATATAGTTTATACTAAGTTTAGCTGAACTCAATATTAACGTGATAGCAAGTTCAGGTTTTAAAGTCATATAATGTTGATATCAACATTATATGACTTTATAAACCTGAACTTGCTATCACGTTAATATTGAGTTCAGCTAAACTTAGTATAAACTATATTTTATTTGTCAGTAGTTGTAAAAAAACTTTATCAAAACTTTATGACGAATTTTAAGACAATAAAATTTTGAATTGAATTAAGTTTTGTGTACAATATAGCCAATAAATACGTTTACCATAACGATATATCGCTACATATTGGAAATATATTAATTAATTTTGCAAGTATATTGGCAATAATATTGCTAGGTAAATAATTCCTAGTCCGTGTAAAATGAAATTTAGCTCAAGCCTCAATTCTCCGTTTGAAAAACATAATGCTACCGCGAGCGCTCTCCGATGTTCGCGCACATCAAATTTTGTGTTCGCGGAGTAAGCCCGACGCGGGCGCTCTCCGACGTGCGCGCTCATCAAATTTTGTACTCGCGGAGTAAGCCCGCCGCGGACGCTCTCCGACGTCCGCACTGCAAGAGCAAACGTGCTCGAAAAAAGTTACTTCGTTAATATTACAATTCATTGTGTTTCAGACTTAATAAATATTTTGGAAAACACGTTCCAAATGTTTAGGATAATAATTGCAATAATCTGGCTGTTGAATTGAATTGAGTGTTCAATATACAAAATGCCAATGAATAACTACCATAAATTCGCAATATATTGGTAATATATTAGCAATAATATTGCTAGTAAGTTAATTCCGAGTCCGTGTAAAATAAAATCTAGCTGAACCCTCGATGAAGTTTTAATTTAAAAAACCACAAAGTATCTATTTTCACCATTTTTCTAACCGATGTATTCTTACTGATGTCAGTCAAAGAAGATTTTTAACAATTTTCTTTGGGTATGTTGATATCAACATTATATGACTTTATAAACCTGAACTTGCTATCACGTTAATATTGAGTTCAGCTAAACTTAGTATAAACTATATTTTATTTGTCAGTAGTTGTAAAAAAACTTTATCAAAACTTTATATGAATTTCAGCTAAACATTTGATATACTTTTGCCAAACTTGAACAGTCAATTGCACAAGTTCGGCTTAGTCTCGTTGGCCTACCCCATATCAAGTTTAGCCAAACCTAAAGTTTATATAAAGTTCATATAAACTTTAATTTTTTTACGCGGGTACTTAACGAAATACACTTTTAACTGCAAGATTTAAGCCAGACTTAAAGCCATACTTTCACAAACACTTCCAGATATACATACAGCCATACAATTAGCGATAGTAAAAGATCAACTTTTCATTCCTAATAACTACCCTCTGTATTGATTGGTAATAAAAACCGACATAAGAAAAATCAACGAGTTATTTTGTTATTCTAAAATATCTGTCTTTGTTGATTGCTTTAAATCGTCTTCTCGTTCTTGCATTAGTATCACAAACTGTGTGAGAAGTTTCATCAACCACCTAAATACAGGAGGGTAGTAATAAGGAATGAAATTTGCTTTTTTATCAAGAAATAGACATTATCATGTTATTTTCTTATCTAAAATATCTGTCCTTTGTTGATTTTTCTTAAGTTGGCTTTTCGTAGCAACCAATACAGAGGGTAGTTACAAGGAATGAAAAGTTGATCTATTAGTATGGCTATTTGTATGGCTGTATGTATATCTGGAAGTGTTTGTGAAAGTATGGCTTTAAGTCTGGCTTAAATCTTGCAGTTAAAAGTGTATTTCGTTAAGTACCCGCGTAAAAAAATTAAAGTTTATATGAACTTTATATAAACTTTAGGTTTGGCTAAACTTGATATGGGGTAGGCCAACGAGACTAAGCCGAACTTGTGCAATTGACTGTTCAAGTTTGGCAAAAGTATATCAAATGTTTAGCTGAAATTCATATAAAGTTTTGATAAAGTTTTTTTACAACTACTGACAAATAAAATATAGTTTATACTAAGTTTAGCTGAACTCAATATTAACGTGATAGCAAGTTCAGGTTTATAAAGTCATATAATGTTGATATCAACATACCCAAAGAAAATTGTTAAAAATCTTCTTTGACTGACATCAGTAAGAATACATCGGTTAGAAAAATGGTGAAAATAGATACTTTGTGGTTTTTTAAATTAAAACTTCATCGAGGGTTCAGCTAGATTTTATTTTACACGGACTCGGAATTAACTTACTAGCAATATTATTGCTAATATATTACCAATATATTGCGAATTTATGGTAGTTATTCATTGGCATTTTGTATATTGAACACTCAATTCAATTCAACAGCCAGATTATTGCAATTATTATCCTAAACATTTGGAACGTGTTTTCCAAAATATTTATTAAGTCTGAAACACAATGAATTGTAATATTAACGAAGTAACTTTTTTCGAGCACGTTTGCTCTTGCAGTGCGGACGTCGGAGAGCGTCCGCGGCGGGCTTACTCCGCGAGTACAAAATTTGATGAGCGCGCACGTCGGAGAGCGCCCGCGTCGGGCTTACTCCGCGAACACAAAATTTGATGTGCGCGAACATCGGAGAGCGCTCGCGGTAGCATTATGTTTTTCAAACGGAGAATTGAGGCTTGAGCTAAATTTCATTTTACACGGACTAGGAATTATTTACCTAGCAATATTATTGCCAATATACTTGCAAAATTAATTAATATATTTCCAATATGTAGCGATATATCGTTATGGTAAACGTATTTATTGGCTATATTGTACACAAAACTTAATTCAATTCAAAATTTTATTGTCTTAAAATTCGTCATAAAGGTTTCAATAAATTAATGTAAATACGATGAGATTAAAAACTGTAATAATCTCATATTTATAACGCACGCGTATCATAGATTTAGTAAGTAAATTAATAATAGTAGTAATGAATTTATTAGTCTGCGGTCTAATCCAAACTTAAATAAAAATCATTTCCTTGATTGTACATTTTATTCATACAATCAATCTCGTAAAATATATTTTGCGATTCATTCGCTTTCGCGATCTTCGCTTCTGCTATACGCATTAGCTATGTTCAGGCGCCTCGGCCGCTTCGCTTGTTGACCTGTTGCATTAGTCTCGCGCGGCAACGCGGCTCACCTTTCTTCCCTAATCCGGCCTCTGATTGGCCCTTTTCAAAAATTAATTACGCCTCGCCTAATTAATATTTTTTAAAAATTCCGACAGGGTTATACTCGAATTAATTTTCTGAATCGGAATATATATATATATATATATATTTTTTTCTCCTTTTTTAGGTATCCTGGATATTGACGCAAAGTCTTCCAGGTAAGTCCTCAAATATATATTGTGACTATCAAGTCTAAACTAAGATAGACGTATAGTCGCATGAGTATGTAAATGGTAGCATAGCGCAGTGGTTAGCAAGCTCGACTACAAATATGAACATAGTGTGTGCGAATCCCGACTCGGGAACATTTTTTATTTGTGAAATTAAATTTATTTATAACAAATTCTATACAGTAAGTATAAAATTTGGTGAAATATAATTTTATTTTTTATTTTAAGATGTAATCTTTTTATACTCAAATTCTCAGCTCAATCGGAGCACATTTAAGAATTTTCATAAAAAATTGTTATTTAAATAATTAAACAACATGGTTTAATTATTTATAATAAATATTATTATTTTACAAATATATGCTCTTAAGGCTGTTATAAAATCATATAAACTACTTCTATAGCTAAAAGACAATAGAAGCATACAAAGGAACGGATGATGTGACGTCACTAATCGTAGAAGGGGAAGCTTCTCCAAGGCTAGATAAGCCACTGTCGCATCACGAGCTCTAGCATTCGCCGTCAAGCGGCACTTGAGAGAACACCTGCGCTCCTCGCTGTGCTGCAGCCCCTTATTATTAGGGTGCCGTAATCTCAGCGTCCTTGTATAATTTTCTACCTGTCCTCTGTTATGTATGGAGGTAATATTCTCTCCATACATATCAGTTTATAATTTAAAGATGTATTCCTTAGCATAAGATTAGTTAATAAATTAATTAATTTTGTTAATATAAAACAATCCTCTTTATTCCACACTCTCAATGAATGCTCTAACACACATTAATTAATAATACACACTAATAATTAAGGTGACGTATGTGAGGCATGACGCACTCACATACGTACTCCGACACTTATTTTCAGAAATAATACAACACAAGATACCTGCTAAATATAAATTACTTATGTACATGACGGGATAAACGTGCCCGTCACATAAATGGCGATCCTGCCAGGATCTTGTGATCGATTATTTAATTTAAATTTTTTTTTGTTAATCTGATGGATTAAAAAATTTAGTGTTTATCTGTTATTAGCGTGTAGAAGCTTCGATCATATTTAAATAATTTTACAAAAGTTAAAAATTAAAATTTTATCATTAACGTAAAAATTTAAATTTGAATTTGCCTTTATAATTTAAATTCTATTAATTACATTTAATTATTGGAATAAATTAAAATTCTTATATAAAATGATTAACCCACATCGCGACTCGAATGAGTTAGGATATCAGCATCTATATGCTATTGACAATCGCGTGTCGCTTATTTCTGAGCAACAAGAAGTTTGCGAAGAAAGAGTTAATAATTTAGAAACTGAGAATGCGTTATTAAATGGTAAAATAGAATCATTAAATGATCAAATTACTGAATTGAATAATCAAGTCCACGTATTAATAAACGAAAACAAACGTTTAATTGAAAATATAGATATTTTAAATAATTTCGCGCACAATACCGAAATAGAAAGAAAAGAAATCAAAATACGTGTAACTTTATTAGAGCAATGGATCGAAGTAATATTAACTAAAAAATTTGAAAATTTAAAAATATAAACTAAAAACTTTATTGATTAAATTAATTTTAGCGGAAAAATAACCGTTAAAATCAAATTTTATTATTATAAAAAATTAAAAAGGAATTAAAATAAATTCTTTATTTAATATTTAATAAAAAATTTAATAAAATTAATAAGTTTTAAGTTTATTAAATTTTTAATTTAATAATTATAATGCAAAGAAAAATACTTGTACGGACTGTACTGGGAGTAGGGAGACCGCGTGGGAAAGTTATTAACTCTATGCCCGGAAGAAAATATAGGCACGTATAATGCTTTCTCTCTCATACGCATTGTAATTAGTAAATACTCTTTTCGTGTGTCGCGAGCCACGTAAACATCAACAAATGTAAATATACACAATGTTAGATTGTGTAAGTATATACAATATGTTGTCAAAATAAAAAATAAGCAATTAGCTCATGAAATCATCGTAGTACGCATTTCGTGGAAATATTATTTGGCTATTTAAATTTATTTTACCTTTTAAATTTAAAATTAAAATTTAAATTACGTGTTTTATAATAAAAATCCAAATTAATTTAAGGCATATCAATATTTTTATCAATATTTTCGAGAATGATTCTTTTTACGTGTAATAAATTTTATATAGTAAAAATGGCTGCAAATAAACGCCGTTCGGGTATTGGTATGCAGGAAATTGAATCTAATTCCACATCCGAATCACTAAATGAGCGACGGATAACGTGGGAAAAAACAGTAACAAATGAATTGGAACTGTTATTCAATCAAACCGAACATCTCGAAAATAAGCTTAAAGAAAGCGAGGATGCTCGTATTTCAGATAAAAATAAATTCGACGAATTAATAAAACAATTAAAAGTTGATCATCAAGAACAATTAAATGTTCTATCTGAACACTTGAAGGATGCTTTAAGCGGAATAAACGGATTAAAAACACGTCTTAATCGTATCGAAAAAGAAAATGATAGCTTTATCAATAGATTTCAATTTATGAATGAAGAATTGGGAAAAATCCACGAAAAGGTTGAAAACGATGATATTATATATCAATTAAAAAATCAATTGACTCGCGTTATACGTGATAATCACGAGTTTTGCCAAGAAAGCAAGAATTAGCAAACCTCGAAACTGAATTACGATTGAGCGAAAATCGCAATCATACTATAAATAACTCACAAAATCAATCTATAGGGGATAACCCGAATAGAATACGTTTAAATATGCCGAAGTTCTCAGGTAAACCCGAAGAACGACCGATGCGTTTTCTTGTTGAATTAGAAAGATATATAAATAATACCGTTTCTAATTTTGATGAAATTCTTTGTGTTTTATCTCAAGCTTTGACTGAGTCTGCCAAAGAGTGGTGGTACTTACAAGAGCCTGATATCACAAGTTTTGAAGAGTTTAGTTCCAAATTCAAAGAACGATTTTGGAATACTACCTTACAAAGACAAGCCCGTTGACAAATAGAGTTTGGGACGTATTCTGGTTCCAAAACTCGAGTAGAATATGCAACGTATGTATTAGGTTTAGCTCGTGAAACAAACTACGAGTTAAACGAAAGTGAGTTAATTGAAAAGCTATCCGAATATTTTGAAAAAGAAATTAAATATGCAATTCTTGGACAACCAACCAAGACTAAAAATATTTTCTTTAAAATCCTTAGCGATTTCGATGGTGAGAGATCTCGGGGAAAAAGGCCCGAATTTACTCAAAATAACGAAAAAAGTAATTAGCAAAACGATAATAATCGTTCAAATAATAATTACAATCAAAATAAAACTCCAAATAATAATTATAATAGGGGTAATAATGGTAATAATAACCATAATAATAAAAATTTCAATAAGAATAGTACACCATATATACGTGCTATTAAAAGAGATAATAAAGGTAAAACTAATGATAAAACTACTAATGAAAATTCAAAAGAGATGTCTTTTGAAAATTCTAATAAAAATACAGTTGATCTTGGATGTAATGATCAATCAGTTATAATTCATTCACCTGATTCGGGAAACTAACGTCAGTTACATCAAAAAACTCGGAAAAACTCCTGAAACAGAATCAAGACTTTACAGGAGATGTAACTAATCAGGAAAATTTATTTAAATGTAATCAAGACAATTCCATAATAAGTGTTAATACTGTTTACGGAAATCCACTTGAAGATTTAATTTATGACGTTGAGGGTTCGAATAATACCCAAAATACTCATAAAAATACATTTAGTCCAATTAAATGCCCAGAAATCGATATTTCTCTAAATAACGTTGCAATTAAAGTATTAATTGATACAGGCAGCGAAGTGTCTTGTATCTCGGAGGAATTTTATTTAAAACATAAAGATGCTTTTAAAAAATGTCCAACTTTGCCAATCTCCGGAAAGATTGTTAAAGGCGCGACCGGATTAAAATCTGCTAAGATTACAAAGCAAATTTTACTTAATACCAGTATAAATGAGCTTAAAATCGATTTAATCTATTTAATTATTCCCAAACTCGTTAAGGATTGTATATTAGGATACGATTCTCAACGAAAGCTTAATATGGTTATAAACACTATGACCGAGCAGCTATCCATAAAAATCGGTGAACGTACACAAAATATAAATTACAAAACTTGTAATTTAAACTCAAATGAGTATTCTTCATTGGCAATAGAGTTTGAGGGCGATCTACAAGAAGAAAGTTCTAAACTAGCCGATTCTCATCAATTAGATTATGAATTTGATATAACTAATGATGAAATAATTAATCTTGTAAATTTTTGCGACTCGTTAAACGAAGAACAAAAAAATAACTTGACAAAGTTATTAATCAAGAACAAACCAGTGTTTATTGGACTCCGGGATGCTTGCTAAATTTCGAATATAATCTAACCTTAAAAGAGGAAGATTTTACATGCTCGAAACCTTATCCAATACCTTTACGGTACCGGGAAAAAGTTAATATAGAAATTGAAAAAATGTTGAAATTCGGTTTAATACGTCGGTCAACAACTTATTATATTAATCCGTGCGTCATCGTCCCTAAAAAAGACGGATCTATTCGAATCTGCTTGGATGCAAGGAGATTGAATCAAAAACTTGTAAATGATTACGAGTCACCACCGGGTGTTGAGCAAATCTTTATGCAATGTAAAAACCGAAATTGGATGTCAAATTTTGACCTCTCTAATAGTTTTTGGCAAATACCGTTGTCAGAACTCAAAAAAGTACACTGCATTTATTTATAACAATAAAGTTTATGAATTTAATGTAGTTCCTTTCGGTACTAAGATAAGCAGTGCTGCACTCCTACGAGGTCTCAGTACAGCAATATCAGGCATGGACGATTTTTTATTGTCATATGTAGACGATTTATTCGTTCTATTCGACAAATTTGATGAACATTTAAATCATTTACAAATTCTGTTTGATCATTTATTAAAATGTAATTTACGATTAAATTTTTCTAAATCAAACTTAGCCAGACAGGAAATTAAATTCCTTGGCAATCTAATCACGAATAAAGGAATCGAACAAGATCCTTCAAAGATTCGAACTATAAAGAACTTTAAGCCACCGCGAAACGTTCGCGAGCTTCAAAGTTTCCTAGGATTTTTAAATTTTTATACAAAATTTGCAAAGAATTATGCAAAAGAAACTGTACCTTTGCTTAGATTGTTAAAAAAGGACGTAAAATACGAATGGGGTGAAGAACAACAAAAAGCTTTCATCCAAATAAAAAATTTATTCGATGAAGAAATAATTTTGAATTTTCCGAATCCACATAATCCTTACATCTTAACAACAGATGTAAGCGATTTCGCAATCGCCGGAATTCTTTCGCAACTAGACGAAAATAATGAAGAAAGAATAATAACTTTTATCAGTAGATCTCTTAAAGGTAGTGAATTAAATTATTTAATGAAATAAAACTTCGATTGATCTCTGCGAACTCAGCTTTTTATTTTGTGCCTACGTTTCGGACGTTTCTTTTACCGTCCCTTTTCAAGGCTATACAAAAAATATACTCGTTAAAATTTACAATTTCGCACAAATTGATAAAGCAACAATAATAAAACACATTTAGTACACTCTTACCAATAAAAAAGGCGCAGAGATGTTAAGTTTTCATATTAATTACACCACAATCCTCCTTTATATACATGACGAAACATTAAACCGTATTGAAGACGTGAATTTTCTAAAAAACATATATAAAGTTACGCTTGACAGTGTGAAAATGTTATGTGCGTAGGCGGTATTTATTCATCGATATTTGTTAACTCTTTCGCTTGGCCGTCCACTTGATGTGTTCAGTCTCTGGGTATGGGGGGATTACGCGGCGCATGGAGGTGGCACATCTTATGAGCCGCTGGGGGGAATCCTAGCAAGCTTGGGTTTAACAGGCCGAGTGTGTTACTTCTTCGCGGCGCGTGATCGCCTAGTACATGAGAGAAGTTTCAGTTCGTTTGGCCCGCAATATATGAGCTCTTTTATTATTTTGATACGGTTTGCAGGTGTGTACTTACTAGTATACACGTTATACATATACTATATGTGTATATGTACACATTGGTATATGTATATGCTGAAATGTATTGTAAGCGGTTAGACGATGCTATAATTAGTATATAAGTCTCACTACTGTACAGGACTCCCTTCGGGGAGGTCCTCGTTTTTTCTTCTTAGCATGTAGAGTGGAGGGTTGTGCGAAGGTAATAAGACCTTTTAATTTTAATTGTATAATATGTCTTCTTCTTTAGTTTGTATTTGGCTTAAAGTTTTTAATATTAATTTTAATTTAATTAATTTGATAGTTGTGCGATATCGATGGAGGATTGTGGTGTAATTAATATGAAAACTTAACATCTCTGCGCTTTTTTTATTGGTAAGAGTGTACTAAATGTGTTTTATTATTGTTGCTTTATCAATTTGTGCGAAATTGTAAATTTTAACGAGTATATTTTTTGTATAGCCTTGAAAAGGGACGGTAAGTTCGCAGAGATCAATCGAAGTTTTATTTCATTAAACTATTTTTTGACGAACAATAAATTCTTTTACCATCTATAATTAAATTATTTTACTACTGAGAAAGAAATGTTGGCAATCGTTTGGTCGATGCACAAATTAGATATATATCTAAAAGGTGCTATAGAAATAAAAATACGTACTGACCATCAAGCTTTAACCTTTCTACAAACTTGTAAATACGGGAATGCACGATTAGATCGTTGGAATCTATCGTTGCAAAACTACAATTTTATTACTGAATATTTACCTGGAAATAAAAATCAGGCAGCGGATTATTTAAGCCGCCAAAGTCATTTCAATCTTAATAATATCAAAGATTCGGAAATAATTATCGCTGCTATTATAAAAAAATCAATAAATACAGATTTAATAAATAATTTTAAAAACTTACGGGTATTACAAAATTCGGATAGATTTATAAAAAATATAATTACTAAAATCGAAAATAACGATAGTTTTAATCGATATAAAATTGTAAACGATTACGTTTGTAAAATCTATAATGACGAATTAAAAATAGTACTACCTGAATCAATAATTAAAACATTAATCATTGAATTACACAAAGAATACGGACATATAGGTTCACGAAAGATTTATTTTATAATAAAAGTACATTTTTTCGTACCCAAGTTACGTAAAAAATGTGGGGAATATTTAAAAACTTGTGATAATTGTCAGCGTAATAAACACCTAACAATTAAATATCAAACTCATTTTCAGCCTATATTAGTAGAAAAACCGCGAGAACTATTATCAATAGACTTTTATGGTCCCTTGCCTATCTCTACAGGGGGGGTAAAATATATACTATCAACCATAGACGTGTTTTCTAAATTTGTCGCATTATTTCCTATTATAAAGGCAAATACAAATTCGGTTATTAATAAAATGAATACATACTTCAAAAATTATGGTAAACCGGAAACCATAATAACCGATCATGGTACTCAATTTACCAGTGAAAATTGGGCAAAATATTTAGAAACAAGTAAAATTAAACAGGTTTTTTCTTCCATCAGACACCCGCAAAGTAATATAGTCGAACGTGTACATCGCGAAATATCTAGATTATATAAATCTGTTTTAACAAATAAACATACAGGCTGGGCAAATCAAATCCCTTTTATTGAAAATGTGTTAAACAATACACATCATGAAACTACAGGATTTACTCCTTTTGAATTACAATTTGATATGTCCAGTAATAGGTTTTGGGAAGATTACATTAATTTACCAAAGAAAGAAAAAACTTTAAATTATAACGAAAAAATAGAAATTGCAAAAATAAAAATGCAAAAATTTATTAAAGATAGAGCTGAAAAAAGGAATAAATTCCTTAAAAAATTCAAATTTAAAATAGGAGATTTAGTGCTAGTCAAAGCCTTAAATTTTGTAAAGGACGAAACAAATAAAATAGCGAAATTTATGCCAACATTTGAATGACCATATGAAATTATAAAAAATTTCGGTCCAGACACTTTCCTCTTATTTGATAATAAAAAAAATTGTGAACGTGGTAAATTTCACGTTTCAAATCTAAAATATTATAATATCGAATAATATATCAAAATAAAATTAAATTACTCTAAATATACTTTATTTGAGAATATAATAGTTTAGTTGTTTGGATTATTCAATTCTATGAGTCTATGTTCTTAACAAGCGATCATAATAAGGTCAAAGTTACCCTTAACACAAGTCTAAAAGTCAAGATTTACTTTAGTTCAATTATAATCGCGAAACAAGTCACATCATGGCTCCTTAATATAAGAATCAAAGTACAGGTTCACAAACCGAAATTTTTTTTAATCAATCACACGTGTCAACTCAATGTACAATTGAAGATTTAAACCATAAAATGCTAATTTGTGAGAATATTTTAGTGCCTACTGAAGGTAAAATGTTACCTAAAAAGAATGTATTTGTACAAACAAAGGACAAATCAAAAAAGTACAAAGCCGGCATTAAAATTCAACTTGGTGAAAAAAAGTGCATAAATGTGTGAATACTGATTATTCATCAGAATACAAAAAATTACCACGTACGAATTTAATGAGAGAAAAAAGAAAAGTAGAATCCATAGCAGGACAGATAAAAAAGAAAATAAAAAAAGCACACATAAACTACAACCAAATCACAAATACTGGCAAAATACCAGAAGAATTTTATGAGTTGTTGAACGAAGTGGAACAAGTAGTTGATGAAAGTGTAAATTATGATTTTTTATTCGATCATGGCGTAAATACAAATAGAGAGGATTTAGCCAGAGACTTGGAAAATTTCGAAAATTTCTTATTAAAACACCAGTAAGTGTATACAAAATTTTTACAATGAGATTCTCAAATAAAGGTTCTGATTAAAGAAAAAATATTTAAATTAGTCTAAAATATTTACAAGTTTTTTTTTATATAAAATTGGCATGAATTTTTGCGACGATATAGTAATTGTAAAATTATTCAAATAAACTTTGTAAATTTGATAATTTTGCAAGGGGGGGTAATCACTCCGCAAAAATATAAAAATGTTTTTTAACAATATAAATTTGTTTTATGTTATTATAAAAATTTTTTTTTACATTATTTAAATTATAAATATTTAAAATAAATTATTGCTAAAAATACTTATTAGTTAAGACTTGATATTCTGTAATTAATAGTATTGATTCTTAATAATTGTAACAAATTTACAAAAATTAATCACCAATCCAGTGGGGGGGTGATGTGACTATCAAGTCTAAACTAAGATAGACGTATAGTCGCATGAGTATGTAAATGGTAGCGTAGCGCAGTGGTTAGCACGCTCGATTACAAATATGAACATAGTGTGTTCGAATCCCGACGCGGGAACATTTTTTATTTGTGAAATTAAATTTATTTATAACAAATTCTATACAATAAGTATAAAATTTGGTGAAATATAATTTTATTTTTTATTTTAAGATGTAATCTTTTTATACTCAAATTCTCAGCTCAATCGGAGCACATTTACTGCTAAATATAAATTACTTATGTACATGACGAGATAAACGTGCCCATCACAATATATATGTTACCTATGTTTCTGGATCACCCTGTATACAGGGTGTCCCAAAAGTATGGACACACCTGAATATCTCGGAAAATAAGGGTGCTTGGAAAAAAACTTTCAATATAAAAGCTTTAGGAAATCAAACGATGCATCTGATGGTGACCTTCAATTTGACCTTAAGCTTGACCTTCAAGGTTATTTGAAGGTCAAAGAGATTTCTTTAAATGGGAACCCCTATTTTTGACACCGGATTCAGAAAGAGCGAAAAATTTTACGTCCAAAGCGATGGTTTTCAATTTGTTAGAATAACCTTCAAAAGGTAAAATGAAGGTTAAATATTGAAAAATCGTAAACAAGCTATTTTCTTTGAACTTTTTCGGATTTGTGGGCGAATAAATGTCAGAGTAGATTTTGGAATTAACAACCTTGAGTATCTCGACCTTGGAGTTAATTTTCAAGGTCATTCAAAGGTCAAAGTAAATTTTTTATGGACAGCCTTATTTCTGACACCGGATTCAAAGAGAGCGGAAAACGTAATGCCAGAAATGAGTCGCCTTGCCTCTCACGATGGGATGCTTGCTTAACGTGATTCTCCTTTGTCTCTCACGATGGAATGCTTAAGTAAAAAAGTAAAACTAAAAAATTTGCAAAATTGGAAAATTTGCAAAATTGGAAAATTTGCAAAATTGGAAAATTTGCAAAATTGGAAAATTTGCAAAATTGGAAAATTTGCAAAATTGGAAAATTTGCAAAATTGGAAAATTTGCAAAAATAAAAAATTTGCAAAATTCAAAAATTTGCAAAAATGAAAAATTTGCAACAATGCAAGACAGGCTGGTGTCCGCCGGTGAAGGCAAGACAGTCTGATCCAACCGGGTAAAATAAGCCCTGGATTTGGGTTTAACAAGTCAAAATACACAAAAACCACGTACACTCATAAAAAACTGTTTTACTCCGAATCTTACCATTTTAATATGGATTTTATTCACCTTTTTCACGGTTTTTTATAACTTTAAAAAATTTTTGGAGATGCCTGAGTAAAAGCTACGTTGGATTCGGATTCAGCACGTCAAATACATAAGAATACATAGGTCTCGTTCCCAGAATAGACCACTTTTTTGAATGCTAGTGTCATTATTATAATAAGAGTATAACTAATAAGATTTCGTCAGTTTTAAGGAATAGATAAACACGACTATTTCTAGCAAATTTATAAAAAAATAGCAAGATTGCAAATTTGAGAAAATGTTTAAATATGCAATAATGTGCAGATATTCAAACATTTAAGAGTTACACCGGGGGTACCCAGTTAAAATTCTGAGCCCATATTCGTGTACAACAACCCCGAAAACCTCGTGGGTAGTGTTTTCAGTGACTCTGAAAATTTCAACGAACAAGTTTGAATTTGGTCTATTAAAGCATTCATTCTGTTTTCAATTATTAGTTTTGTTTTACAATTCTCAACTTATTCTTCATTTCTTTTATTCATTTGAATATGAATCGTCTTTCAGAACGTGAACGAATAACCATTCTCATGATGAGAGAATGGGGTAACATGGTCAGGTCATATCGTCGAGTTGCGGCTTTATTTAATGCAATTTTTATAATACCGTTTACCGTTGCAACCAGGAATTTCACAAAAAACAGTTGGAAAAACTATTTCTCGTTTTGAGCAAACTGGTAGTGTCAAAGATTGCCCCAAAAGTGGGAGGCCTAAGATTGCGACTGATGAAGAAACTTCTTTGAATGTGGCATTATCATTCATTGAAAATCCTGGAACCTCTATCAGGCAAGTATCTCGGGAAACAAATGTTTGTAGGACTTCCGTTCATAGAATTATGAAACTGTTGAAATTTCATCCATATAAAATCAAATTGGTACAAGAATTAAATGAGGATGATTTTGATCGAAGACTGGAATTTGCCGAATTAATGATGAACCGTATAGATGCGCGGCAAAATTTTTTAAACGAAATAGTATTTTCCGATGAATGTACTTTTCAGTTAGATGGCAACGTTAATCGTCACAATTGTAGGTTCTGGGCATCAGAGAATCCACACTGGTTTTTGGAATCACATACACAACATCCACAAAAACTAAATGTTTGGGCAGGTATCATAAACAATAGCATAGTAGGGCCGTTTTTTATAGAAGGTAATTTGACAGGAAAAAAGTATCTAAACATGTTAAGGAATGAAATCGTACCTGCGGTTAATGAGATTGTCGGTGACAATTTTAACACCACTTACTTTCAACAAGATGGGGCGGCCCCTCATTATGCAATAAACGTGCGTAATTATTTAGATGAAACATTTCCAGGACGAGTAATTGGGCGTATTATTATTTAGGAACTAATAAAAAAAAACTAACTAAAAAACTAACTAAAAAACTACTAACTAATAAAAACTAACTATTTATTATTATTATTATTTAGGAACTATTGAGTGGCCACCTCGTTCCCCTGACATGTCGCCACTAGATTATTTTTTATGGGGCTACGTCAAAAACAAAGTGTATGCTACTAAACCTGCAAACTTGGAGGAATTACGACAACGTATTATTGACACGATACAGGCAATCCCAAATGAAATGATTCAAAGAGCAGTTTCATCATTTTATGATCGCATGGGGCATTGTCAACTAAAAAATGGAGGGCATTTCGAGCAAGAACTTTAAATGGTAACTGACGATTTCTGAAAGAATTTTCATCTTGCCTTCACAGGCCAGACACCAGCCTGTCTTGCCTTTAACGGCCGGACACCAGCCTGTCTTGCCTTCACCGGCCGGACATCAGCCTGTCTTGCCTTCACCGGCTAGACATCACGTCAATCGTGAGAGGCAAGGGGACTCACGTTAAGCAAGCTCCACATCGTGAGAGGCAAGGGGACTCACGTGAATCAAGCACCCCAAAGGAAACAGAACTTACTACGTCCACGTCGTTGTTTCTGGGTAGCGCTAAAAGTAAGGTTAGTAAATGTACGACACTAGTTTCTAAGTGTTTATGAAATTTAACCTTCAATTAACTTTCTCATGTTCACAACGAAAAACTGTAAAATATCATTTCTGGTATTACGTTTTCCGCTCTCTTTGAATCCGGTGTCAGAAATAAGGCTGTCCATCAAAAATTTACTTTGACCTTTGAATGACCTTGAAAATTAACTCCAAGGTCGAGATACTCAAGGTTGTTAATCCCAAAATCTACTCTGACATTTATTCGCCCACAAATCCGAAAAAGTTCAAAGAAAATAGCTTGTTTACGATTTTTCAATATTTAACCTTCATTTTACCTTTTGAAGGTCATTCTAACAAATTGAAAACCATCGCTTTGGACGTAAAATTTTTCGCTCTTTCTGAATCCGGTGTCAAAAATAGGGGTTCCCATTTAAAGAAATCTCTTTGACCTTCAAATAACCTTGAAGGTCAAGCTTAAGGTCAAATTGAAGGTCACCATCAGATGCATCGTTTGATTTCCTAAAGCTTTTATATTGAAAGTTTTTTTCCTAGCACCCTTATTTTCCGAGATATTCAGGTGTGTCCATACTTTTGGGACACCCTGTATATATATATATATATATATATATATATATAGTTCTATTCTTGTACTGACGAGAATAAGCAACACCCTCTGGAAAACGGATCCTTACCAAACTCTAAGATATAGCTTCTACTATAAAATCATGCAGAAAGCCGGAGTTTTAGAGTCCAATGCCCATTGTTACGATAGATATAAGCATATAATGAAAAATCTCGCCGAAAAAACCTTTGAGCTTGATTGCTTATAACTCGGAAACAATTGAAGATGTAAATTTAAACTAAATTTTAAAAGAAAACTAAGATCAAGTAGATACGTTTTGAAAAGAAGAAATCTCAAATATCTTATCATGGTCAAAAGCTATGGGAAAAATAAGAATTAGCCAAAATTTTATCGAAAATTTAGAGTTACAATTTGATGATTTTTTTAGGCCAAAATTTCGACTAATTCTTATATCTCCCATAACTTTTGACCATGATCAGATATTTAAGCTTCCTTTTTTTCAAAACATATCTACTCGACCTCAACTTTCTTTTATAATTTAGTTTATATGTACATCTTTAATTGTTTCTGAGTTATAAGCTATCAAACTCAAGGGTTTTTTCGGCGAAATTCTTCAACAATTGCTTATATCTATCGTAAGAAAGGGAATTGGACTCTAAAACACCGGAATTATTCATATTTTTATAGCAGAATCCATATCCTAGAGTTTGGTAAGGATCCGTTTCCCAGAGGGCGTGACCTCTCCTTGTGAGATGAGTCTGAGATGACGAAGGCTCGAAATACTCAGATGAAATTTACTGTAATATAGCTTTTAACGTTCAGCATGATTTCTACACGTATCTCACGAGTCTCTTTACCTATGGTTGTACGGTTCTAGGCAAATCGAGTGGAGGATCGATTTGCCTAGAATCGTATCCTACTGTAAACCACTTGGACCCACGACGGCTACCGATGCACCTGGATCGAAAAATGCTTGCATCCGAAATCTATATCGACCTGACACCATTAGCACATCTCGTTCTGAGGATAATAACGGCCAGGATTTGACGTCAACTTCCAGACATCGCAGGTCTCCGGATCTATTCTGACTCCCTGGGATCAGGAATCAGTCTTTTCTTCTTCTGGTTACCTGCAGCTGAACTTAACTTAATAACTGAGTAATATATGCGACTGTCTCCTCTAACCGCATTTCATCGGCTAGGAATACCGTCTCAATATTTTTCTTTCAATTAAACTTTTCCCCAAGCTTTAAAGAAATACCACTCGATGGTTGTCGATCCCGACTTTTACATATTAGTAATTGATAGACTTTACTTCAGCTCTTTTAAACAACCTCTAAATCTTAGATAGCATCTTCTGATACAGGTGATCTAATTCTCTACGCTCGTTCGAAATCGGGTTCAGTTATCGCATTATTGCGATTGAGCAGACAATATAATCATCAGCTCATCCTTTCCCTGTATATGAGCGTTAAATTCTTTGATAAGCCATTATTGAAAGCCCTGGGTTACTACCTACCACTTAATAGCAGATTTTACAAAATTTAAGCATGAGTGCCATTTGTCCTTCTTGATTTGCTACCACGCAGTTGCGGTTCCGGTGAGAAATACTGATAAGGACCGCAACATCTCGTCCTCGCTGAGCTTTGTAAGAGTCTTACAATCTTCAACTATCGCTAGGAATGCGTCGATAATCCATGTCTTGTCTTCAAAAATACGAACGCCTCACTTACCACACAGCAATAACATTACATGATGTACCTGCTATTTTTTTGCTTTTTAGTTGTTTTAAGGGGAGTCCGTAGAGTATAGTTGAATATATCACCACCCGAAAATTTGCGAGAAAAAGTGGCGCTGCCGTCAGATAGGCTTGATATTCCACAACAATTTTGAACAATTAAAAAAAAATAGAGTCTTTACCACACAAAATCAAAGTTGAGCGCCATAGCTATTGATGTAATGATTAATTACATATTACTTAACTGATCGAAAAGTCAGTATTTTCGACGAATAGTGAGAAGTACGAAGTGACTTCGGTACGTGTTCTCAAAATTGATTTGTACTTCTCACTATTCGTCGAAAATACTGACTTTTCGATCAGCTAAGTAATATGTAATTAATCATTACATCAATAGCTATGGCGCTCAACTCTGATTTTGTGTGGTAAAAACTCTATTTCCTTTAAATGTTCATAATTATTGTCGAATATGAACTCAGCTTATCTGACGGCAGCGCCACTTTTGCTCGCAAAATTTCGGGTGGCGAATTTTTGAAGCTATCGGTACGGACTCCCCTTAAATGTTTTTTAATTAGTGTAGGGAAAGCTTTAATATGGAGGTTGTCTGAGCCTCCATGTCTAACCCCTTTCCCAAGCTCTTCCAGAATCTGGATGAAGTGCTTGAGACTCCGCAGGCTGTAGAACACGCTGTTGGGCTAGTTATGGATCTTATTAGTCTTGAAAGCTTGTGCACCATTTGGCAAGTTCAACCGTCTCAGTTCTGTCAAGTTTAAATGTTTTCTTGTTTGCTCTGTTAACATCAAAGCAAAATTTATTGGTATCTCAAACTCAGCACCAGTTTCGGATACCAGTGTAATCAGCTCAGCCTTGTCGATTTATATTTCTCTTGGATTTTTCCAAACGCCTACTTTCCTCCTGCTCGTTCATATCGTCTACATTCAGAGTAAGGGTTCGGTCTAGGATGTCTACTAGATGTGGGCCAGAATCTGCGAATTCTGGGCAAGTATGGACTCGAACCAATGTGTCCTCCACTTATTTTACCTGTAATGACCCTCCAATGAGACTACAAGTGCATCACCTGCGTTGGTTGGCTGGATTGCGTACTAATTCATTGATCAACTTGCGTAGTTATTGATTCCGCTAAACTGATTAAAAAAAATTATACATCCGTCCATGCAAGATACGTTAACTCCAAAATATAAATGGCTTTAAATTGTATTTTTTATAAAATTGTCTATTTTTCAATAACTAAATACAATTGAATAATTGAACAATTCAAGTAGGAAAAAATAAAAAAAAATCCTTATTCTACAAATAACAATTTTTACAACAAAAACTAATTAATTACAAGTAAAGACTTACTCCAAATACGTACAAAGTGATAGTACCAAATATATTGAAACTCATTTTTTAACGAATTAAGCTTATACAAACTAAAAAAGTTAATAGTTTTCTAAAAACCGCTAAATAGTTAAAAAAGTGAGTAGATGCAGCTTTAAATTGGATATTTCGAATCTGTGATATGAACACTTGAAAAAACCATACAATATATTTTGAACTCATATATCTTGGAAACTATTTGGACTAAGTATCAAAATATGTAAAAAATACTATGTAAAAAAATAAAAATTATAATCTAAAAAACGAAATTCTACTTCTTTACATTTTATTTTTTTACTCAAAAAGAGAATAAAAAATTAATTTATAAAATTAATAATTACGTATTTAAGATGGCTTACATTGTTTTACTACATTTTAAGGCGACTTTAAAATCTCGACGATTGAGCCGGACTAGAATCAACTCGGATTCATAAATCTAAGAATAGGAGACACATTCACGGAAAGCGCAGCAGGTTCGCGCAAGAATGGGACGTATCAAACAATGCCCATCTTCCGCACTTATGCACGTCAACAGAAGACAAACAAGAGGGAGTCCTTTACCACCTCAGCTCTCTTCGAAGAAGTGGAAGAAGGAGTCGGAGCAGTCCACCAAGGAAATTGGGCCAGCAGATGCTTCGACTGGGCAATTATAGTGCACAAGAGAACAAGCGCACTCGACAGTGATCGCAGCTGGTACAGGCCAAGGATATCGTAGAAGCATCTAAAATAGTATAAGAAAAAAAACAAATCTAAAGTCAGCCGACCTGACGTCATTGACATTAAAGCGAGCATACGCAGACATCCTTCGGCAAATTTGGTCCGCACCAAGTCTTAAGTCGATGGGGGAAATAGTTTTCCAAATTTGGTGTACCAGAATGGAGAAATTGCTTAACAAAATTAAGAGAACTGCTGGGGCACCGGAACTTGAGTAGCTGTCGTGTCCATACTGAGGGAGTCAGAAGAGTCCAGCCACTGACTCACGAAGAGTAAAAGTGGCAGAGTCAATCTCTGTGATGATTGCGACTAATACTCTGTGCATAAAATGTATTTGTCACATACTCTAACAGATTATTATTATTCAGCAATACATAATTTGAATTTCACAAACTCGTCACTATCAATTAATCATATTAATCATGATAATCTCAGATTTCATTTATTGAGATATTTTTTTGTACAAAATACGTATCTTCAGTTATTATAATAACAATGTTGATACATTTATAGTAATCTTTCAGATTAGTATCATAATTCTTACAGTGGTTGTAAAATTAAAAATCCAGTATTATAAATGTTTAAATATGAATTTTTTATAATTGTATAATATATATATATATCTATAATATATAAATATTTCGCCGCCGCCGTGTCTAAGAATTCACAATTCAACATACATATATTTCAAAATATATATATATTTCAAAATTATGTTTTTTCAAGAATAGATAATTTATGAATTTTTTCCATGCGCAAAAAATAGTTGTGAATATAAATTGAAAGAATGTGTATTAGTTTACTCATTCCTGATAAAACTGATAAAACTAAGCTTGAGAGCCATAATAGACAGCTAACTTAACCCCTCACATATTTGAGCTCTTTCTTTTACTATTACATTATATTCACTAAGTAATCAATCAAACCTCGTATTCTCTATATATTTATATTCACTTTACATCCAATTCTATGTAATTTCATTGACGCATATTGAAGAAAAATCATGACAAAAAAATTGCTTGCGGATTTCCTTTACGAAATTTTTTTCCTCTTCCCTTTTCTTCGTCTCCCCTCATATATATTGTAACGATGTGCTTGCCCAAGGGAAAAATCATCGAGTTGCCCGTCTTATAACCACATAGTTCGTGGCGTACAAACCTGACTAGTATCGCCGACTTGATATCTCGTACTCGATGATTAAACAGAATATACATCTATATATATAAAGTTTACAAATACTTCCCGCGTAGCGGCTGCGGTTACCTGTCCGCACACATACCGTTAAAGTTATTTGGAAATCGTACTTAGCTTTCCAATAACGACAGTTAAAATAATGATCTTTCCTGAAAAGGACCCCGGAAAGAAAATAATGTGTGAGTTCGCGAGAGTCCGTATATTTATATGAGTCTAAAGTTTGCCCCGTTTTGCAAATTCTTCTAATTAAAATTTTTTTATTGAAATACCTAAAATAAAGCTTAAAACATCAAAGTTAGTCGAAATCTTGCAAATTTTTGAATAAAAAAAAGTAGGTGAGTCGATTCCAGGTAAAAATATCAATAATCAGAAAAAATATGAAATTACCGACAGTCACTTTTAAATATCTCAAAAAGGCGTCTTTTTAAATTGCTTAAATTAATAAGGTGAGCTTATTATAGCGCAATAAGGGTCTCCAGTGATTTTTCTATTCGGAACGAATATTAAGGGTGGCTCGGAGGGGTAAAATCAACGAAAAATAGAAAATATTTTGTTTTTTTCGGCGTTTCCTATTATATCTCATAAAGGCGTCCTTTAAAATTGCTAAAATTAATAAAGTAAGCTTATTATATCCCAATAAGGGTGTCCTGAGATTTTTTTTATCCGGAACGAATATTAAGGGTGGCTGCCAGGGGTGAAATCACTAAAAATAGAGAATATTTCGTTTCTTTTTTTGGTGCATCCTCGTATATCTCAAAAAGGCGTCTTGTTAAAATGCTTAAATTAATAAGGTAAGCTTCTTATAGCGCAATAAGGGTGTCCAGTGATTTTTGCTATCCGGAACGAATATTAAGGGAGGCTGCCAGGAGTAAAATCAACGAAAAATAGAAAAAATTCCGTTTTTTTCGGCGTTTCCTATTATATCTCAAAAAGGCGTCCTTTAAAATTGCTTTAATTAATAAGATAAGCTTATTATAACCCAAAAAGGGTGTCCAGTAATTTTTTTTATCCGTAACGAATATTAAGGGTGGCTGCCAGGGGTGAATCAACGAAAAATAGAAAAAATTTCGGTTTTTGGACGGCCTTTCCTACTATACCTCAAACAGGCATCCTTTAAAATTGCTTAAATTAATAAGGTAAGCTTCTTAAAGCGCAATAAAAGTGTGTTGAGATTTTTGCTATCCGGAACGAATCTTAAGGGAGGCTGCCAGGGGTAAAATCAACGAAAAATAGAAAAAATTCCGTTTTTTTTCGGCGTTTCCTATTATATCTCAAAAAGGCGTCCTTTAAAATTGCTTAAATTAATAAGGTAAGCTTACTATATCCCAATAAGGGTGTCCTGAGATTTTTTTTATCAGGAACGAATATTAGGGGTGGCTGTGAGGGGTAAAATCGACTAAAAATAGAGTAAATTTGGTTTTTTTCGGCGTTTCCTACTATATCTCAAAAAGGTTCCTTTTTAAATTGCTTAAATTAATAAGGTAAGCTTATTATATCCCCATAAGGGTGTCCTCAGATTTTTTTATCCGGAACGAATATTAAGGGTGGCTGCCAGGGGTAAAATCGACGAAATATAGAAAATATTTCGTTTTTTTTCGGTACATCCTACTACATCTATAAAGGCGTCCTTTAAAATTGCTTCAATTAATAAGATAAGCTTATTATATCCCATTAAGGGTGTCCAGTAATTTTTTTATCCGGAACGAATATTAAGGGTGGCTGCCAGGGGTGAAATCGACTAAAAATAGAGAATATTTCTTTTTTTTTTTTCGGTACATCCTAACTACATCTATAAAGGCGTCCTTTAAAATTGCTTCAATAATAAGATAAGCTTATTATATCCCATTAAGGGTGTCCAGTAATTTTTTTATCCGGAACGAATATTAAGGGTGGCTGGCGCAGGGTAAATCGGACTAAAAATAGAGAATATTTCTTTTTTTCGGGTTACCTATTATATCTCAAAAGGGCGTCCTTTAAAATTGCTTAAATTGATAAGGTAAACTCATATATCCCAATAAGGGTACCTAAGATTTTTTTTATCCGGAACGAATATTAGGGGTGGCTGTGAGGGAAGGAAAGTGGCTAAAAATAGAGAAAATCTCGTTTTTTTCGGCGTTTCCTACTATATCTCATAAGGCGTCTTTTTAAATTGCTTAAATTAATAAGGTAAGCTTATTATAGCGCAAAAAGGGTGTCCAGTAATTTTTTTTATGCGGAACGAGTATTAAGGGTGGCTGCGAAGGGTGAAATCAACGAAAAATAGAGAATATTTCTATTTTTTCGGCGTTTCCTACTATATCTCAAAAAGGCGTCCTTTAAAATTGCTTAAATTAATAAGATAAGCTTATTATAACCCAAAAAGGGTGTACAGTAATTTTTTTTATCCGTAACGAATATTAAGGGTGGCTGACAGGGTTAAAATCAACGAAATATAGAAAATATTTCGTTTTTTTTGGTACATCCTACTACATCTATAAAGGCATCCTTTAAAATTGCTTCAATTAATAGGATAAGCTTATTATATCCCAATAAGGGTGTCCTCAGATTTATTTATCAGGAACGAATATTAGGGGTGGCTGTGAGGGGTAAAATTGACTAAAAATAGAGAAAATTTGGTTTTTTTCGGCGTTTCCTACTATATCTCAAAAAGGCGTCCTTTAAAATTGCTTAAATTAATAAGATAAGCTTATTATAACCCAAAAAGGTGTCCAGTAATTTTTTTTATCCGTAACGAATATTAAGGGTGGCTGCCAGGGGTTAAATCAACGAAAAATAATTCCTACTATACCTCAAACAGGCGTCCTTTAAAATTGCTTCAATTAAAAAGATAAGCTTATTATATTCCAATAAGGGTGTGCTGAGATTTTTGCTATCCGGAACGAATATTAAGGGTGGCTGCCAGGGGTGAAATCACTAAAAATAGAGAATATTTCTATTTTTTCGGCGTTTCCTACTATATCTCAAAAAGGCGTCCTTTAAAATTGCTTAAATTAATAAGATAAGCTTATTATAACCCAAAAAGGGTGTACAGTAATTTTTTTTATCCGTAACGAATATTAAGGGTGGCTGCCAGGGTTAAAATCAACGAAAAATAGAAAAAATTCCGTTTTTTTTCGGCGTTTCCTATTATATCTCAAAAAGGCGTCCTTTAAAATTGCTTAAATTAATAAGGTAAGCTTACTATATCCCAATAAGGGTGTCCTGAGATTTTTTTTATCAGGAACGAATATTAGGGGTGGCTGCCAAGGGTGAAATCAACGAAAAATAGAGAATATTTCTATTTTTTCGGCGTTTCCAACTATATCTCAAAAAGGCGTCCTTTAAAATTGCTTAAATTAATAAGATAAGCTTATTATAACCCAAAAAGGGTGTACAGTAATTTTTTTTATCCGTAACGAATATTAAGGGTGGCTGCCAGGGTTAAAATCAACGAAAAATAGAAAAAATTCCGTTTTTTTTCGGCGTTTCCTATTATATCTCAAAAAGGCGTCCTTTAAAATTGCTTAAATTAATAAGGTAAGCTTACTATATCCCAATAAGGGTGTCCTGAGATTTTTTTTATCAGGAACGAATATTAGGGGTGGCTGTGAGGGGTAAAATCGACTAAAAATAGAGTAAATTTGGTTTTTTTCGGCGTTTCCTACTATATCTCAAAAAGGTTCCTTTTTAAATTGCTTAAATTAATAAGGTAAGCTTATTATATCCCCATAAGGGTGTCCTCAGATTTTTTTTATCCGGAACGAATATTAAGGGTGGCTGCCAGGGGTAAAATCGACGAAATATAGAAAATATTTCGTTTTTTTTCGGTACATCCTACTACATCTATAAAGGCGTCCTTTAAAATTGCTTCAATTAATAAGATAAGCTTATTATATCCCATTAAGGGTGTCCAGTAATTTTTTTATCCGGAACGAATATTAAGGGTGGCTGCCAGGGGTGAAATCGACTAAAAATAGAGAATATTTCTTTTTTTTCGGGGTTACCTATTATATCTCAAAAGGGCGTCCTTTAAAATTGCTTAAATTGATAAGGTAAACTCATTATATCCCAATAAGGGTAACCTAAGATTTTTTTTATCCGGAACGAATATTAGGGGTGGCTGTGAGGGGAGAAAGTGGCTAAAAATAGAGAAAATCTCGTTTTTTTCGGCGTTTCCTACTATATCTCATAAGGCGTCTTTTTAAATTGCTTAAATTAATAAGGTAAGCTTATTATAGCGCAAAAAGGGTGTCCAGTAATTTTTTTTATGCGGAACGAGTATTAAGGGTGGCTGCCAAGGGTGAAATCAACGAAAAATAGAGAATATTTCTATTTTTTCGGCGTTTCCTACTATATCTCAAAAAGGCGTCCTTTAAAATTGCTTAAATTAATAAGATAAGCTTATTATAACCCAAAAAGGGTGTACAGTAATTTTTTTTATCCGTAACGAATATTAAGGGTGGCTGACAGGGTTAAAATCAACGAAATATAGAAAATATTTCGTTTTTTTGGTACATCCTACTACATCTATAAAGGCATCCTTTAAAATTGCTTCAATTAATAGGATAAGCTTATTATATCCCAATAAGGGTGTCCTCAGATTTATTTATCAGGAACGAATATTAGGGGTGGCTGTGAGGGGTAAAATTGACTAAAAATAGAGAAAATTTGGTTTTTTTCGGCGTTTCCTACTATATCTCAAAAAGGCGTCCTTTAAAATTGCTTAAATTAATAAGATAAGCTTATTATAACCCAAAAAGGTGTCCAGTAATTTTTTTTATCCGTAACGAATATTAAGGGTGGCTGCCAGGGGTTAAATCAACGAAAAATAATTCCTACTATACCTCAAACAGGCGTCCTTTAAAATTGCTTCAATTAAAAAGATAAGCTTATTATATTCCAATAAGGGTGTGCTGAGATTTTTGCTATCCGGAACGAATATTAAGGGTGGCTGCCAGGGGTGAAATCACTAAAAATAGAGAAAATCTCGTTTTTTTCGGCGTTTCCTACTATATCTCAAAAAGGCGTCTTTTTAAATTGCTTAAATTAATAAGGTAAGCTTATTATATCCTAATAAGGGTGTCCTAAGATTTTTTTTATCCGGAACGAATATTAAGGGTGGCTGCCAGGGGTGAAATCAACGAAAAATAGAGAATATTTCTATATTTCGGTGTTACCTATTATATGTCAAAAAGGCGCCCTTAAAAATTGCATAAATTAATAAGATAAGCTTAAGTTATATCCCAATACGGGTGTGTTGAGATATTTTTTTCCGGAACGAATATTAAGGGAGGCTGTCAGGGGTAAAATCAACGAAAAATAGAAAATATTTCGTTTTTTTCGGTGCATCCTACTACATCTCAAATAGACGTCCTTCAAAATTGCTTAAATTAATAAGGTACGCTTATTATATCACAATAAAGGTGTCCTCAGATTTTTCTTATCCGAAACGAATATTAAGGGTGGCTGCCAGGGGTGAAATCACTAAAAATAGAGAATATTTCGTTTTTTTTTGGTACATCCTACTACATCTATAAAGGCGTCCTTTAAAATTGCTTCAATTAATAAGATAAGCTTATTATATCCCAATAGGGGTGTCCTCAGATTTCTTTATCAGGAACGAATATTAGGGGTGACTGTGAAGGGTAAAATCGACTAAAAATAGAGAAAATTTGGTTTTTTCGGCGTTTCTTACTATATCTCAAAAAGGCGTCTTTTTAAATCGCTTAAATTAATAAGGTAAGCTTATTATAGCGCAAAAAGGGTGTCCAGTAATTTTTTTTATGCGGAACGAGTATTAAGGGTGGCTGCCAAGGGTGAAATCAACGAAAAATAGAGAATATTTCTATTTTTTCGGCGTTTCCTACTATATCTCAAAAAGGCGTCCTTTAAAATTGCTTAAATTAATAAGATAAGCTTATTATAACCCAAAAAGGGTGTACAGTAATTTTTTTTATCCGTAACGAATATTAAGGGTGGCTGCCAGGGTTAAAATCAACGAAAAATAGAAAATATTTCGTTTTTTTCGGTGCATCCTACTATATCTCAAATAGGCGTCCTTCAAAATTGCTTAAATTAATAAGGTAAGCTTATTATATCCCAATAAGGATGTCCTCAGAGTTTTTTATCCGGAACGAATATAAAGGGTGGCTGCCAGGGGTAAAATCGACGAAATATAGAAAATATTTCGTTTTTTTTGGTACATCCTACTACATCTATAAAGGCATCCTTTAAAATTGCTTCAATTAATAGGATAAGCTTATTATATCCCAATAAGGGTGTCCTCAGATTTATTTATCAGGAACGAATATTAGGGGTGGCTGTGAGGGGTAAAATCGACTAAAAATAGAGAAAATTTGGTTTTTTTCGGCGTTTCCTACTATATCTCAAAAAGGCGTCCTTTAAAATTGCTTAAATTAATAAGATAAGCTTATTATAACCCAGAAAAGGTGTCCAGTAATTTTTTTTATCCGTAACGAATATTAAGGGTGGCTGCCAGGGGTTAAATCAACGAAAAATAGAAAAAATTTCGGTTTTTGGACGGCCTTTCCTACTATACCTCAAACAGGCGTCCTTTAAAATTGCTTCAATTAAAAAGATAAGCTTATTATATTCCAATAAGGGTGTGCTGAGATTTTTGCTATCCGGAACGAATATTAAGGGTGGCTGCCAGGGGTGAAATCACTAAAAATAGAGAAAATCTCGTTTTTTTCGGCGTTTCCTACTATATCTCAAAAAGGCGTCTTTTTAAATTGCTTAAATTAATAAGGTAAGCTTATTATATCCTAATAAGGGTGTCCTAAGATTTTTTTTATCCGGAACGAATATTAAGGGTGGCTGCCAGGGGTGAAATCAACGAAAAATAGAGAATATTTCTATATTTCGGTGTTACCTATTATATGTCAAAAAGGCGCCCTTAAAAATTGCATAAATTAATAAGATAAGCTTAAGTTATATCCCAATACGGGTGTGTTGAGATATTTTTTTCCGGAACGAATATTAAGGGAGGCTGTCAGGGGTAAAATCAACGAAAAATAGAAAATATTTCGTTTTTTTCGGTGCATCCTACTACATCTCAAATAGACGTCCTTCAAAATTGCTTAAATTAATAAGGTACGCTTATTATATCACAATAAAGGTGTCCTCAGATTTTTCTTATCCGGAACGAATATTAAGGGTGGCTGCCAGGGGTGAAATCACTAAAAATAGAGAATATTTCGTTTTTTTTTGGTACATCCTACTACATCTATAAAGGCGTCCTTTAAAATTGCTTCAATTAATAAGATAAGCTTATTATATCCCAATAAGGGTGTCCTCAGATTTCTTTATCAGGAACGAATATTAGGGGTGACTGTGAGGGGTAAAATCGACTAAAAATAGAGAAAATTTGGTTTTTTCGGCGTTTCTTACTATATCTCAAAAAGGCGTCTTTTTAAATCGCTTAAATTAATAAGGTAAGCTTATTATAGCGCAGTAAGGGTGCCCAGTAATATTTTTTATATGGAACGAATATTAAGGGTGGCTGCCAGGGGTGAAATCAACGAAAAATAGAAAACTTTTCGGTTTGAGGACGGCGTTTCCTACTATACCTCAAACAGGCGTCCTTTAAAATTGCTTAAATTAATAAGGTGAGCTTACTATATCCCAATACGGGTGTGTTGAGATTTTTTTTTCCGGAACGAATATTAAGGGTGGCTGCCAGGGGTAAAATCAACGAAAAATAGAAAAATTCCGTTTTTTTCGGCGCTTCATATTATATCCCAAAAAGGCGTCTTTTAAAATTGCTTTAATTAATAAGGTAAGCTTATTATATTCCAATCAGGGTGTGTTGAGATTTTTTTTTCCGGAACGAATATTAAGGGTGGCTGTGAGGGGTAAAATCGACTAAAAATAGAGAAAAATTCGTTTTTTCGGCGTTTCTTACTATATCTCAAAAAGGCGTCTTTTTAAATCGCTTAAATTAATAAGGTAAGCTTATTATAGCGCAGTAAGGGTGCCCAGTAATATTTTTTATATGGAACGAATATTAAGGGTGGCTGCCAGGGGTGAAATCAACGAAAAATAGAAAACTTTTCGGTTTGAGGACGGCGTTTCCTACTATACCTCAAACAGGCGTCCTTTAAAATTGCTTAAATTAATAAGGTGAGCTTACTATATCCCAATACGGGTGTGTTGAGATTTTTTTTTCCGGAACGAATATTAAGGGTGGCTGCCAGGGGTAAAATCAACGAAAAATAGAAAAATTCCGTTTTTTTCGGCGCTTCATATTATATCCCAAAAAGGCGTCTTTAAAATTGCTTTAATTAATAAGGTAAGCTTATATATTCCAATCAGGGTGTGTTGAGATTTTTTTTTCCGGAACGAATATTAAGGGTGGCTGTGAGGGGTAAAATCGACTAAAAATAGAGAAAAATTCGTTTTTTATCGGTGCATCCTACTATATCTGAAATAGACGTCCTTCAAAATTGCTTCAATTAATAAGGTAAGCTTATTTTATCGCAATAAGGGTGTCCCAGATTTTTCTTATCCGGAACGAATATTAAGGGTGGCTGGCAGGGGTGAAATCACTACAAATAGAGAATATATCTTTTTTTTTTGGTACATCCTACTACATCTATAAAGGTGTCCTTTAAAATTGCTTCAATAAATAAGATAAGCTTATTATATCCCAATAAGGGTGTCCTCAGATTTTTTTTATCAGGAACGAATATAAGGGGTGGCTGCGAGGGGTGAAATCAACGAAAAATAGAGAATATTTCTATTTTTTCGGTGTTTCCTATTATATGTCAAAAAGGCGTCCTTAGAAATTGCTTAAGTTAATAAGATAAGCTTATTAGAACCCAAAATGGGTGTCCAGTAATTTTTTTAATCCGTAACGAATATTAAGGGTGGCTGCCAGGGGTGAAATCAACGAAAAATAGAAAAAATTTCGGTTTGTGGACGGCGTTTCCTACTATACCTCAAATAGGCGTCCTTTAAAATTGCTTAAATTAATAAGGTGAGCTTACTATATCCCAATAAGGGTGGCCTGAGATTTTTTGTTCAGGAACGAATATAAGGGGTGGCTGCGAGGGGTAAAATCGACTAAAAATAGAGAAAATTTTATGTTTTTTCGGCGCTTCCTATTATATCTCAAAAAGGCGTCCTCTAAATTGCATAGACTAATGAGGTAAGCTTAAAAATCTGAATAAGGGTGTGTTGAGATTTTTTTTCCGCAACGAATATTAAGCGTGGCTATGAGGGGTAAAATCAAAGAAAAAAAAATTCCTTTTTTTTCGGCGTTTCCTATTACATCTCAAAAAGGCGTCCTCTAAATTGCTTAGACTAATGAGGTAAGCTTATTAAATCTCCATAAGGGTGTGTTGAGATTTGCTTTTCCGGAACGAATATTAAGGGAGGTTGTGAGGGATAAAATCGACTAAAAATAGAGAAAATTTCGTTTTTTTTCGGCGCTAAATATTATATCTCAAAAAGGCTTACTTTAAAATTGCTTCAATTAATAAGGTGAGCTTATTATATCCCAATCAGGGTGTGTTGAGATTTTTTTTTTGGAACGAATATTAAGGGTTGCTGTGAGGGGTGAAATCAAAGAAAAAAAAATTCCTGTTTTTTCTGCGTTTCCTATTATATCTCAAAAAGGCGTCCTTTAAATTGCTTAAATTAATAAGGTAAGCTTATAATATCTGAATAAGGGTGTGTTGAGATTTTTTTTTCCGCAACGAATATTAAGGGTGGCTGTGACGCGTAAAATCAAAGAAAAATATAAAAAATTCCTTTTTTTTCGGCGTTTCCTATTATATCTCAAAAAGGCGTCCTTTAAATTGCTTAAATTAATAAGGTAAGCTTATTATATCTGAATAAGGGTGTGTTGAGATTTTTTTTCCGCAACGAATATTAAGGGTGGCTGTGAGGGGTAAAATCAAAGAAAAAAAAATTCCTTTTTTTTCGGCGTTTCCTATTATATCTCAAAAAGGCGTCCTCTAAATATCTCAAGAAGGGTGTGCTGAGATTTTTTTTTCCGGAATGAATATTAAGGGTGGCTGTGAGGTGTAAAATCGACTAAAAATAGAGAAATATTCGTTTTTTTTCGGCGCTTCCTATTATATCTCAAAAAGGCGTCCTTTAAAATTGCTTAAATTTAATAAGCTATTATATCCCAATAAGAAGGGCCAGTAATTTTTTTTATCCGGAACGAATATTAAGGGTGGCTGCATGGGTAAAATCAAAGTAAAAGAGAAAAAATTCCTTTTTTTCGGCGTTTCCTATTATATCTCAAAAAGGCATCCTTTAAATTGCTTAAATTAATAAGGTAATCTTATTATATCTGAATAAGGGCGTGTTGAGATTTTATTCCGCAAGGAATATTAAGGGTGGCTGTGAGGGGTAAAACCGAATAAAAATAAAGAAAATTTCATTTTTTTTCAGCGCTTCCTATTATATCTCAAAATGCGTCCTTTAAAATTGCTTAAATTAATAAGATAAGCTTATTATATCGCAATAAGAGTGGCCAGTAATTTTTTTATCCGTACGAAAATTAAGGGTGGCTGCCTTGGGTAAAATCAAAGAAAAGGAGAAATAATTCCTTTTTTTCGGCGTTTATTATTATATCTCAAAAAGGCGCCCTCGAAATATCTCAATAAGGGTGTGCTGAGATTTTTTTTCCGGAATGTATATTAAGGGTGGCTGTGAGGGGTAAAATCGACTAAAAATAGAGAAAATTTCGTTTTTTTTCGGCGCTTCCCATTATATCTCAAAAAGGCGTCCTTTAAAATTGCTTCAATTAATAAGGTAAGCTTATTATATCCCAATCAGGGTGTGTTGAGTTTTTTTTCAACTGGAACGAATATAAAGGGTGGCTGTGAAGGGTAAAATAAAGAAAAAAAAAATTCCTTTTTTTTCGGCGTTTCCTATTATATCTCAAAAAGGCGTCCTCTAAATTGCTTAAATTAATGAGGTAAGCTTATTATATCTGAATAAGGGTGTGTTGAGATTTTGTTTTCCGCAACGAATATTAAGGGTGGCTGTGAGGGGTAAACCAAAGAAAAAAAAATTCCTTTTTTTTCGGCGTTTCCAATTATATCTCAAAAAGGCGTCCTCTAAATTGCTTAGACTAATGAGGTATGCTTAAAAATCTGAATAAGGGTGTGTTGAGATTTTTTTTCCGCAACGAATATTTAGGGTGGCTGTGAGGGGTAAAAAAGAAAAAAAAATTCCTTTTTTTTCGGCGTTTCCTATTATATCTCAAAAAGGCGTCCTCTAAATTGCTTAGACTAATGAGTATGCTTAAAAATCTGAATAAGGGTGTGTTGAGATTTTTTTTTCCGCAACGAATTATTAGGGTGGCTGTGAGGGTAAATCACAAGAAAACAAAATTCCTTTTTTTCGGCGTTTCCTATTATATCTCAAAAAGGCGTCCTCTAATTGCTTAGACTAAGAGGTAAGCTTATTAAATCTCCATACGGGTGTTGTGATTTTCTTTTCCGGAACGAATATTAAAGGGAGGTTGTGAGGGGTAAAATCGACTAAAAATAGAGAAAATTTCGTTTTTTTTCGGCGCTAATATTATATCTCAAAAAGGCTTACTTTAAAATTGCTTCAATTAATAAGGTGAGCTTATATATCCCAATCAGGGGTGTTGAGATTTTTTTTTTGGAACGAATATTAAGGGTGCTGTGAGGGGTAAAATCGACTAAAAAATGAGAAAATTTCGTTTTTTTTCGGCGCTTCCCATTATATCTCAAAAAGGCGTCCTTTAAAATTGCTTCTATCCATAAGGTAAGCTTATTATATCTGAATAAGGGTGTGTTGAGATTTTTTTTTCTGCAACGAATATTAAGGGTGGCTGTGAGGGGTAAAGTCAAAGAAAAATAAAATTCTTTTTTTGGCGGCGTTTCCTATTATATCTCAAATAAGCGTCCTTTAAATTGCTTAAATTAATGAGGTAAGCTTATTATATCCAATCAGGGTGTGTTGAGATTTTTTTTTCCGGAACGAATATTAAGGGTGGCTGTGAGGGGTAAAATCCACTAAAAGTAGAGTAAATTTCGTTTTTTTTTGGCGCTTCCCATTATATCTCAAAAAGGCTTCCTTTAAATTGCTTTAATTAATAAGGTAAGCATATTATATCCCAATCAGGGTGTGTTGTGATTTTTTTTTCCGGAACGAATATTAAGGGTGGCTGTGATGTGTAAAATCGAATAACAATAGAGAAATATTCGTTTTTTTTCGGCGCTTCCTATTATATCTCAAAAAGGCGTCCTTTAAAATTGCTTAAATTAATAAGATAAGCTTATCATATCCCAATAAGAAGGGCCAGTAATTTTTTTTATCCGGAACGAATATTAAGGGTGGCTGCATCGGTAAAATCAAAGTAAAAGAGAAAAAATTCCTTTTTTTCGGCGTTTCCTATTATATCTCAAAAAGGCATCCTTTAAATTGCTTTAATTAATAAGGTAATCTTATTATATCTGAATAAGGGCGTGTTGAGATTTTATTCCGCAACGAATATTAAGGGTGGCTGTGAGGGGTAAAACCGAATAAAAATAAAGAAAATTTCATTTTTTTTCAGCGCTTCCTATTATATCTCAAAATGCGTGCTTTAAAATTGCTTAAATTAATAAGATAAGCTTATTATATCGCAATAAGAGTGGCCAGTAATTTTTTTATCCGTACGAATATTAAGGGTGGCTGCCTTGGGTAAAATCAAAGAAAAGGAGAAATAATTCCTTTTTTCGGGCGTTTATTATATTCTCAAAAACGCGCCCTCGAAATATCTCAATAAGGGTGTGCTGAGATTTTTTTTCCGGAATGTATAGTAAGGGTGACTGTGAGGGTAAAATCGACTAAAAATAGAGAAAAATTTCGTTTTTTTTCGGCGCTTCCCATTTATCTCAAAAAGGCGTCCTTTAAAATTGCTTCAATCATAAGGTAAGCTTATTATATCTCAATAAGGGTGTGTTGAGATTTTTTTTCCAGAACGAATATTAAGGGTGGCTGTGAGGGGTAAAATCGACTAAAAATAGAGAAAATTTCGTTTTTTTTCGGCGCTTCCTATTATATCTCAAAAAGGCGTCCTTTAAAATTGCTTAAATTAATAAGATAAGCTTATTACATCTCAATAAGGCTGGCCAGTAATTTTTTTTATCCTGAACGAATATTAATGATGGCTGCCAGGGGTAAAATCAAAGTAAAATAGAAAAAATTCCTTTTTATTCGGCGTTTCCTATTATATCTCAAAAAGGCGTCCTTTAAATTGCTTCAATTAACAAAGGTAAGCTCATTATATCAAAATCAGGGTGTCCTGTGATTTTTTTATTCAGAACGAAGATTAAGGGTGGCTGTGAAGTGTAAAATGGACTAACAATAGAGGAAATTTCGTTTTTTTTCGGCCTGGCCTATTATATCTCAAAAAGGCATCCTTTAAAATTGCTTAAATTAATAAGATAAGCTTACTATATCCCAATAAGGGTGTCCAGTAATTTTTTTTACCCGAACGAATATTAAGGTTGGCTGCCAGGGGTAACATATACGAAAAATAGAATAATTCCGTTTTTTTCGGCGCTTCCTATTATATCTAAACAAGGCGTCCTTTAAAATTGCTATAATTAATAAGGTAAGCATATTATAACCCAATCAGCGTGTGTTGAGATTTTTTTTTCCGGAACGAATATTAAGAGTGGCTGTGAGGGGTAAAATCGACTAAAAATAGAGAAAATTTCGTTTTTTTTCGGCGCTTCCTATTATATCTCAAAAAGGCGTCCTTTACAATTGCTTAAATTAATAAGATAAGCTTATTACATCTCAATAAGGCTGGCCAGTAATTTTTTTTATCCTGAACGAATATTAATGATGGCTGCCAGGGGTAAAATCAAAGTAAAATAGAAAAAATTCCTTTTTATTCGGCGTTTCCTATTATATCTCAAAAAGGCGTCCTTTAAATTGCTTCAATTAACAAAGGTAAGCTCATTATATCAAAATCAGGGTGTCCTGTGATTTTTTTATTCAGAACGAAGATTAAGGGTGGCTGTGAAGTGTAAAATGGACTAACAATAGAGGAAATTTCGTTTTTTTTCGGCCTGGCCTATTATATTTCAAAAAGGCGTCCTTTAAATTGCTTCAATTAACAAAGGTAAGCTCATTATATCCCAATCAGGGTGTCCTGAGATTTTTTTATTCAGAACGAAGATTAAGGGTGGCTGTCAAGTGTAAAATCGACTAACAATAGAGGAAATTTCGTTTTTTTTCGGCGTGTCCTATTATATCTCAAATAGGCGTCCTTAAAATTGCTTAAATTAATAAGATAAGCATATTATATCCCAATAAGGGTGGCCGTTAATTTTTTTATCCAAAACGAATATTAAGGGTGGCTGCCAGGGGTAAAATCAAAGAAAAATAGAAAAAATTCCTTTTTTTTCGGCGTTTCCTATTATATCTCAAAAAGGCGTCCTTTAAATGGCTTAAATTAATAAGGTAAGCATATTATATCCCAATCAGGGTGTGTTGAGATTTTTTTTCCGGAGCGAATATTAAGGGTGGCTGTGAGGGGTAAAATCGACTAAAAATAGAAAAAATACCTTTTTTTTCGGCGTTTCCTATTATATCTCAAAAAGGCGTCCTTTAAATTGCTTAAATTAATGAGGTAAGCTTATTATATCTGAATAAGGGTGTCCAGTAATTTTTTTTATCCGGAACGAATATTAAGGGTGGCTGTGAGGGGTAAAATCAAAGTGAAATAGAAAAAATTCCTTTTTTTTTCGGCGTTTCCTATTATATCTCAAAAAGGCGTCCTTTAAATGGCTTAAATTAATAAGGTATGCGTTTTATATCTCAATAAGGGTGTGTTGAGATTTTTTTTCCGGAACGAATATTAAGGGTGGCTGTGAGGGGTAAAATCGACTAAAAATAGAGAAAAATTCGTTTTTTTTCGGTGTTTCCAAATATAGCTCAAAAAGGCGTCCTTTAAATTGCTTAAATTAGTAAGGTAAGCTTATTATATCCCAATGAGGGTGTCCAGTATTTTTTTTAATCCGGAACGAATATTATGGGTGGCTGCCAGGGGTAACATACACGAAAAACAGTAAAATTCCGTTTTATTACGGCGCTTCCTATTATATCCCAAAAAGGCGTCCTTCAAAATTGCTTAAATTAGTAACATAAGCTTATTACATCCCAATAAGGGTGTCCAGTAATTTTTTTTATCCGGAACGACTATTAAGGGTGGCTGCCAGGGGTGAAATCAACGAAAAATAGAAAATATTTCGTTTTTTGTCGGTGCATCTTACAATATCTCAAAAAGGCCTTCTTTAAAATTGATTAAATTAATAAGGTAAGCTTATTATATCCTAATAAGGGTGTCCAGTATTTTTTTTAATCCGGAACGAATATTAAGGGTGGCTGCCAGGGGTAACATACACGAAAAATAGAAAAATTCCGTTTTATTACGGCGCTTCCTATTATATCTCAAAAAATCGTCCTTTAAAATTGCTTAAATTAATAAGCTAAGCTTATTATATCCCAATAATGGTCCCGAGTAAATTGTTTTTTCCGGAACGAATATTAAGGGTGGCTGCCAGTAGTAATATCAACGAAAAATAGAAAAAATTCCGTTTTGTTTCGGGGTTTCTTATTTTATCTTAAAAGGCGTCCTTTGAAATTGCTTCAATTAACAAGATAAGCTTATTATATCCCAATAAGGGTGTCCAGTAATTTTTTTTATCCGGAACGAATATGAAGGGTGTCGATCAGGGGTAAAATCAACTAAAAATAGAAAAAATTCCGTTTTTTTTCGGCCTTTCCTATTTTATCTCGAAAAGGCGTTCTTTAAAATTGCTTAAATTAATAAGATAAGCTTACTGTATCCCAAAAAGTGTGTCCAGTTCTTTATTTATCTGGAACGAATATTAAGGGTGGCTGTGAGGGGTAAAATGTACTAAAAATAGAGAACATTTTTTTTTTCGGCGTTTCCTACTATATCTCAAAAAGGCGTCCTTTAAAATTGCTTAAATTAGTAACATAAGCTTATTATATCCCAATAAGGGTGTCGAGTAATTTTCTTTATCCGGAACGACTATTAAGGGTGGCTGTGAGGGGAAAAATGTACTAAAAATAGAGAAAATTTCGTTTTTTTTCCGGCGTTTCCTACTATATCTCAAAAAGGCGTCCTTTAAAATTGCTTAAATTAGTAACATAAGCTTATTATATTCGAATAAGGGTGTCCAGTAATTTTTTTTATCCGGAACGACTATTAAGGGTGGCTGTGAGGGGTAAAATCTACTAAAAATAGAGAAAATTTCGTTTTTTTTCGGCGTTTCTTATTATATCTCAAAAAGGCGTCCTTAAAAATTGCATAAGGGGATGCAATACTTAATTAGTTACCTACCGAGACATATGAGACAATTATATTTAGTTAACTAATACATATTTTGAATAAAAGGAAATGATGACATCATTGCCCTGTGTACTTGTATAATCTATTTATCTGCAAAAAGTCAAACAGATATTTTAATTCGTATTACAATGGCATTGGAAGGAAATTTTACATAGTGGATATTAGGTTATAAAATTTCCTACCAATTATTCTCGTTAATTATTGCGCGTACATACTTTGCGCTTTGCTGAATTACAGAAGGTACCAATACGGAGGGCAATAATGTCTTCGTTTTACATTTATTCACGTAATAAATGATTAAATAACAAAATGCGTGTGCCATTACTCGGTCGGTAAAAATTGACTATTACATCCCGTTAAATTAATAAGATAAGCTTGTTATGTCCCAATAAGGGTGTGTTGAGTTTTTATTTTCCGGAACGAATATTAAGGGTGGCTGTGAGGGGTAAAATCAAAGAAAAATAGAAAAAATTCCGTTTTTTTTCGGCGTTTCCTACTATATCTCAAAAAGGCGTCCTTTAAAATTGCTTAAATTAATAAGGTAAGCTTATTATATCCCTATAAGGGTGTCCTCACATTTTTTTTATCCGGAACGTATATTAAGGGTGGCTGTGAGGGGTAAAATCTAAGAAAAAAAAATTCCGTTTTTTTCCGGCGTTTCCTACTATATCTCAAAAAGGCGTCCATTATAATTGCTTCGATTAATATGGTTAGCTTATTATATCCCAATAAGGGTGTCCAGTATTTTTTTTTAACCGGAACGAATATTAAGGGTGACTGCGAGGGGTAAATCTACTAATAATAGAGAAAATGTCGTTTTTTTTTTGCCTTTCTTATTATATCTCAAAAAGGCTTCCTTTAAAATTGCTTAATTTAATAATATAAGCTTATTATATCCCAATAAGGGTGTCCAGTAATTTTTTTTATCCGGAACGAATATTAAGGGTGGCTGCCAGGGGTAAAATCAAAGGAAAATAGAAAAAATTCCGTTTTTTTTCGGCGTTTCCTACTATATCTCAAAAAGGCGTCCATTAAAATTGCTTCAATTAATAAGGTAAGCTTATTATATCCCAATAAGGGTGCCGAGTAAATTTTGTTTCCGGAACGAATATTAAGGGTGGCCGCCAGGGGTAAAATCAACGAAAAATTGAAAATAGTTGGTTTTTTTTCGGTGCATCCTACTATATCTCAAAAAGGCGTCCTTTAAAATTGCTTAACCTCATAAACCTCATAAAATCACTAATTTTCATGTATTTTAGGACATAACATACACCAGCGGTCTTGGCCAATAATCTAACCCAAGCCATTCGAAAGCTCTCGCAAAATGTGATCTTTTGAGCGGTGTTAGATCAAAATCGATTGTGGCGTGGTCGCCTTCTTTTGATATTCAATATTTCCGGGTGTTCTATTTCTTCGAGATTTTAAAATTAAGAATTGTAACCCAGGTAGATAAGTTCTAAAGATTATTTTGAACAAAAGTTAATTGTAAAGTTTTTTAAAAAAAATCAATATATTTTGAGATAAATGGCTTTAAAAATAGCAATTTTTCTAAAAAATTGAAAAATTTCCATTTTTCATGATGAAATAACTCTTACGCTAATTATTTTTAACACCTAAAATTTTTTTTCTATTTTCTGGAAGATATTTCCAGCCTGTTCTCAAACTTTGGAGCGATTTAAAATATTCATCGTACCACTTGACATGTAATAGCCCATATATATATATATATATATATATAATTAAATTTATTATCTAGTACGATTCATACAATTACGGATTCCAATCGCGTTCTTTACGCGGGCTCAAGCTCGGCTGCGATCGGCTCAGGGAGGGGGCGAATTTAGGGAGGCGTAAAGCGGCTCGCTGCAGATTGCACGAGTGCTAATTATAAATTAAAGTCGCGAATCGTTAGCTGAAGCGGTGTGCTATTCGTCCGCGACGAGTCTAGTGTTGACCGACGGTGCGGCTGCGATACATAATCGCGGTGTCGAAAGCTGCTCGAAAAAGGGGGGAAGAAGGGGAAACGCGATATTTCGCACACACACACTAAAGAAGCACGGGATTGAATTGCACAAAAAAAATAAAGGAGGCACGGAGAAGTATACACCAACCTTTCGTGTCTTCGCTGCTGTCGCTCACTATCGCTCATCACACACATTCGCACACTCGCTAATGTCTCGCTTCGGGTCGGCGTAGATATCTCTCACGAAGATCGAGTGGCGTGATCTTACGGCGATCGGAAGAGCTCTGCTCTCCTCGGCGTGATCGACGCACTCCGGTGTGTACGCGGCCTTACTCGAGTGCGGCTTGACCCGTCACCGTCTAGTAGTGTACATCTCGTCGGCTCCAACAACAACAACGATACCGTTGACGACGACGTAAGCTGCCCGCCAGGTAAATATTTCTCTCGTTCCTTATTGTTAACCCGTCGGCTAATAATATCAGTGCTTACAGGACTGCGGGAGGTGTGTGTACATGGTACGTCGACACGGGCTCTTGGGTGTTGCCGCGACCGATATATCCTTCTCTCTCGCTCTCCTTGAGACGCACGGCGTGACAGATGCAACGGCGGGCTCGAGCTGCTTGGACGAACACACGTCGACAATCAGGTAAATCTCAACTTGGAAGACGGCTTGACGTGTAGTATTATTAATATTGTGTGTGTGTGTGTGAGTACTTATAATGCTCACTTAACCTCCTCCCAAGTCCTCTCCTATAAACACTTGCTTAAGTAAGTGTGTGCTTCTGTCTGCTTCCTTATAATGAACCTTACTACATTAGCTGGTGCTTCCAGGTTTCCTGGATTATTGCTGGCTGACGAACTTCCTGGCATTGGCTCCTTCTTCTGGTTAGATCTTCCTTGGCTTTGCTGGGTACGCTGCTACTAGACTCAGGACATGGCAGCTCGCTGTCATTTAACACCTCAGCATGCTGCTTCATTGGTACTTCGTCAGGCTCATTATTAGATTACTTCAAGAGTAATCTATACTTCAGTGAACTCCTACTGTGTCCTGCTCGGCTGCTCCCCTGTGCACCTTTGTTTGTGGGCTCGGTGGTTTTATATCATGTGTTAAGGAGCTCGGTTACTGGGAGGGTATTATCGTTTATTATTTATAGGCTCTTAGGGTAATTAGGCAAGGATAGGTTTGGTTAGGCTTGCATGTGTGTGTGTGTGTGCTCGTACAGGGAAGTAAGGTGTAGTTTATTGTCGCACTACATGACATGCATTATTTGCATTGTCACAATATATATATGGGGTATTCCACGTGAAGTGGTCCGATCAAAATTTTAAAATGCACCAAATTTTGGGTACACTTTGCAAATGTTTTTCAGAATACAGAAAAAAATTTTTAGGTACTGGAATCTATTTACTCAAAAGTTATTCTAACCTCAAAAAGTGAATTTTTCCATATTTTTTTCAACACCAGCTGGGTTTACCGCTATATAACTCAAAATCTATCAACTTTTACTATAGAACATTATATGTAACATTCGTTGCTAATTATATCTAGAATTTATTCTTCTGGGTTAGAATTTCTAATCTCAAGGTCAATGTTACATAAACTACATGTCAATATTCAACTTGAAAAAAGTGCAAGTGCGCCACCTTTGATTTTTTCATCCAAAAGTCTAAAAGAAAGCTTGGAGCAATACCTTTCAAATGGTCTATAGCATTTTTATGGCCTCCAATTCTGTAAAAAGTTATGACAATTTAAAGAAAGACAAACAATTCACAAAAATTAACATGGTAATTCCCATTTAAATTTTTTAAAAAATTTCGTGTTTCTTTAAATTGTCATAACTTTTTACAGAATTGGAGGCCATAAAAATGCTACAGACCATTTGAAAGGTATTGCTCCAAGCTTTCTTTTAGACTTTTGGATGAAAAAATCAAAGGTGGCGCACTTGCACTTTTTTCAAGTTGAATATTGACATGTAGTTTATGTAACTTTGACCTTGAGATTAGAAATTCTAACCCAGAAGAATAAATTCTAGATATAATTAGCAACGAATGTTACATATAATGTTCTATAGTAAAAGTTGATAGATTTTGAGTTATATAGCGGTAAACCCAGCTGGTGTTGAAAAAAATATGGAAAAATTCACTTTTTGAGGCTAGAATAACTTTTGAGCAAATAGATTCCAGTACCTAAAAATTTTTTTCTGTATTCTGAAAAACATTTGCAAAGTGTACCCAAAATTTGGTGCATTTTAAAATTTTGATCGGACCACTTCACGTGGAATACCCCATATATATATACGCATTAAAAAATCTCACTGGAGATCTCAAATCAAATCCCAGGTAAGATCTCATACCAAAAACTCATTTCAGCAATTTTTCGTTCATTACACGTTTTAAACCTTCTTCTGTCGATTGATAACTTTTTTTAAAGCATTAAAACTTTGAAAAACAAAATTCAACTTTTCAAACATTTTCGAAATTTCAATGAAAAAAAAACAGATTCAGCCCGGATTTGAACCGGGACCTCGCTCACTCTCGCACTCTATCACTTTCTCTCATTCTCTCTATCTCTCTCTCTCATTCTCTTTCTATCTTTCTCTATCTCTCATTCTCTCTGTAACTCCTTCTCACTCACTCTCTCTTTATATTTTATATTTTATTTTATAGTTTATATTGTTATTATTATGTTTACTTTACTGGTTTTATTTTTTTATATTTATTATATTTTTGTTCTATTTTTTTGTTATTATTGTTACTTAATTATTCAATTATCTATTTATATGTTTATCCGTGTATTTATGATCTCATGTTACTTGGTTATCTGTTCTCTACCGTGATGAGTGTTTTGTTTTGATTACTTTTGTATTTACGCTGTACTTTATTTTATTATACCAAATGAAGATTCTATCTATCTCATTCTCGCTCTCTCTCTCTCTCTCTCACTATCTCTCATTCTCTCTCTCTCTCGCTCTCTCTCTGCCGTGCAATATGAAATAGGGTCCTCAACAAATAGCCAAAAAGAGAAGTTGAATGATGTTAATACAATTGTTAATTTAAATGCAGTTAGTATGTTAGGTGATGTCGGCACTTCAAATATGATTGAGATTGAAGACACTGCAAATAATAGCATCATTCAAGGCAAAGGCAGTAGTAGGAGAGATAATTGACTGAGAGGGGACATTGCTGGAGAGCCACAATGTGGTTTCCGGGGGAGGTTGCGGGCCGGTTTTCTCAATGTGAACTCTCTTAGAGCACACGTTGAGCAGATCGGCCAGTTTCTTTGCGATGGACCTTCCTATGACCTCTTTGGTGTTGCTGGGTCCAAGCTGGACTCTAAAGTTGCGGATCACATCATCCACATTCGGGGGTACACGATAATCAGGCAGGATAGGAATGCACAAGGTGGTGGGGTAGCACTTTATGTTAGATCTTCCTTGAAGTGTAAAGTTTTGTGTTCCTCCAATACGGAACAAGCTGGTAAACTCGGAGTGCCAGAGTATTTATTTTGTGAAGTTCAGGATGGAGAGGCCCCACCGGTTCTTGTAGCCGTTATATACAGACCACCAAAGGTTGCTTTTACTAAAAATAATGATTTTCTGGATAACCTCAAAAGATTGTGCCTTGATTATAGTAATAAATTTATAATGGATGATCTGAATGCTGATATCTTGAGGGATGGTGATGATGCTAAATTTTTACATAATCTTGCAGCCGAGCTCTCTCTGCAATTGGTCCAGCATGGACCCACACACTTTACGTCAACATCACGCACGTGGCTTGACATTATTTTAGTGGATGACAATGACACTATTCTTAACTATGATAATTTACCGGCGACATTTCACAATGGCCACAACATTGTTACTGTCTCTATTATTTACAATAGTCCATTGAATGAGGTTCATAAAAACATAACTTATCGAGATTTCAAACATATTTCCTCGGAACTTCTTGTAGAGTTTCTTAGCCATTGTGATTGGTCGTTGTTTAATGTACCAGTGCTTTGCGTCGAATCTGCGCTGGATTGTTTCTGTAAAAATTTTACTATGGCCATAGATAGGCTTGCTCCTTTAAAAACACTTAAATCATCTAAGTCCAGACCGGTTTATATGGACTCCGAACTTATGCAGCTCCGGCGCAGATGTGAAGCGCTGTATAGACGTTTTGCACGCACGGGTGATTTTGCGGTGCGGGATGAATTCACAGCTTTAAGACAGGCCGCGGACAAATTGACAGAGACGAAAAAGACTGACTTCTATCAAAATAGGATTTTTGAAGCTCTAGCTAATAATGATGTTTGGAAGGAATTGAGAAATTTGGGACTTCTTCCGAGTCAGAATTCTGAGTTGTGTGGTTTCTCACTTGCCGATTTAAACGAACACTTTGCGGGCGTATCAGTCTCCTCTGGCGAGGATTATGAGAGTCGACAGTCTGTTATCCACAGTGCGTGTGATAGCGGATTTGGGTTTCATGAAATAAACTTAAATGATGTAATTCTGGCGATTTCTCATTTTTCCTCTCAAGCCAGGGGGGCGGATGGCATCCCGCAGAGCGTCATAGTTAAAGCTCTACCAGGTATAGGGGACTTTCTTTTCAGGCTTTTTAATTCTTCACTTACCAGCGGGGTTTTTCCGGTACTGTGGCAGAAAGCTCATGTTCTACCACTGAAAAAGTGTAAAACCCCCTCGGCTCCAACGGACTTTAGGCCTATTGCTCTTCTAAGCTTTCTGTCAAAGGTGCTGGAAAAGATTGCCCTGGAACAACTACGAGAACATGCTGACAAATATGCTCTTACGGATCCGTTACAGACCGGTTTCAGACCCTACAGCTCGACGGAAACAGCATTACTAAAACTGACTGAAGATATTAGAGCAGGAATTGACAAAAAATTGGTCACCTTACTTTTATTATTTGACTTTAGCAAGGCTTTCGACACGATTTCACCCACTCGTTTGCTTGATCGACTGAAATCTATGGGGTTTTCCAGGTCTGCCCTTATGTGGATTAATTCATACTTTTCAAACCGCCAACAAGCGGTTATTTCCTCTGACAAAATCTCTCCTTGGATTGCAACCAATTTAGGAGTACCACAGGGGTCAGTCCCGGGACCATTCCTTTTCTGTCTTTACATTAGTGACTTACGCGACTTGCTTGCTTCTGCGGGAGTCCAGTATATTCTCTATGCCGATGATTTACAGGTCTACGTACAGACTCCCTATCATGATCTGGGTGCGGGGGTGGTGAAGCTTCAGAATGTTGCGGAGAGCTTGTCTGCATGGGCTGCGGGGGCCTCGCTCAGACTCAACAATTCTAAAACCCAGGCAATTTTATTTGGATGCCGAAAATACTCTTCGGAGTTTTATAAAAATGGCACGCACTGTGTTGAGTTTGGGAGTGACACCCGTATTCCCTTTGTAGACAATGTTCTGAGTCTCGGAGTTACTCTTGATTCATAACTGACGTGGAGACATCATTTGGACAATGTCTCAAAGAAAGTAAATAGAGTTTTGTACGGTCTACGCTTCTTTAGTAAATATACGAATGAAACCCTTCGTAAGCGACTTGCTGAGGCTTTGCTTTTCCCGCATCTGGATTACTGTTCAATTGTTGTGCTGGATGCGTCGCAGGAGCTACGCAACAGACTACAGGTGCTGCAAAACTCCTTTGTGCGCTACGTGTGTGGTGTTAGGAAGGATGATCATGTGACCCCTCACAGGGTTTCCCTGGGCTGGCTGCGTACAGATTCTAGAAGAAATTATTTTATGGCTGTTTTAATGTATAAACTGATACGCATGCGGGTTCCACAATATCTGGAGGGTCTCTTCTCCAGACATGTTCCTAGAGGTACTGAGAGGGGTTCACCAAAGGAATTGACGCCTCCTTTGATGCGTACAGAAACTGGTAGACGTTCCTTCCAGGTTCAGGGTGCGCATCTATGGAACTCACTGCCGGCAGAAATTAGAGGCTTATCGTCCCTTCAGGGCTTTAAGACTTCTATGCGGACACATCTCCTGGCACTTGATTAGTTTGTGCGTCTTAATTTATTAATTTATTTATTTATTTATTTATTTCATTTTACCTGCGTTATTTTATTTTATTCATTTTATTAATTCTATTTTTGTTGTATTGTTCATATACTTATTGTAAGCCTTCGCTTGTTCTGTCCCTTTTACATCGTTTTTGAGTATGAGTGTATTTATTTGGGATGATTGGTAAGCGAATGTGTGATTTAAGTGTAATTGAAAATTGTATCGTTCGGTTCTACATGTTATTTGCGTGTATATGAAATTTTAAACCGCTGACTGATAGATGTATTGACCGATGATTTATTTGTATTATGTATATATATATTATATCGACTTACTATGATACCCACTGTATTTATTTATAATAGACTGTGATATTACTATAATTATAAGCGTTTTTGACTGTGATATCATAGGTGCAATGACATGATTTTATTTATGTATACATATAATGTAAAATGTATTACTAAAACTATTTTTGTAATGTACAAATAAATATATATCTATCTATCTATCTCTCTCTCTCTCTCTCTCTCTCTCTCTCACACACACACACTCACTGTCTCCCTCTCACAGTCCCACATTCTTACTCGCTCTCACTCTCGCACTCTATCACTCTCTCTCTCATTCTCGCTCTTTCTCTCTCTCTCTCTCTCTCTCTCTATCTCTATCTCTCATTCTTTGACTCTATCTCTCATTTTCTCTCGCTCTCATTCTTTGTCTCTATCTCTCATTCTTTGACTCTATCTCTCATTTTCTCTCGCTCTCATTCTTTGTCTCTATCTCTCATTCGGTGACTCTATCTCTCATTCTTTGACTCTATCTCTCAATTTCTCTCGCTCTCATTCTTTGTCTCTATCTCTCATTTTCTCTCGCTCTCATTCTTTGTCTCTATCTCTCATTCGGTGACTCTATCTCTCATTCTTTGACTCTATCTCTCATTTTCTCTCGCTCTCATTCTTTGTCTCTATCTCTCATTTTCTCTCGCTCTCATTCTCTCTCTCTTTCTCATTCTTTGTCTCTATCTCTCATTCTCTCTCTCTCTTATTCTCTCTCTATCTCATTCGCTCTCTCTCTCACATTCTCTCTCTCTCTCTGATTCTCTCTATCTCTCATTCGCCCTCTCATTCTCTCGCTCTCATTCTCTCTCTCACTCGTCCTAAGGGCCATGTCTTGTCTAGTATATTGCAGATGCTTAGTAATTATATTCATTTATATTATGATGTCATTTTGGCAGGCGATATGAATTCAGTTTTAACCAGTGACAATTATTATGCGTGTCATCTTAGAGGCTTGATTGGTGATCTAAATTTGTATTTAATTCCATATGGTCCTACCCATCATCGTGACTTATCTAATACGTGGCTGGATGTAATCATGGTTGATTCGGAAGACAAGGTTATATCTTACTATAAGTCTCGGACCCCGTTTATTAACTGTCACGATTTCCTAATGCTGGATTATAAGTTGGATTTGCCTGTTAAGCCTCAGTTGTCATTGTCTTCTCGTCGTTTTACTGGCTTTAATCCCCAACTATTTTCCGCTGAACTCCTATCATACCTCAATGACAATGTTTTTCTGCATAATGATCAAATTAATGTAGATTCTTTTCTGGATATTTTTAGAGACAAAACCATCAATCTGCTTGATGTCCATGCCCCTATAGTAAGTCGCACATTGAAGAGGATGCCTGCCAAATGGCTCACAGAGGAACTTAGAGAGAGGTGTCGTATTCGTGATCGTTTATATAAAAAATTACGTAGACAAGGTAATAACATATTACTTATCCAATATAAATCTTTACGCAAGCAGTTAAAGTTAGAAATTAAAAAGGCACGTGATTTATATATCGTTAACACTCTGAATGATGCTTATGACTCGGCCTCTTATTGGAAGGTATTACGTAACCATGGTCTGACAAAGCCTAAGACCGAGTCCCCCCTTTACTATTTCAATGTTGAGGAGCTCATCAAATACTACTCAACGATAGCATGCTGCCATCCACCTGGTTCTTTAGGCCAATTTGAAGAGATTCTACATTGCCCTTATCACGACAATGCTACACTTTTTTCTTTTCAACATGTTGATGATAAATTGGTACTTGCAGCTATGAAAAACTGTTTACCGAAGTCAAAAAGTCGTAGCTGTGATGGACTATCTCTTTCATTTTTTGCTGACGTTTTCCACTCTATAGTACCATTTTTTGTCATTCTTTTTAATAGGTCTATCGATTCTGGTTTATACCCATCTCTCTGGAACAAATCGGTGGTTATACCCTTATCGAAAACAAATGTACCCCAATCACTGGCTGACACTCGCCCAATCGCACAGCTACCCTATTTTGCTAAAGTGTTTGATTCTATTATTACTAATCAACTTGTTGACTACTTAGAATCTACATTTTTGCTTTCACCTTTTCAGTCAGGCTTTCGTGGTGGCTATAGTACTCAGTCTGATTTATTAAAAATTTATTAAAAACAACTGATGATATTCGCCTGGGATTTGAACAAGGTATGGTTACTCTTATGGTATTGTTTGACATGAGCCGCGCCTTTGATACAATAAATCATAAAATATTGTTATCTAGACTTAAAGAGCTTAATTTCTCCCCGTTAGCTTTGAATTGGATATTTTCTTATCTATCTGGGCGTACTCAGACAGTGTTAAATTTGGACAACTCACCCTCTTCGTTTCTACCAGTAACATCGGGTGTACCAGGGATCTACTCTGGGCCCTATAATCTTTTTGATTTACATAAACTCCATTGTTAAGGCTATTAGGTTCTCTAAATCTATGTTATTTGCAGATGATTTGAAGATCTACATTCAATGTAGACCTGCACAAATAAATGAGACTATTTGTAAGCTAAATGCTGATATAGAATCGATAGTGGAATGGGTCTCTGAAAATGGTTTGAAGCTTAATATCAGCAAAACAAGAGCCATTCTATTTGCCTCAAATCAAATGTCACTACGCCTGAAGGATCTCGTTATTGCACCTATACTACTTCAGGGCAATCATATTGCATTATCAGATTCTGTGAAGAGTCTTGGCGTGGTTTTGGCTAGTGATCTCACCTGGAACTTGCAAATTGTTCGTAGCTCTTCAAATGTTCATGGAGTTCTGTATCGCTTGCGATACAAAGGATATTGTCCTTGATCCTTGAACGTTCCACATTTTGACTATGCTTGTCTTGTTTGTAATGATCTTCCATCAAATTTGGAAACTAAACTTCAAAGACTCTGTAACACCGCTGTACGATTTATTTACCATCTTAAACGTGATGTTGCTTTTCAACCCTATTACGATCGTCTCGGTTGGTTGCCACTAAGGGTCCATCGCAAATACTTTCTTGCTTGTTTTATGTACAAATTGATCTCATCCCAAAGACCTAGTTACTTATTTGATGGATTGACGTTTTTAGGTGAAGAGGGTCGCAGATCTAAACGTTTGGATAATGTATTTGGTATACCGGTTGCTTGCAGGGATTCATATAAAGCTTCCTTTACAATATCTGCCATGGAACTTTGGAATGAGCTACCGGAGGCTGTCAGAGATAGTCTTAGTGCATCTAGCTTTAGAATGAGTGTGCTCAGGTATCTTAGAAATATGTACGACTCTGTCGTATAAATTTATTTGATTTTTATTTTTCTACACTAGTATTATTGGCTTCTCAAAGAATTTAATTCAATAATTGTTAGTCTTAAAGTTTTATCCATCAAGTTACATTAACATTTATTATTATTTTTCACTCGGACTGTTGCGTCTCTTGTGAGCTTATATATTTTATAGCTAATTCTAAATTTATCACTAACTATTTCTACCCATTTTTATATTTTTTATTTTTATATTTATTGTGTACATACATAGTTATTCTTATGTGTATTGAATTTGTTTGTATATTTTGCTAAAACTTATAACGTTGTTTTAAGTGCTTTATAGGCCTTTTAGTTTTAGTTTTAGTTTTTTATTATTTTTACTATTGTTATCAGAGTAGAATACTTTGGAATATTTTATATAAGATTATATTTTTAAGTCGAGAGTTTTATAAGTTTTATATGATAAGTTTTTATGTAAAATTTTGTTTGTATTTACTAGCATGTTGCATGCTAATTCTGGTGCCGTACGGTTTTGCTAAACCTTGGCATAAATAAACAATGTTATCAATCAATCAATCGCTCTCTCTCTCTCTCTCTCTCTCTCTCTCTCTCTGTCTCTCTCTCTCTCTCTCACAGAGCCAAAAGCTGCTCTCACAGAACCGAGAGCTGCGCCGGCCTACCCGTGCGAGCGACCGGCGCCGTAGATATGGCCGCTCTGTTTACCGAGTTTGCGGGCCGGTTGGAATCGAAGCTCGAGAGTTCGGTCTCACATATCGAGTCTTCGGTGCAAGGACTGACTACCGAGATTCGGGAATTAAATTCGCGGGTTTCGTTGATGGAAGCGGTAACTGAGGAGCGTTTCGCCGGCGTGTCGAATCGTGTGGGAGCCCTCGAGAGCGCAAATGAGGAGATTCGCGGTCAATTAAAAGAATTAAAGGATGCAGTTCCAAGGTCTAATGCGACTCCCGTTGGTAACGCTTGCGAAATTCTTGTTCGTGGTATTCCGACAAGCCTGGCCATTACTGAAGGGGACGCTCTGGAGAAAATTTTCAAAACTATTAATCTCCCCAGGATTGCTTCCCAAATTATCGATACTCGGCCTTGGCTTGTTAGAAATAATCAGGACGACCGAAATTTGAATTTGGCGACAACATCCGCAGCCTCTAGTGAAAATTATAACCTTAAAAACGGCATTGTTGTCCGATTTTCTTCGCCCTCTTCCAGGAATCTCATTTTAGAGAGAGCGCACCTTCTCAAGGAAGTCTCGGCGGATTCCCTTTTCGGTACGGGTGGAGTTATACCGATATTCTTACGTGCGTTATGGCCCAAGCAACTACACGAGCTTCTTTCTAAAGCGATGCGCCGATCCCTCAAGTTGGGCTTTGCGAGGCCAATAGTAAAAAACTCTACCGTCCATATGCATTTGACTAAGGGAGGGCAACTCTTTCCAATCCGCTCGGAGAAGGACATCTCCAACTTTTCGTCTCAAAATCCTTCCTCCTCGAGATAGGGTCTGTCCGGCCAGGCCTCATCTAGCACTAATTCTACATTCTCCATTTTCCATGCAGACATTAACAGATTGAAAACTCATTTCTCATCCATCGAATCACTCGTTCTTCCTCATAATCATGACATCATTGCTCTCTCTGAAACATTCCTCACTGAGTACGACTCCTCAGATATGTTGGGCCTTCCAGATCTTTAAAGATCTCCGTAGACTAGTTAAAAATTCCATTGATTCTAGTAAACATTTACATCTTAACAACAGGCTTTGATGGAGTTACCGTACCCATATTGAAATGCTTGGCACCCCAGATCGCACCTCTCCTTGCGGAGCTATTCAATTTATCTCTTTCAACCGGAGCCTTTCCGAAACCTTGGACTAGATCTCTCCTCTTTCCATTGGCCAAGTCGAGCAGGGTGATCTTGCCGTCTGATACTAGGCCCATCGCTAAGTTCTGCGAAATCTCCAAGATTCTTGAGAAAATTGTACATGACCAGCTTATGGACTACTTGAATAAAAATAACCTAATCATGGAGAGACAAGCGGGCTTTCGCCGGGGGCACAGTACGCAGACGGCCGTAATTGGTGTGCTGGATGATGTTAGGCGAGCTATTGATAAGCGCATGATCACAGTCCTCATCCTGTTCGACTTTTCCAAGGCGTTCGATTCGGTTCCGCACGACACCTTATTATATAAATTGCGTTCTCTGGGCTGTTTCGACGCGATCATGACCTGGTTTTTCCACTACCTAGTGGGCCGTTCCCAGGCGGTGGTGGACGATCTGGGTACTTGTTCAGCTTGGCTTGACACATCCAGGGGGGTTCCTCAGGGAAGTGTTCTGGGCCCACTTTTGTTTTCCATCTTTATCAACGACTTGCCGGGGGTCTTAAAGCACTCAAACCACATGGTGTTCGCGGATGACACCCAGATCTATCACTCTTTTCTCCTTGCTGATCTCGCCCAGGGTGTTCAGAGAATTACAGAAGATGCAAACGCGATAGATAGCTAGGCTAGATCAAATGGCTTAAGTTTAAATGTAAGCAAAACGAAAGTGATGATCTTGGGGAGTCAGGCATTTATCTCGCGCATTAACTTGGATTCGGCCCCTAAAATTAAAATAGGTGACTGCTTTCTTGATTACTCTACAGAAGTCAAATCGTTGGGTGTCTGGATTACCCCTACCCTGGATTGGTCTCGCCAAGTCGCGTCGGTATCGCAGCGGGTCCATGGAGTCCTACACTCCTTAAGATTTTTCAAACGTGCTCTCTCGCGCCAAAACAGAAAACATCTTGTGGAAGCGCTTGTTTTCCCACACTTTGACTATGCATGCGCAGTCTTCCATGACCTTGACGTCACTATGAACTCAAAATTAGAACGACTATTAAACGCATGTGTTCGTTTTGTGTGGGGAAGCATCGCATGGAGAGAGCACGTAACGCCCTAGCGCCTTAAGCTGGGTTGGCTGTCGGTCGAGCTCAGAAGATCTCTATTCATCGGCTGCAGTGCCTACAACATCATCTCCCATAGGTCCCCATCCTATATCGCTAGTCATTTTGTCCCACGTGATACCATCTTTCCATCCCGTTTTTCATCCCGTCACCCTCCCCCGTCCCTTTTCTATCTCCCTCTTAGAACAGAAGCCCTCAACAATTCCTACCAGATCACAGCCTCTCGCCTCAGTAACTCTCTACCTTATACTAACTTTGACCCGCTCCTTTTCCCTTCCTTTAAGTCCTCATTGGCACTGCACCTTTCTGAGCTCGATCGGCAGGCTTGGGAGTTGAGGGTTGTTATGTACTTTTATTATTTATTTATTTATTTTAATGCTTAACTATTTGCGCAAATTTTATTCTTTTTATATTTTATCTAGTTGTTAAGTTTTAAATTGTTGTTGTATTTGCCCTTTTGATTTTATTTATTGTTATTGTTTTAAATCTTGTTAATCATTTTAAAATTTTGTTTTTATCAATTGCGATTGTACGGACGTTTATATTTTCTATTATTTCTAAAGATTTTTATCTCGTCAAACTGATGTGTATACGGGGTTTTCCCCAGAATACCCAAATAAAGATTCAATCAACCAATCAATCATACACACTCACTGTCTCCCTCTCACAGTCCCACATTCTTACTCGCTCTCACTCTCGCACTCTATCACTCTCTCTCTCTCTCTCATTCTCGCTCTTTCTCTCTCTCTCTCTCTCTCTCTCTCTCTCTATCTCTCATTCTCGCTCTTTCTCTCTCTCTCGCTCTCTCTCTCTCTCTCTCGCTCTCTCTCTCTCTCTCTATCTCTCATTCTCGCTCTTTCTCTCTTTCTCTCTCTCTCTCTCTCTCTTCTCTCTCTCTCTCTCTCTCTCTCTCTCTCTCTCTCTCTCTCTCTCTATCTCTCATTCTTTAACTCTATCTCTCATTCTCTCTCTCTCTCATTCTTTGTCTCTATCTCTCATTATCTCTCTCTTTCTCATTCTTTGTCTCTATCTCTCATTTTCTCTCTCTCTCATTCTTTGTCTCTATATCTCATTCTCTCTCTCTCTCATTCTTTGTCTCTATCTCTCATTCTCTCTCTCTTTCTCATTCTATGTCTCTATCTCTCATTCTCTCTCTCTTTCTCATTCTTTGTCTCTATCTCTCATTCTCTCTCCCTTTCTCATTTTTTGTCTCTATCTCTCATTCTCTCTCTCTCTCTCTCTCATTCACTCTCTCTGATTCTCTCTATCTCTCATTCGCTCTCTCTCTCTCTCATTCTCTCTCTCATTCTCTCTCTGCCGCGGTGGTTTACCGATTATACTAGAAAACTCGACGCGCGTTTTGAGAGTGTGGAGCAGCAAATTGGAGTAGCATTCGGTGAACTTAATCGCAAGTTCGACTCGGTCCAGGCGGATGTTCGCGCTATTCGTTCCGACATCGACACTCTTGCGTACGCCACAGATCTAGTGAAGGCTGACATCCTGGCGGTCCGTGATGACGAGAAAGCCCTCGCTTCTTCAACCGATGAACGTTTTGCTATGGTCAATTCACGATTCGACGCCTTAGTAAATCGCTTCGCTAGTGGCTCATCGGATTCGGGGCCTTCCGCGGCGCCTACGACTGGCGCGGGTTCGCACGGCGACGCTTGCGAAATTCTCTTACTCGGGGTCCCGCAGTCGGTAACTCATCAGGACCATGATATTGTCAGAATGCTTCTCGAGGCGATTGGATTGAAATACATCATCATTCAAGTTATCGACCTGCGTCATTGGGAGCCGCGTCGTCGCTCTTGATCTTCGCCGGCGCGGGTGCAGGCAAATCCGGCCGGATCCGGCGCGCAACCCGGAGCTTCGCAGGGCGCTGTACCTCCGCTTTCACGCGGCCTTGTTTTTAGGGTGGCCTCATCGTCAATCCGCGACGCGATTACGGCGCGAGGCAGTCGGTTGAGAGCCCTTAACGCGCACTCGATCTTTGGTATGAGAGGCACCGCCAGCCTTTATATGCGGCCTCTATGGCCTAAAGATATATATGCGTTATGGTCGAGGGCCCTCCGTGAGTCCCTAAGATTGCGCTACGCGCGACCGATAGTACGCGACACGAAAGTCTTTATCCGAGAGAAGAGAGATAGCCCTCTTATTTTAGTTGACGTGAGTACTGATTTTAATAGTTTTATTTCACTAGAGACACCAAGTTATGCCGACGAGAAACTTTCTACACAGGCCTCTACGTCCGCAATGTCCTTCTCAGCGTGACTAGATACTAGTCCTAGTGTTAGTGTCAGTCGTAATGTTAATTTTAATGTTAATTCTAATCGCTTCAATAAGTATAAGTCTAATATATCTGTCAATCGTAACCGTCTACTTAGTGTTTTTCACGTTAATATCAATCGTGTCAAGCCACATTTTGCCGCGATCGAGGCCCTGATTCTGCCGTTGCAGCACGACGTTATCGTCCTTACCGAGACCTTTCTCACCCCTCTCGACGCATCAGATATAGTTAATTTACAATGCTATTTGTTTTTTAGGTTAGATCGCGTCGGGAGGGGGGGGAGGCATCGGTGTTTACGTTCGCGATGACTTCAGGGTAAAAATTGTTGGCCATTCGGACCCTCTGTTTGACAATACGCCGGAGTTTTTATGTTTGGATATCTCGTGTTCGCGTTTTAAGTTTTGCTGTGTGCAGTTTATAGACGCCCCAGGGCTGCCCAAGCTACTGCTTTTTTTGATTTATTGTCTGTCTTGTTGCCTTCATATGAGCATACAGTTATCACGGGAGATTTTAACTACAATTTTTCTAAGGTTTGCTCAGGCACTGAATACATGAGGTCGCGAATGGCGGAACTAAATCTCTCGTTGGTATCTTCCGACCCCAGGCACCATGCCCACTGTTCGGGATATATCTCGCACACCTGGCTCGATTTATTCATCGTGAGCGGCAATCTTACGTCTTTCGATTACACGAAGTCAGATACTCCCTTTCTGGCGGATTCCGGGCACGACTCCATTCTGCTGCGTCTTAATTTGCTGAGGTCTAAGACTGGTCCGCGCCGCTTCGAGTCGCGGGGTTTGAGTGGAGTGGATCGGGCACTCATCGCGCGTGAGGTTGAGTCCTCCTTTGCGAGCCTAACCCCCTTGTCGCCTCACATCTTTGGCCCGGTAACTGATTCTCTGGAATGCACTCCTCAAGCGTGTGTGGAGGCGATGAGCGCGTGCTTCTCGGGCACCTTGGTGGGAGCTTACGATCGGGTTGCGCCTGTGATGACCCTTACGGTCAATCCCCGGAGAAAGCCGTGGATTACGCCCCATGTGATGCGGCTTATTAGGGAGAGGAGGCGTGCCTTTCGAACGGCTAGGCTTTCTGGTGAAAATCGGGATTTTGGGCGATATAGGCGTTTGCGCAGTCTGGCCTCCAATGCTCTGGAATCGGCGAAATTTAGTTTTATAAACCGTGAATTGGAGGCCTCGTTTGATGCCCGTTCGCGTTGGCGCGTCCTTCGGGGTTATGGTGTGACGGGTCGCGTACTACCATCTCCGTCCGCTCTCTTTAACCTGGACGAACTCAACGACCACTATACGTCTGTTTCGCGTCGCGCTGCGCCGTTGTCGCAGAATGTGTTGACGGATGTTATTACTTTTGCGCCATTTGATGTGACGTCGCGCTTTGAATTTGCTCGGGTGATGGCTGCACAGGTCGGTAGGGCCCTGGGACGGGCGACTTCGCGGGCGATGGGCATTGATGGCATCTCTGTTCAGATGCTTAAGCTTGTGGGCTCGGGCGTCCTTGGGCATCTCGCTGGCGTTTTTGACGCCTCGCTCAGAGCTGGCTATTTTCCTGCCCAATGGAAAAGAGCCTTGCTTCGCCCCTTAGCCAAGACGAATGTTTGTAGCTCTATGTCTGACACGCGACCCATTGCCCAGCTGAGCGAGGTGTTGAAGTTTCTAGAGAGGGTGGTATACGCCCAGCTTTCGTGTTATTTAGACGAGAACAACTTGATATCATCGCGCCAGGCTGGTTTTCGTAGCGGGCATAGCACGCAGATGGCTATGCTCGGGATTCTTGAGGATGTGCGGTGGGGGATCGATCGACGCATGATCACAATATTGATTCTCTTTGATTTCTCTAAGGCGTTTGATACGGTTCCCCACGGCCCACTCCTCCGGAAATTGCGGTCGCTTGGGTATGGGGACGTGGTGGTCGAGTGGTTTTATCACTACCTGGAGGGTCGCACGCAGGCGGTGGTGGATAACTGGGGTCGTCGTTCTGGGTGGTCGGCCGTTCACGCGGGTGTCCCCCAGGGCAGCGTCCTTGGCCCGCTTTTATTTTCTATTTTCATAAACGACCTGCCTGCGGTTCTCCAGACCTCGAGGTGTATGATTTTTGCCGATGACACGCAGCTGTATCGTTCGTTTTTGCCGGCAGATTTTGACGAGGCAGTCGAGAGCATTTCGCGCGATGCTAGCGAGGTAGCGAACTGGGCGTCTAGGAATGGCCTTGCCCTGAACCTAGGTAAAACCAAGGTTTTACTCCTGGGCAGCCAGCAATACGTGGCGCGCTTTGACCTTGATACGATGGCAAGGGTGAATGTAAATGCCTCCTTTTTTATAACAGCCTCCAAACTTCTTAACGATCTTCACGTCCCTCACTTCGACATGGCACACTTCGAATCATTCCAGTCTCGCCTTTTCGATCATCTATCTGAGGTCGACCGTCGGTCCTGGGCTAGTCGCGTTGTCGCGGAGGGCATTACTGAGCCGCCTGTCCCGTCATTGTAGGTGTTGCCTGGTCGGGGTCTTGGCGTTGCTTCTCTTGCCTTCCTAACTTATACTTTGGCGACTATTCTGCTGTACTGTACCACGCGACGTCACTTTCACTTTCACTTTTAGTTTTAGTTTTAATTTCGCCATTATTGTATTCTTACCACGTCTGTGATTATGTTTTATTTTTTCTGCGCTCTATCTCTATATTTTTATGTTCATGTTTCGACGAGTTTATCTTATTTTATGTTTGTTACGCGTCAACTAGATGATTTTATATTTTACTTTACATTATTTTATCTTACTTTGTATTACTACTATTTTGTATTAATTTGCGTACTATTATTGTAAATAAAGTTTTATCAAATCAAATCAAATCAAATCTCTCTCATTCTCTCTTTCTCATTCTCTCTCTTATTCTCTCTCTCATTCTCTCTCTCTATCTCTCATTCTCTCTCTTTCTCTCTCGTTTTCACTATCTGCCTATCTGTCCCTCTATCTCTCCCTCTCACTGTCTCTCTCGCTCTGTCTCATTCACTCTCACGTCAAGATGATGTTTGTCGAACGGACGGACGGACGGACATTATAATTTATCGGTTTTTTTTAATATCTCTTAATAATTATAATAATAATTTTTTTGTCATCCACGAGAAACGAAAGACCATGGCGAAAGCAACTTGCAGGTCTCTCAGTGAATACATGTGAGTCAGCAGTATTTTGTACCCGGCGAAGTACAAGGATAGCATAAGAGCCGCGTGCAAGGATGGGATGTGCCAAACGTCGTCTACTCTGAGACACGAATCTAGGCGGTGGAGAGGGAACCTCGTCACCTCAGCTTCCTCCGGAGAAGAGATAGACGGAGTTAAAGCAAGCCACTACCAAAAGTGGGCCAGCAAATGCATCGAGATCCGATCTTGAAACCGGTAGAAACCTGTCAGAATTCCCTAACTAGGCAACAGTGGTACGCAAGGACAATAACTAATGGCAGGGTGGTGTTTTAGTGGGTACGGGTCATCTTGACTGAGTCCCACACACAGTGAGTAAAAAACATTTTTAACACCTTTATAAAAAAAATTCATACACACGCATACGCACGTATACAAACACATGCAGATACTCATTGCACGGCATGAAAGCTGACTGATATCCAAAGTGCTACACTTTCAGGTCGCCTACAGAAAAAATATATTTCGGCGGTGACTGTGGCCATGACAACTTATGGGGATGTCGGATACTCCTGAAAATACCTACCTTACCGATAAAGTCGGTAATTTGGACTTTTTATTTTTTAAATAAGAATTGAGGTTTCATTTTGAAAAAGTGAGAACGATAAACCCTTCAGTTTTTTATGAGGGAGCTCTAAATAAATTTTGAATCAGTAAAAATAAATATTTTTAATATGGGTGCATTTCTTGTCATCGTCTAGCGAATTTTCAATTATTTTAGTAAAAAGATACACACAAACACGAATTACAAAAAATCTACGAGACAAGAATTAATAAATGTGAAATATTTACAATCTTCTACTGCAGTAGGTCTACGGGGACTGTGCCAGATTTACGGCAACCGTGCGCACGGTCCCCGTGACTATCAAAGCAATATTCTGCGTTTCATATCGATTTGTATGTAATTTTGGGTTTTATTGTTTTATCAAACAAATGAGGCTTTATTTAAGAAAATTTCGAATGTCATGCTCTTCATTTTTATAAGACAATTCATGCAAATTTTCAATTAATTATTTAAATATTTTCAAGATAATTCTTATGTTTGAAATTTTTGCGCGCAAACATCGTACCTTTTTTATCCATAAAAATTATTGAAAATTTGACTCATGGATCACCTCAAATAATGTAACGACATGGCGTTTCGATTTTTTTCGAAAAATAAAAAAAGCAAAAAGGGAATCTACTATTACCCTTCCTCCACCAATAAAAGATTATTAGGGACATTGAACTCATGATAAATCGCTTCGACAAATACTGGTGTATTAAACAACTAATACGTAAAATAATAGATAAAATTATTGCATATCAGTGATACTTAATTGAACGTGATTATCATCATATTTTGTTTGCCTTCGTTTTGTTAAAAGACAAAGCGTATTTTCGACTGGGGGACATGCACCGCGCGAGCCACAAGAGAGGCACGTCCCCGGTGGGTCCGCTCCGCGCGGCATCTGTTTCTTACGGTCGGAAAACTTTTACGTGTGTTCACCAATCAGTCTCAGGTATTCTGGCACTTCGAGAAGCTATTATATCTATGATTTTACGTCTGGGATGACAGTAACAAAGTACTTCAGTTAGAATTGGTAGTTCCCGAGAGCCATGATTGGGCATTCGCGCATGCGCATAGTTCGTACTCGGTGGATCGCGTTCGTGTGCCTCGATGTGACTGTTATCCTGCTGTTGGCTAATATCCTCTTCACCTGGACGTTGCAGCTGATACTTCCTTAAGGTAATAATCTTGTTTATAATCCCCGCCCGTTAACTAATAATTACGACGCGATATTCAGGCGCGAAGTCGACTAAGTTGCTACGCCGCCAACCTCGTTACCTGCGGCCGCCACTACTCTGCTTGACTTGATGACGCCCAACACCAAGGTCGCCACAGCTATTCCTTGCAAAATCTCCAGGTAATTCTTTATGTCTTGGGGTGGCGCTGATATTCGTTTTTATCAACAGGTTAATTCGTTTTATACTGTACACCTAATTTGTGCACACAAACATAACCTAAATTCAGTTTTATTTCTCCTAACATACAGCTATCATACTCAGCTACGGCTGTGATATTAAGATACAGCTGTATGTGTGCCTTTTGTCCTTCTTCTACATACCACTAGCATATACTAAAGTAAATAGTATTATCTGCACAGTGGACTGGATGCTTGCATGCTGACTCCGGACATCCTGGGTCGAGGATAGCAATTTTCGCCCTGGCTATGGACTGCTGATATCTTCCAGCTCAGCTTCTCCGTGCTTGTCAGTCTATTGGAAGCCCCTGTGTTTGCTGCTTTATCGACCTCCCTCAACAGTTAGCTAGACAGTCCTGATGGTAAGCTGGGTTTTCGCTAGCCGTTCCAGTTTACATGTACTTCCAGTGGCATTGTGTGTTAGTGAGTCTTGGAAAGGGTTATTAGAATTGTGAGAGTACGTAGGACTTAGATCCAGTACGGGTAGGTAGTTATAGGGTAAGGTTGAAGTAATATGCGTAGCTCGGTTTAAATAAGTAATCGCTTAGTTATTCGGGTAGGTAGGTGTGTGTGTGGATAATTTCATACAAACACTTCTGGCCAAAATCTCAAACCACACCAAATTTATCGTAAAGAATAAAGATATTTTTAAGAAGACAGGTAAAAATTGTTAAGAGATAGAAACAATTTTTTCAACAGCTATTTTTGAAGCTATTTATCTCAAAATCTTCGACCACGTCACAATTGATTTTTTCATGTATAAATTTGAGAAATACCTTGCATTAATAGGTAGCTTTTTAAAGCTTTGGAGGATTTTATTGGCCTGCAATTTGGTAAAAAGTTATTTAAAATAAAAAAAATGTCAAAAAGTCAAAAAAAATGACATTTGTCCTATAATTGAAATTTGAATATACTAAAACTTTTTTCAACTTATTGTCTACTTGTAGACTTTGTTATTTACTATTTATTAATGTTATATATTGAAGAAGTTGTCAAAACTTTAACTAAGTCCTTTAACTTTCCTATTTATCAATATGTATAATTTTAGAGATGTAATCGATTTAAATTGAGATACCTTATTAAAAATCCGGTGAAAAGTTAATTGGTGTTACGAGTTTTTTCTTTTACTTTACTTTTTTAGTGAATTGCTAATACCTTAGCATAATGTTTTTTCATTTGTAATTTTCACCCTTCATTGTTGAATTTGTAGATAGTCCATTGTTAAAACCCTTCCCAATCGACTATTTAGAAATAATGTTTTTTCTTTACTTTCTTGTGTGATTTGTTAATATCTTTGCATGATTTTTATGTTTTTAATTTTTTTTATGTTTTGCTTTATTGACCGATATGCTACTAGGAATTGCATGATTTTTTTTGCTTTACTTTCTTATGGGTTATTTTAGAATGATGTACTGCATGAGAGCATAAAAAGATGTTGAACTCAAATTACAGGGATCTACACCAAAAAGTGTATCTAAAATATTAATTAAACAATCGATACAGAGAAAAGGTCTGATGCTTTGACATTTAAAGAAAAAAATTTTTTTTTTAAATAATTGAGCAAACCAGTTTAATTTATAGTTTTTAATCAATGTGGATACATTGTTGGAAATATGCCTGAGGGCGTGAAAGCATTATCATTTCGAAACTACATTGTTTTGTTTAAAATAACAATGTAAAAAATTTTTGTGTGATTTGCTAATATTTTTGCATGATTTTCTTTTGTTTTACTTTATTGCGAGATATTTTAGATTTGTGTACTGCATGAGCTTAAAGAGATGTTGAACCCAAATTATAGGGATCTACACCAAAAAATGATACAAATGATACAAATTACTTAAAACATGAGGTAGAGTCTAACATACAATAATAATTGAGCAAACCATTATTGGTTTGTAATTATAATTCGAAAATGACAAAAACATCACACATTAACGTCATAGTAAAAGATCAGTTTTAATATCTGGGAAAATGTGGGTACATTGTTGAAAACACGCCTATGGACCTGAAGGACAACATTATTATTTGAAAATCTCATCGTTTTGTTTATAAAAACAATGTAAAATATAACAATTTTTTAAATGTTATATCTTATATATGGCCAAAAGATTTTTTTTCCTTATCACGGCGCTTTGAAAATTTGTTACGAAATAATACAGCAAGAGCCATCTACGGGAGAAAGCATCACTGTATGACCGCGTGACGTAATTCGTAAAATAATGGCGGAATGCAAAACAAGTCGCTTCTTGTCAGTCATATCGTACTTATCACTTACGATTTGAATATTAATCTTTTGAGGCGACAATCGGCCTATAAATTTTTCTGGTATGAGTAGCAATCCCGCTCAGCTCGCTATTTGCATGGTATGGTCTTTATGACTGACCTCAGCGCTATTACTCGTGGTGTCGATTTTAGGAGAGAGCGCTTACGCCATTTTCGTCGTAAATATATATTTAAATTTATCAATCTATATTACCGACCCGCGGAACGTTGTTTTAGACCATCCGACATCCCCTTATATTCACGATTATATAAATATTTTTCCAAAATTTCATACAAATCTGCAGACCCTGCACCTATAAGTTTTGCATGGGGTCCTTTATCTCGATAGTTACTTATTATCAATTTTGCTAGTCTACAACATTATTTTAAGAGCAACGTTTCAATAATTCTAAAATGTAAAATGTTTTTTTCCAGAATCCAAATATTGTTGTTTGATAGACTTGTATATGAACTATGAAATCACTGTTATATAACTTCAATATAATATTTAAGATTTATTAAATTAGAAATATTGTTTATCATTTTTAGTAATTACCTGTACGTAGTCTGACAACTTGCATTTTCGAATTATGTCCAGATCGTGCTTGTAGTACAGCTTCAACCCGGCTCCAAACACTTAATACTGACCCAGCTAGTACGTTGTATGTTCTTCGTCGCAAGCCTATTTCACAATCTACACCTGAAGCAATATTTTTACAGTTCCCTCGCCAATAAACATGAGAGCATGTATCAACTGAGGCTTCAAATTGTTCTATCCAATAAATTTTAGCCTCATCGGCGGATACTTTCTTATACTTCTTTTCTAACTCAGCAAGAGATTCTTGTCGCAGTTGCAAACCTGTATTAGGTCGATATATCATATAAAGTTGGTCCTTCTTAGATTCGCCCTTTTTTTTATTAAATTTCTCTACACCCTTTGCCAATACTACTGTATGTTTATTATTACGTGCTTGGAGACTAACGTAAAATCCATCACGTGAACTGCATAATTTAGACCAACGTTCCTCAGCTTCTACCCAACTCATACCTCGTTCGACCTGTACAACATGTAGTTCTGTTGGCGCAATACCAGTTGCATGTTTACGAAAGAATCGATATAAGCGAATGCGTCTTACGCATTCACCAGATGCACCAAGATCGAGAATACCCATATCAAATCTTCCGGTGCGTTTAGCCTGTAAAATTATTGCTTGCAGAGTGTCTGTGAAATATTTGAAGAGACGATTTTGCAACTCCACTGGCAGGCCGAGAATTCGATTAAGAAATTTTGACATATTATTGTAATCTCTATCAAGCGCAAGTACACCAGGCATAGATTCACTATTACAAATTAATCCGACGCCAACTAAAGCATCAGCAACATCCTTGAAAAAATCTCCAACGTAGTCCTGTGGTGGAGGAACTAATGGTGCTTCATATCTATAATAAACATAAAAGACAAACATATATAAAGCTTTAATTGAAATATACAATAACATTTAATACTATCGAAATTTTAATACTCTTATTTAATGATTAAATATTTTAACTGAGATATGACATGTTGGTAGTAAAGTAAGCGAGGATAAAATATACATTTAAATATAATACATTAAGGATTAGGGCGTGATGTTAAACCGAAATATAAAGTTAAGTAATAAATAAATAATGCTTAATGATATTTAATAATAAATAAGTTTTGGGTGTCATCAACGTACAAAATCTTAGTATCCTTAATTAAAAAACTTAATTGATTGGTCTTTCTAACAATATTATAACCAAAAAACAGTATGATGTTGAACAGTATGATATTTTGCATATTTATTTCATGGCTTCTGATTTTTATATATCCATTAATTACTATTATTTATTTACAAAATTTACAAAAATTTAAAAAAGATAAATATATAAAAAGGAAGAAACTAGACGATTAAAAAACTGTTGCTGCTTGTGGTGGCTGCTGGGTAAAGAGACGTGGAGAGGATTTCTGGAGGGCGTGATGGTTAAAAGTTACTCTTATCGCGCTTCCGTTTCATCTCTTGATGCAACCTTCGCAGAACTGAATGATAGAACTTAATATGCCCACCAGCTATATACAATCTCGCTGCAATTTCAACACCCTACTGCATATGTTAACGTCGGGGCATTTGCAAGAAATCGGGGTCGAGAGATGCTCGACAAGATATACTGTTTAGAAAGTCTAGTAGGGAAGAGATTAGCATTTGTAAGAGACTGCGGATATTGAGGGACATGAGTTGGTTTTGGCTACGGTGAAGTTTGTGGAGGTTTGTGTTTGGAAAAGATTGAAGAGAGGAATGGTTTTGCTGATAAATGGAGAGATAGGAGGGTTTAGTTAGCGAAGTGGGTGGCGCACGGAGCATGCGTACTCACTCGGAATTCTTACACTTTAATTACAACTCCTTAATGTTATTGAATGACTATTAAACACAAAATTTGTTTGATTAAAAAGACCAAGTATTTTGAATAACATTTTTAACGTCTGCATGCTAAAATTACAATCTTTTTTCACTTTTAATGTAAAATAAAAGGGGAAATATTGACCAAACGAACTACGTAGCAACAGCAGTTATAAGTAGCACACAAAATTTTAATTATTAAAATATATACGACTTTCTATAGAGGCAATTATTTAAAATGACGTATATTAAGCTAGTGTATCCAAATCATAAGGCCAAACTAAAAATTCTCATGAATTTTTTGCTAATGTTTTGCTATTTTTTTTGCTAAACAAATGATTTTTTTGCTCCCATAGAATACAAAGGCTACGTTAACATAATATTAAGGATGCATAGCCACGGTCATATCTATTGATGGTGTAACGATATCGGAACTGTTTAAGGTTCATATTTTTTTGCTATTTATTTGCCCAAAAAAGATGAACCGAGATATTGAAAATTATGAAAATTTTCGGGAAAATCGATTTTAGCGTTATCCTAAAAGTAACTTTTTTTGCTCATTATTTGCTATATAGTGCGCCGATACAATTTCCTTTACCATTCCTTTGGCATACGTACAACGGCTACGCTAACAAAATAGTAAGGTAGTCTAGCCACCTCGTATCTATTAATTACAGGGATATATCAAAACCGTTTAAAATTAAAATTTTTTTTTCTATTTTAATGCTGCAACGTGACGATATTTCCATTTTTTTTTTGCTGTCTTCTAACTGGATATTCTGGCTTGGTGCGTATGTCCAGGGGCAAAAGGGCTCAATTTCCGTAATGAGAGGGAGTAAGAAACTATCGACATCCGCACCAAGCCAGAATATCTAGTTAGAGGGCAGCAAAAAAATCGGAAACATCGTCACGTTGCAGCAGAAAGGTAGCAAAAAAATAAGGCGTATCGATATTTGCTTACTCCCTCTCATTACAGAGTTTGAGCCCTTTTGCACCTAGACATCCGCACCAAGTTAGAATATCCAGTTAGAGGGCAGCAAAAAATCGGAAACATCGTCACGTTGCAGCAAAAAAATAGCAAAAATATGAGACGTATCGATATTTTCTTATTCCCTCTCATAACGGAAATTGAGCCCTTTTGCCCCTGGACATCCGCACCAAGCCAGAATATCCAGTTAGAAGGCCGTTGCAGCATTAAAATAGCAAAAAAAATTTAATTTTAAACGGTTTCGATATATCGCTGTAATTAATATATACGACAGGTGGCTAGACTACCTTACTATTTTGTTAGCGTAGCCGTTGTACGTATGCCAAAGGAATGGTAAAGGAAATTGTATCGGCGCACTATATAGCAAATAATGAGCAAAAAATTATTGCACAGTGGTTGGCACAATTAAAAAATGTTACTTTTAGGATAACGCTAAAATCGATTTTCCGGAAAATTTTCATAATTTTCATCATATTTAGGCAAATAATTAACAAAAAAATATGAACCTTGAACGGTTCCGATATCGTTACACCATCAACAGATATAACCGTGGCTACGCTACCTTAATATTAAGTTAGCGTAGCCTTTGTATTTCCGAAACTATGGGAGCAAAAAAATCATTTCTTCAGCAAAAAATAGTAAAAAATTAACAAAAAATTCATGAGAATTTTTAGCTTGGCCTTATGATATGGATACGCTAGCTTAATATACGTTAAAATGTACAACTGTATATTATAAGCAGTTAGTATAGTTATAAGCAGTTAGTATAGATATAGCGCGGGCGGTGTTATTTGTGAGGCCGATACACCGTGTGTTTTATCGTGCCTACGAATGAAGTGTTGGTGTGTGTCGTGGTGTGGGTACGGAGAGGTTTCCTCCACACAACTCAAAACCGCCGAACAAAGCCGTACGTCTCCACTCTGCTTATCCACCCATGGGAAGGACGGAAAGCCGAAGCGGCGAACACCGCGAGAGTTAGAGAGAGGAATAGAGACAAGGAGTCTCCGGCACGGCCTTTCCTGCCGATTTAACGCTATTCGAACGGTACACAGCGTTAAGTGGAACATCATATTAAGATCCGCATGTTCCGTTCGTGTCCCCTATATTCTTGGTACGGTCCAAGTGAGGGAACGTCCCGCTCTTTCTCCCCCGCTCGTGCCAGAATCCCGCTCGGTAAGTTAGATCGGTGGTTCGTGGGAGCCATTTCGCGAGCGATAGCGAGCGTGACGTAGACGGCTCATATTTCAGAGCCCATTACGTCACGTGACATGACATCACTGCGTGTGACGTCGCCATCAGGTTAAGCAATTCATACTTTGCAGATCGGTTGCTCTTTGCGCGGTTAATCGTGACCTTTTAATTGTTCTTTTCGCGCTGACCTCGGGGATTGTCGACGGTACGACTCCCCCTTATTTGTTATTGTCCGATTGTTATTATCTATTTATTTATTTAATACATTGATACGGGGAGCTCGTCTATCTCGTCGACTAACGAAATATCAATCTTGTTTAGTTTCCCAGTCGTTGCCCTTCCCGACGAATATGGCCCTCTCCGGCGTATACCCTGGTCGGCTAATTTTGGGCATAAGGCCTAACACACAGATTTAAAAGGTGATTTAAAACACAAGTTGTTTGGTGTTGCTAACGGCATTGCACGGGAATTAAAGTGATTTCCAGCCGCATCGCGGGATATAACTACCTCGGTTGGTAAGTTAGGAAAAATTGGGCCTAACCGGGGTTTTATATTCCCCAGTACTCATCCCGTTACACTATATATTCTATAGTTTAATATTATACAAAGCCCTATTCATTTTTATAATTAAAATTTTTTTCACTATATCCTCGAATAATTTTATTTTTTTATCACTTATAATAACGTTATCATTCTACCGTTTATTATTCAAAACTAAAGATATAAGATTTTATTTTATTTAAATTGTTTTGTGTAATATAGTATAAATGTGAAAGATTAGTTTGTTTAAGTAAAAATAAAAATATATAAAATTATGTTATTACTTTATATTTCTATTTAATTATATTGTAAAAAAACGTTATTAGACAAGTGAATAAGTTATGCTTTGACAAAATAAAACGAAATAATAAAAAAAAATTGTTTAGTTTCCCATTACCATATAATAAAGTTAAACTAATCAATTTCAGTGTTTCGTTTCGATTACTTAATGTCCTTGGTTTTAACTATTGTTTAAGTTTCTAAATTCTTGATATTAATTAATCAAATATTTAATATGCTTACAACTGATGTTGGTAAGTAGTTCGTTTATTCAATATTACCCCCTTAAAAAGTTGTAAGTAAAGTGTAAAAATGATGTGTTCGATATAGATTCTCGACGCGTAAGTTTGAATTTCAAATTAATCCGCATGTTCCGTGCGCTCCCCCCCCCCCCCCCTCCATCAACACTAACTGCCTCTGACTGCCTCGAACAGCAACTTTTTCAATACACGCAGAAATCGCGCAAAAAATTTTGTTTCCTTCGATTCGCTTATATTTTTAAGTTAATAATTATATCACGTCAATTATTATTATTAAATATACTTCAAGCTCTTATCTGCTAATAGCGGGTGTTTCATTTCTTAATTTTGTATTTAAGCTTACTAATAGATTAAAAAAGAAAAACAAATATCTCGAGTTCTTATTAAGCTGCAGCAATAAATTTTCTTTTAAAAAACGTAGAAAAATATGAGTAATCCAAATATGTACATTAGATCATTTTAAGATCAAATATATTACATAATTATTCACAAAAATTGATCAAAAAATCTTTGAATTACTGTTATTGGCTGGCTTATCTATAATCTTCTAAAGTATTATTTTTTATATCTGAATTCGGCATCTTTTTTTGAAAAAATTGATTTTTTTCAAAAACTAAAAAAAATATTGCTTTGAAACTTTGTGTACTTTCTATCTATGCTAACGGTGATGATTTAACATTGTTATTTATAGGGGTTCCTATCTTAGATTTAATATTATAGACAGGTCGAATAACGTCGATTTCTGCAATTGAAACTTAATTTGTTAATTGACTAATTACGCGATTCTAACAAACTTCGTTTTACTCGATAGATATTTTCAAGGCCTACAAAAAGTATTCAAAACTTTTTTCTATATTATTAATAGTTTTCAAAATCCTTATATAAAAAAGTGATTGCCGGATGTTGTGAAGCCAACTGAAACGGCTATGTGATTGGATTACGTTTTGCGCATGCGTCTAAAACATTGTAGGTTAGATTTGACAGCGCGGGAAAAACGTAATGTTTGAATTTTCTTGACAAAATCGGAGTACAATAAATCACGAATAAATATATTATTAAAAATTGTTGTTTTAAGTAAATGAGACAGCGTAATATTTCAAATAATGACTGTGAAAAAACGCAAGAGCGCGCGGAGCGCGCATGATTAATTCTAGTATAAGAAAAAAATCGGTTTTTCGAACTTTTCAATTTTTTTAATGGGAAGCGTACATTGTTTGGAAAATAGTTGGGCTAATTCATGTTGTTTCGTACTGTATAAACGTATTTTTTTTGTCGACAATATAAATTTTTCATGAAAAAAGTCTAATTTGACTAGACTATTTTACCGCCAAGCGCTTGCTGGCTACTTTTTTTGAGCTTAGCACTCTTGATAAGATTTGATGTAATGGCATATATTCATATATATTTCTTGTTAGTAATAGTATGTTTATCAATACATAAATGGCCTGCTTGTAGTGTATCGTGAGTTTCATGCAATACTCTTCGTTGGTCTCTTCGTGGTAAAAGAAAGTATCAGGCGTCTAGGTCGGGTATAACAAGATTTATAAGGAGGTTAAGCCGGTAGTCATACAAAAAATTATTTTCTATTCTAAGGTCAGAGTATTTAGTGGAGAATTTAGTTACTGTTAATAGTTTTGATCAGGGATCACTGCTGTTTACTAATATGGCTTCGGCTGCTTCGGTGTTTTTATGTGCTCTCTCTTGGTACATACTTTTGGTTAGTGAGTCGCGGATGATCTAACATAAGTCTGATTTTATTGACATTGGTTTTGAGGCCATGCTGATTAACCTAATAATCTAGGTACGTTAACTTCGTGAAACAAAATTCTCTTTTTCTGCAATTTAGCTATTGGTTGAATTTGTTTAAGAACTGCCAATACTATGTGCAGCTACCGAATATGTTTCTAAATGATTTTGGTTGAGATAATATCATCTAAGAGATTTGGTTGAGATAATATCATCTAAAAAATTGGTTGAGATGATGTCATCTAAGTACGCGAACACATTTGGTTCCGACTCTGTCTTGATCAAATTGCCCATAATTGTTGAGGCCAATGTAAAAGTTATAATCATAATCATGCCGAAACCATAGAACGTTTAGAGTTAATAGGTGAGGAAAGTTATCTCTCAGGTGTCGCTTACTTTTGGCTCCTTTTGAGGCTTTTCGTACTCGACTATTTTGCGATGTTTCTATCCTGCCCTTTTGTCGTGCGAATTACTCGATCCAGAACTAATATACTCTACGAATCCTTTTTTCACTGTTATCATCAAGCTCTCAAAGTGGTCGGTACTTAATTATAATACCAGTTACTTTTGAATTATCTAGTTAGTCAATTAATTATGTATAAATATTTTAGTAAATTGCAAAGTTCCACTTTTTATTTAATATCTGTTTAAATAATGTTTGTTTTATGAAAGTGATTTAAGTATTATTTCTATTAGTAATAGATATAGTATATAGATAAGTATTATATCTAGTATTAATTTTTTATCCTTTCAGCCAGATTCTCCCGAGTTGCCGATAAGGTGAATTATACTTGTGCAGCGTTGTTTAATAGCTTAATAGGGTAATAAGTGAAGCATATTAAATAAAGAAAAAAGTACTATTTAAATAATTTAGAAAAAGCTTTATTTACGCACTGCATCTCGGACATTTCCGTGGAAGACATTCGTTACTTGTGAAGGTGTTTTCAGTGCAAGTGATAGTATATAGGTCTATCTCGATCTATGTAACCTTTAGCGGTGAAGTCATCGCAGTGAAAGAGAGAGAAAGGTCAGACTCAAATACTTGGGAGGAAGGGATAGATTAGCTAATACCCAGCCCCAGCGAAGTTCCCTACATCGGTTGACTGTTGTGATTTTGAATGTGTACGGACTGACAGGCAATATTTTCTTACAGTAGTGCAACAATTCTAATTATTCACGCTGTATTTACCCACAAGATGGTTGGGTATTATCGTTATTAAACACTCTCTTATGTTACAAAATCGATCAAACGGACTGATGATTATGGACTGAGTTATTTACGTATAATTAATTTATAATTAATTATTTTGTAAAAATCTCTCTCACATGGTATTCAGATTTTTCTTACAATTAGGTTTCAAAATTTTTGGGTTTTCTAGATAGATCTCTGCAACATGGGTATCGCATTCCCTTAAAGAAAGAAGATCATCAGATTTATTGATATGGATAAGCAAACTATTAACCCTTAGAATACCGGGATTTTTGACATTTTCAATGCGTATAGTTTGTATGATAAAGTGATGATAGATCCCTAATTTTAACCCAAACTAGAACTAAATGTTTGCGAGCCGGAGCATGACACATATGTGCGTCATGCCGATACTCTAAGAGTTAATAATGATTTAGATGACCAAAAAAGGTGTTGTATATTTGTATATTTTGTGACGGAAATCGTCACACAATCTATTCACGACGAATAGAGTATTTAAATTCACGATAATTGTAAGCCGTCAGAGCCTCTGGTATGTCAAGACCAACAGTCGACACTTGTTTATTTCATTACGAGTGTACAATTACGCGCGCAATTATATGCAGGGATGAGAGCGTTAGTGTGTGTGTGTATGTTTCCCTACTCTCATCCTTTTTTCAAAAAATTAGGAGATCGCCTAATTAGTATGTCCCGATCTGCCGATCAAGGCGAAGTAAGTGTTTCACGAGTAACTTAGTGAAACGTAATGACGGGGTCGTGCAACAGAATCTCCGTTGCCCAGGAGCCCACCGGGACCGAGATCGCCTAGGCCATCCACGGGACGCCTCTCAGTAAGTTATTGTACAATATTATGACTCCCCCTGCGGAAACCGGCGAACACAGTCTACCGCAGGTGAGGATCTCGATCCGACAGACTTCCCAGGACTCCCACCCGCGAGAACAGAACATTGTCGCAGCACGAGGCCTAAGTGGCCATTTTGTTTTTAATTATTTAATTAAATGGCCTTTTTATTTTTAATTACGCGTTGTTGTCGTGTTCTCCTCTCTCTCACCAACATATAAAGTATTTAATTTAATCGCGTTCGAGGCAAGGAGGATTGCCCGAATCCTCCGCACCGTAAGTCCCAGCGAACTTGTTACTGACGACACTTGTCGGCATCTTTGCAGAATATAAATAAATTGTGTACTCGGTACAGGACAACGCGGCTCAATGATTAATAATATCTTCGTAGTATTAAAATTGATTCGATCTCCGGATTCCGGTGTACGGTGTCCCGTTTCTCCTCCCGTTCTTTAGAAAAAGGCGTACGGGAGGGGAACACAGTCGCTGGCTATATGTGCCGCAGAGGTGGGAAAAGTGAGAGGGGGAAAGAGAGAGAGAGAGTGTGAGGAGACTTAGGACTGTCATGTGTGAAAGCAATACAATCTATAATCAAGCCAAGATTATTGCATTTATACATTTCTACTTTACATTACTGTAAGCTGTTTTCATAGGATACATATTATTCATTATTATTGTTTTATTATCATGGCGGCATTACAAAGAAAATGCAAAAAAATCTGAGGGGTTAAATTAGCTGTCTATAATGGCTCTCGCGCTATACTTGCGTCAGGCGCTATCGCGCCTTTTGATTATTATCATGTTTTTACAGCGCAATTTTTCTTAAAGAATTAAATTTGTTTAACTAGATATTGGACTTTGTATACAGCGATAAATTTATTTTACATTATAATTTTCATCATATTTTTGTGTAAATGTTGTTGTTTAATTTTTGTAGCACAATTTTTGCAGCCGTGATCTTTTATTAATATAAATAAAAATAAATAACAGGACGCTGTTCTAAAACAATTTTTTAGGATAAACATTTTTTCGTGACCATTTTTTTAATTTAACTTATGTTGATCTATTGTGCTGATTATAAAAATACTTTTAATGGAATGTATAAATAATTAAATAATATTTTGATAATTTTTAGTTATTAATAGATATTTTCGGAGAAACAATATTTTTTGTATAAATTTTTTCTTTTTCAGTTAATTCGTCTTCAGTTTTTTTTTGTTATTTTTCCTTTTGCTTTGGTTATTATCATTGCTGAATTTAATAATTTTATTTTTAAATTCTTTTCATATCTAACACTTGATAAAACTACATGTAATTGCCCATGACTTAATACTGGATTTGGTAAATATAATCCAACTCGGCTAAATGATTGTAATTTATCTATATATATATATATACTATAGTCATGGCCAAACCTAATTTAACCCTTTCACTGGCAATGTATCATATATGATAAAAAAAAGTTGTGCCACAACTGACGATGTATCATATATGATCAAATTAAATAACTGCTGCATTTTTCAGCCAATCCATTTCAAATTCGGTGTCTCAGAGTTTTGGGGTTTGCTGATTACGAATCTAAGGTCAGAATTAAAAAATTCAAAATGACGCAAACATAACCATCAAAATTGATTCTGCGTCCCCAAAAGCTTTATATTCATAGTTAATCGTATAATTTCTTTAGTTTATTGTCCATTTTTCTGACCATTTTTGGCACGTACAGTAAAAAAGGCTGCATCAGTGAAAGGGTTAATAGGAAATTGTCATCTAACCATACTGAATGGTAATTTCTCAACGGTGGGACATGAATCTATTCTCGGAATTATTACATTTACCCGAATTGTTTCCAGTTATTATTCCACCGTGTATAGAATATTGTTTTAATTTGCTTATAATTAATCTGGTACCATTATATAACCCTTCATTTACATTTAAATTTCTTAGCAACGTAATAATAGTTCCTTTTTTTAATGCTAATCTATGTGGTGGTAGCCCATTTGGAGTGAGGGAATTTAAAAACTCTATTGGAATTAGTTTATTAAATTTATTTGTTTCGTCATTTTTTATACTATCGATGCTTACGTATCCTTAACATCACCTTAAATTCTATTTATTATATCATTATTAATAGCTAATATATTACTGTTAATGGGTGAAAGAATAATTTTATCTTTTATACTTCATAAATTATTTTGTTCTATTTTATCACCAAAAATTTCATCTATCAAATTATTTTGTGTTATAAGTTTTCTTGGGATTTCTTGAACATTATTATCCATTTCAAAATTTGAAGCATTTTTTCTTTCCCCAATGTTTAATAACCATGTCTTAAACGTACTATTCAAATCTATTAATCTCAAATTCTGACATAATATAAATGTTTTAAAAGATTGCCATAATTAACTACATTCAACACATGATACTATAATTTGAGTGCGATTTCCATGACGAACTATAGAAAATATTTGTCTAAAGTCACCGGATGTAATTATTATTTTCCCTCCAAATAGTTTTTTGTTTTGAGATAAATCATTTAAAAGATTATTAACTGCTTCAAATATCCATTTTGAAGTCATAGATATTTTATCCCAAATCACTAATCTAGTATCTTTTAAGAACTGACCATGCTTTGAATTTGGAGAAATATTACATATTGATTGTTCATGTATATTAAATGGTAATTTAATAGTTGAATGAACAGTTTTATCATTTATTAATAAATTAGCTGCAATACTCGTCCATGCAACCGCTATTTGGAATATTTTATTTTTCACAACATATTTAATTATTATATTTAGTAAGTAACTTTTTTCAATACTTCTAGGCCCATTTATGACAAATAGTTTCCTTTGCTTTGGTTATGGATTGATTGTATTATAGTGTCAAATATTTGTTTTTGACTCGTAGTTAAAGAATTTATAAGCATTTTTATTTCATTATAATCATTATTCTCATTACAATTTACATCATAATACATTAATTAGTATTTATAGGTAGTTTTAAGTGATTTAAACTTAAACCATGCACTAATAGTAAAATATTTCTAATTTATAAAGTTTTTTGTTCTCCTAAATTTTATGGTATTTTTGGATAAAAAAAGTATTGTTTATATTTATCATATAAATGTAGACCATTGAAATTATTATCAAATGCCAAAATAAATGCAAACAACTCGCATAATGTATGTGGAAATTGAAATTTGCAAGTTTCTTCTAATCATTTATCCCATTCATTATCGGTATTTAATAAATTTCTAGCTAAACATGTTTCATAATAATTATCGTAAGTGATTTCTTCAAAAGTACGTATGTCTTCAAATGATTTAGCTCCACGCACATGTAATAACGATAAGCTAAAAAAAACCTTTCTCGGTCTTTAGGACTTACATAATACATTCAAACTAATTTTGATTTAATAAATTTTATTCTTTTATTCCATTGTTTTTCTTTTTTATTGTAAACGTATTATTGAGGAATTTCATAATAAAGAAGTGTATTTGCACTTGTATCTGATGTATTTAATGCAAACCAACTAGTTAATGTTGCCTCACGGTTCTTATCAATAAGTTTATATTCTGATCCTTTTTTGAAATATACATATTATTCATCTTTAATAAGTACTATTATTCTATATATTGCATGTGATTGGTCATGTAATTTAAATTCTTCTTAGCGATACATAGCTTCTGGTGGATAAACCTAGTAGATACGTATTGAGATATTTCATCATAATTTGAAGGGGTTTCATCTTTCGAATCATCTTTAAGTGATGGTTTATTACTAAATTTAATTAAAACTGTATCACATCCTTTGTACAGATATTTAAATAAATATTTAATTGTTAAAACAAAAATCAATTTAACGTTTGATGATAAATTATATAATATATTTATCAATCTTGCCGAACTAAATGTTTTATTTTTGGAATAAAGCAGGCCCATTATACCCTTCATCCACTATGGTTGGTGGAATTTCCCAGAGTAAAGGCCTTTTTTAAAAATTAAAACACAAAAATAAAGGCGTTTCTTCTCGAACCCCAGTTTGGACTCCTCAGTAAGGAACTCGAGATCATACTGTTATTCCAAAAATAAATCATTTAGTTCGAAATACCGATAAATATGTTATACAAATTATCACCGAACATTAAATTCATTTTAGTTTTAATAAACCTGCGACTCGGTCTAATACGTCGCACTCTGGCTGGTCGTCTTTCCCACCGCTAGATGGAGACGACTATACTCGTTGGAGAGATTGTCGTCTTCCTCTATATATATGGGTGGTTCTCTGTGACATCGAAGATGAAAAAAATAAATATTGCTATAACTGTGGGAATATGTTTTAGAGGTATCCAGTAGTTCTCCTGAATTTTTTCAGATTTTTTCTGGGCCATTATTTTAAGTTACAGAGAGTCAAAGTTGACATTTTAGTACTTTTTTGCATATATGCCTATTTTATGAATTTTTTAGCTCCCAGGGGATGCATTTCCATAAAGGCGTTTCTTCTCGAACCCCAGTTTGGACTCCTCAGTAAGGAACGTCGAGATCATACTGTTATTTCCAAAAATAAATCATTTTAGTTCGATAATACCGATAAATATGTTATACAAATTATCACCGAACATTAAAAAATCCATTTTAGTTTTAATAAACCTGCGACTCGGTCTAATACGTCGCACTCTGGCTGGTCGTCTTTCCCCACCGCTAGTGGAGACGACTATACTCGTTGAGAGATTGTCGTCTTCCTCTATATATATGGGTGGTTCTCTGTGACATCGAAGATGAAAAAAATAAATATTGCTATAACTGTGGGAATATGTTTTAGAGGTATCCAGTAGTTCTCCTGAATTTTTTCAGATTTTTTCTGGGCCATTATTTTAAGTTACAGAGAGTCAAAGTTGACATTTTAGTACTTTTTTGCATTATATGCCTATTTTTATGAATTTTTAGCTCCCAGGGGATGCATTTTTCACTAAAAACATAAGTATGACTTTTTTTGTATAATTTTCCGAACTTTTCATTAAAAATACTTTTAAAGACATAAATGTATGTTGTCACACTCTTGTAAGCCATTTAAACCTTAAATAGTGAAAATCAGCAATTCTGCTCCGGACTCTGGTAAACTAATACTGTCTAAAAGATGTCTTTTTATAGTCAGAAACTGCCTAAAAATTTCCAGAGTGGGTCTAAATCATTAAGATCACTTATGGTCAAAATATCCGGGAAAAGTGCCCGAAATATTAATAGAAATGTATATTTGTTGCCTTATAACGATGAATCTATTAGCATGATCATTGCAAAAAAATTTGTGCACTTACCTTGGAGTGGTAGAAAAGTATCTTCACTTGTTTCAGTATCCATCTAATCTCCTGTAACATGCTAAAAATACAAATATTATTATACAAATGTAAAAAATAAATTTTTAAACATTTATAATGCTGAATTTTTAGTTTTACATCCCTTACAAGAATTATAATACTAATCTGAAGGATTACTATAAATATATAAACATCATTATTACAATAACTGAATATACGTATTTAATACAAAAGATATATAAATAAATCGGATACATAATTATAATGAATAATATGATAACGTGACAGTGACAAGTTTGTGAAATCTAAACAATGTATTGCTGAATAATAATAATAACAATGTTGATACTTTTATAGTAATCCTTCAGATTAGTATTATAATTCTTGTAAGGGATGTAAAACCAAAAATCCAGCATTATAAATGTTTAAAAAATAATTTTTTATAATTTTATAATAATATTTATATTTTTAGCAGCTTACAGGGGATTAGATGGATACTAAAACAAGTGGAGATACTTTTCTACTATTCCAAGGTAAGTGCATAAATTTTTTTGCAATGATCATGCTACTAGATTCATCGTTATAAGACAACAAATATACATTTCTATTAATATTTCGGGCACTTTTCCCGGATATTTTGACCATAAGTGATCTTAATGATTTAGACCCACTATGGAAAATTTTAGGCAGTTTCTGACTATAAAAAGACATCTTTTAGACAGTATTAGGTTACCAGAGTCCGGAGCAGAATTGCTGATTTTCACTATTTAAGGTTTAAATGGCTTACAAGAGTGTGACAGCATACATTTATGTCTTTAAAAGTATTTTTAATGAAAAGTTCGGAAAATTTTACAAAAAAAGTCATACTTATGTTTTTAGTGAAAAATGCATCCCCTGGGAGCTAAAAATTCATGAAAATGGGCATATAATGCAAAAAAGTGCTAACATGTCAACTTTGACTCTCTGTAACTTAAAATAATGGCCCAGAAAAAATCTGAAAAAATGCAGGAGAACTACTGGATACCTCTAAAACATATTCCCACAGTTATAGCAATATTTATTTTTTTCATCTTCGATGTCACAGAGAACCACCCATATATAGCCGCATAACATCTTGCTGGCTTCGCAGTTCATCTTGCGACAGGCGTCTAAGGTATGATTTCCAGTTCCTTACTGAGGAGTCCAAACTGGGGATCGAGGACGAAACGCTTTTAATTGTTTGTTTTAATTTTTGAAAAAGGCCTTTACTCTGGGAAATTCCACCAACCATAGTGGACAAAGGGGATACTAGGCCTGCTTTATTCCAAAAATGAAACATTCAGTTCGGAAATACCGATAAATATTGTGACGTACACATTTTTTACATCACGGACCTGAAATTTATAAGTGTTGGAGAACCTAAAGAGACGCACCTTGCTCTCTTTAGGGCACCTTAATATGTCAGTTTTTTTTATTATTAATGTTAGTTGTGTTGTGTGTGATACGAAACAAAATACTAAGATTCGCGCCTTGCCATCTTAGTAGCAGTTCGTAACATATTTGTGTGTAGGTAAGTGTAGGGTTTCGACTCTTATCCTAACAAAGAAAGAAAAGAAATAAAGTTTTAGAAGATAGAATTTATTCTAATGTATAGTGTATTATACCAAGGAGGTGGACCACGCTCAATGCTGGTATCACCACGAGGCATAATATAATAATGTTTTTCAACATTTACAAAAATGAAACTCTATACTATCAAGGAAGTGGACCACGCACAATGCTGGTATCACTACGAGAGTAGTATAGAGCTTAATAAGAGTCTAACTCTCCTTCCAATCTTCCATCCTTATATTACCTTACATACTATTCTTAATTGCTAGTAGTTATTTTATACTAAAATCCATCTATCGGTTGTACCTATAAACAAAAATTCTTTTATTACAATAATAAATAATAATGTTTAAATGATTATTATTTATTATTTACAAATTTTGCAACTGTTACAAAAATGCTTTAAATCCATTAATAATTTGTTTAAATTTTCGTTTTGTACAAAAAATAAAAATTAAATTAAATTATTTATAATTTTTATTAATTTTAATAATTTTATAAGTAAATAATTTAATTTCATTCAAATAAAAAAATTTTCCCTTTGCCAAAATTTGAACTCGGTTGTTCAGTATGACAAGCCTATACGTTAACGGTTACGCTGTCACTTTTGCTTCTTCTATATATATATATATATATATATATATATATTGGGTAGTCACAATATACTATATAAATATTTAATTGATGTAATTGTGTTACATAATTTGACATTTATCTAACATTCAAGTTTCAGAAGTAAATAAGGATTATAAGGCACAACAAAACTGTTATCTGCGATTCTGTCATTGCCGGCGCAATCTCGCGCAACGTAAGTTGTTTACAATTTGCCTGACAGTACTGCGCTTATCCGTAAACAGCTCAGCACAATACACGATGCTGTAAGCCCACGATACGCGAGATGTAACAAGAGGCCTCCTTGCACACGCGGTGATTTTGCCTGGCAATCGGTCACCGATACCCGCGCTTTCTCCGCGTACCACGAGCTACCCCCATATCTACGCACAACCTCAAGATCGATTTTGTTATTACCATCGATATGGTCAGCGCTATTGAGCCGTCCGTATTATTACTTGTAATGTTTTATCTGTATTATGTGTGTTATTTATTTATAATTACGTCTCTCGCGTTATTATGTTCAGCCTTCGTGTTCCTGTCAGGCTTACCCCGTCGCCTCTGCGGGCACGTTAACAATATCGTTAATGTTTTGTCATATTTATTTACACTCCAATTGTTAATGTATATGAATAATAAGTCGATCTGATGGAGGCGAGGAAAGGAGGACGAAAACACAATTCTTTCCTTTATTTTTTGCACAACGTTTCGTTGGCTTGGTCTGCCAACATCTTCAGGTGCCTTTATTCAAACACAACAATTATTTAATAAATTTTCAAAAAATAAATATATAGATTACAAACAAGATATACACTATATTAAATATACTTTTTAAATTCGAATTAACGGTGAGTTAAAGAGTCGAATGGACAGGGTCAAACATTGAAGGATGTAATGTAAATATATATAAACACGAGTACTACTACAGACATACATACATACATAATAATACGTCAAATGTATCAGCACTTTAAATTTCTAAGAATAGCAAAGTAAGTACTATTCAAAAACTTTATGTCATCTTTTGCATTAATATTATTACTGTCACATTTTATATGAATTATTTAAAAAATTAGTCTTTTATTGTAATTCACTTCTACATCTAAAATTTTTGTATTATCCCAATTAAATTCATGGTTAGAGTTTTTTACATATTGATTTACAACCGAATCTGGATTATTGTTTTTCACATGTTCATTGATTCTGGTTTTTAAAAAATGTTTGGTTTCACCGACATATGAAGCTGAACAATTTTTACGTGAGAATTTATAAACAACGTTTGTTCGAACCCATTTGTTGGTAACATCTTTACGTAATTTTATTACCGAATTTAAATGTTTTCTAACTAACGGCAACACTTAAATATTGTAAGATAATAAAATGTTTTCTAATTTATCAAACTTTTCTAATTAAGGTAGAGAAACAGGTTAAACGATTTACTTTTCTATTATTTTTTTGAAAATCTGATTTTTCCTTTGTTCTAAATAATTTAATCTACTTTGTATGTTTTTCCTAATAAATGTAATAGGGTAATTATTATTAATCAGTAATTTATTTATAATTTTTAAGTTTTTTGTGTAAAATTTTGTATCTGCCAACAAACAAGCTCTATCAACAAGATTAAAAACAATGTTCCTTGTTTGCTGCATTGGATGGTTGGAAAAATAATTAATAAGTCTACCGGAATTGGACGGATATTGGTACCAATCAGTTATTACACTATCTTATTCTCGAATTAATGTAATGTCTAAAAAATTAATTCTTCTATTTTTCGCTAGATCTTCACATGTTGCTTTTTTATACACATTATCGTATCGTCTACATACCTATAATAAAAAATTGGAAAACATTTATGAATGGTTTGTAACTTATTAAGACATTCTTTTTCCAAATCATCCATAACAATATCAGTACATAACGGTGATATTGGTGAACCTATTGGTGTTCCATAAATTGTCTTGTAATAACAATTGTTGAACACAAAAACATGTTATCAAAAAGAAACTTAGTACATTTTAAAATTACCTCGAACGGCATTTTGCGATTATTTAAAAGAGAAACTCTTCTTTTTAAACTTTTCAAAACTAAATCGCATGACACATTTGTAAAAAGTGAATTAACATCTAGGGATAATAAAACATATTCATCATTTAATTTAATATCTTTTAATTTTTTTTAAGTTCAAAACTATTGTTGATGTGAGAATTTGGATTTTTTAATAATGGTTTCATTTCAGAATATACTATTTTGGCTAAAAAATAAGTTGGGCTGTTAACAAGAGAAATAATAGGTCTTAACGGTGCATCCATTTTATGTATTTTGGGTAAACCATACGCTTTAGCAAGATTAGTATTCGAACAAGTAAGAGCGTTCCCATAGTTGCGGGAAAAAGTTCCGTCCTCAATGTTAATGCAATATAAAATTGGATTAAAAAAAAAGCATCGAAATTTTCCACTTGTTTGTATAAATATCGCCATATTGAATTTTTGGGTGGAATATTTGCAATTCAGAGACCAGAAATGGTAAGTAGATAAAAAAATACCTTAGAAAAAGTTTGTTTGCTTTGAATATATCTGCGGAGTATGTGACAGATTTGGGGTTGAAAATAGAGTTACCATTTTCCTGTTTCGAACGTTAACGGGTTAATTAAAAAATTGATACAGAGAAAAGATATAATGATTTGATTTTTAAAGAAAAAAATTGTGTTTATATAATAATTGAGCAAACCAGTTTAATCTGTAATTATTAATCAATGTGGATACATTGTTGAAGACATGCCTAAAAACATACCTGAGGGCGTAAATGACTGCATTATGATTTCAAAACTTCATTGTTTTGTTGAAAAGAACAATGTAAAAATTTTTTTGTGTGATTTGCTAATACCTTTGCATAAGAGCATAAAGAGATGTGAAACCCAAATTACAGGGATCTACAGCAAAGAATGTGATATAAATGATACAAATGACTTAAAACATGAGAAAGCGTCTGATGGTTCGATTTCTTAAGAAAAATTATTTTTATAATAGTAATTGAGCAAACCACTATTAGTTTGTAATTATTAGTAGAGAAGTACATAAATATCACACGTAAATATCATAGTTAAAGATCGATTTTAGTATCTGGAAAAATGTAGGTACATTGTTGAAAACACGCCTATGGACCTGAAGGACAACATTATTATTTGAAAATCTCATCGTTTTGTTTATAAAAACAATGTAAATAATAATCACTTCTTGTATATTTTATATCCCGAAATAATTTTATTGGCGTTGCAACGTTTTTTGCGTGCAATACTTAGTAAATTTTTACCTGGTTTATCACTGCTGACCTTGAATTTAACCCATGAAGGACATTCCAAGGTGAAGAATAGCCTTAGCAGAAAATTACATATAGGTGATTTGATGCAAACGAAAATTTATCTGAGCAAGGACCCCTCAATGTAGCCTCTTCGTCCTTTTCACCTGTCATGAAAAACGATGTCTAAATACCTGCGAACATTTCTACCGTAATAAGAGAAAGCTCTATCTTGTTGGAAGAAAGTATTCTCGAAGTTTTGACCAGTTGCCTCTATTATTGTCGGCACTATTTGAGTGCAAAACATATTCTCATACATTTCGGCATTCATATTTTCTTCGTAAAAGAAGTGACCAATTATTTGGTTGTTCAATATTCCAGCCCAAACATTCAACTTCTGAGAATATTGGGTCTCATATTCACGCATTTAATGGGGATTTTCGGCAGTCCAATATCTCCAGTTATGCCTATTCAAAGTACTACTGAGGTGAAATATTGCTTCGCCAGAAAAAACTTTGTCTGACGAAAGTTCGGATCATCATTGAAAAAACTCAACTCGACGATCAAAATCGTCTTCGTTTCACTCATAGACGAGTGTAACCATGAAGGGTTGGAATGTATTTGTCTGTAATACTCTGTGAACAGATTTCGTACTCGTCTCACGTTCTTGAGCAAGTATACGAAGACTGCGATGAGGATCCTCCACAGCGGAGAGTACCATTTTTGGCCTTCCAATTCGTGGACGATCTTTCATATTGCCAATATCTTCAAAACATTTCACAGTACGTTTAACTGTTGATTTTGATATTAGAGGTAACTCTTGTCTGAAAGTTTCATTAAAAAGATTTTTTACCTGTGTGAAAGAACGTTTTACATCTTCCAAACCTCGTATCATAAGGAGTGATAATCTTTACAGTATAGATAAATTATAATTAACAGTTAGTTAACTACTTGGCAGTAAGTAAAAAATCCAGAAACATAAAAAAATGATAGTGAATATTTTTCAATGGAATTTAAAAAAATTTGTTTGAACAGTTCACTTAAAATGAAAGCAATGCATTCAAATTGAAAAGGAACGATGAAGCAGGCATCCAACAATATTAAGAGCTACTACTCTACTATACTCTCCTAAAATTAGTGCAACGTTTACACCAAATCTACGTACAGCCGTTAAACTACAGGTTGTGTTTCGGTTCTCATAACATGTTTTCAGTGTACCTCAGTGACGCTATTTTGGTCTCCGACTATAACCTGTGAGGGTTGGAGGGATGAAGGCACTATGCACTCGGTAAAACTCGGATCATGATTGTTTTTTCTAGGGCCAAAGGCGGCTTTACTTTAACGGAGGGAATGATTTTTCTATTTCTCGATCGGCAGTATAAGTTATAAACATTTTTATAGGATGGAGTTGTGACTTAAATTAGTATATTATTCATCTTAATATGAATCACGAATAATACTATATAATATTAATAACTATTACTATTATTTCTTTTTAATAAAATAATCCATATAACTTTTAGATAAATAATCCTTGAATATTTTATTTAAAAATTATTATTATTGATGGAATAGTTTAATTATGTAGTTTATTTATGTGTATAAAATGCCCATAAATTTTCAGAATGGGTTTAAACTATTAAGACAATTTTAGAACACAATATCTGGGAAAAATTTCCCAAATATTAATTAAAATATGTAGTTACGATAATTCATGCATTTACCTTGGAGTGGTAAAAAAGCATCTACACCTTTTTTAGTATCGATCTAATCTCCTGTAAGTCGTTAAAAATAAAATAATGTATTACAATTATAAAAAATTAATATTTAAACATTTATAATGCTAGATATTTTGTTTTACGACCACTATAAGAATTATGATACTAATATGAACGGATTACTATATATGTATTACCATTATTATTATTATAACAGAAGATACGTATTTCTTACAAGAAAATATCTCAAGAAATGAGTTCTGAGATTATAATGATTAATATGATTAATTGACAATGACAAGTTTGTAAAATTCAAATAATATATTGCTGAATAGTAATAATAATGTTGATACTTATAACGGTAAGCGAGTTATCGATCGGGTAAGCAACGTGAAAGAGAAGATGATCGCGCTGCGCGCAAACGGCAGTCAGTACTACAGGCCGATATCTCGGTGTATTTTTATCGTGTCTGAGAAAGAAGTGTTGGTGTGTGTATCATGGTGTGGGTTCGGAGAGGTTCCCACACACAACCCATAACTGCCATACCTAGCCATCCGTCTCCACTGATGTATTCCGCCCACGGGAAGGAAGGAAAGCAGAGGCGACGACAGCCGTGAAAATGTAAGAGGGTAAGAAACGGTGATTTCAAGATCCAGCGGTAAGTGATATCCCGCCTGTCTCCTATATTCCTGGTACGGTTCAGGTGAGAGAGCGTTCCTCTCTTCCCCCTCCCGTTCGCGATAAATACCGCCCGGGTAGTTAGGTCGGCAGTTCGCGGGAGCCACTTTGCGAGCGATGGCATGCGTGACGTAGCCAGCTCATACGTCAGAGCCCACGATGTCAGGTTAAACAACCGATCGTTCGCATTCGGTCGCCGATTTCGCGGCTATTTGTGATATTTACATTGTTATTTTCGCGCTGATCTCGGAGGTAGTCGACGGTACGACCCCCCCCCCTCAATTGTTATTGTAATATTGTTCATATTTATTTATTTAATATATTGACCTCGGCGAGATCGTCCAACTCGACCATTCACCCGGTCATTGTTCTTTCCGACGAATATTGTCCCCTCCAGCGTATACCCTAATCATCTAATCTTGGGCATAAGACCCAACACACCTGTACAAAGTATTTGGAGTTGCTGATGGCATTGCACGACGAGAATCAAGGTGATTCCCAGCCGCATCGTGAGACATCACTACCTCGATTAGTAAGTTGGGACAAATTGGGCCTAACCAGGGCCCACTATATACAATATATACAATTATATTGTAACGGTAAACGGACCGCGTGAGATAAAATTGTATCGGTCGCACGAGTTTACCGTTGGAGACGCGTAAGGCGCATGCGCGAGCGCGCCGGAGGACCGATGTGTCGGCACACCGGCAGTATTGTCTGGTTCGCGGTGTAACCACGATACCGGAGCTAATAGAGGTATCTTTGAGGGCCCTACGCAAGTCGAGAAAGCGCGAGACAGACTAGACAGAGAGAGAGAAAAAGAGAGTACAAGTGTGGACTCCCACAGACCAACCATCGAAACAGCGGACGAACAAATAAGTCCGCTGCGTGGTATCCCGACGCACCATACTGTCTGCGCGAGAGGATAGCCACTCTCGCCGTATCTCTCTCTCTCTCTGTATATCTATTGAAATGCTGAAGTTATTGGAGCCTCAATTAACACTGCACCTTGTTGATCTCTTTTACGATATGCTCTCAGCTGGATATTTTCCCGACTACTGGAAAAAAATACTCCTATTTCCATTGGCGAAGTCAGGCAGGATAGAATCGTGTTCAGATATGAGGCCGATTGCTAAGCTTTGTGAGCTCTCAAAAATTTTGGAAAGACTTGTACACAACCAACTTTCTGGGTATCTGGAGGAAAATGACATTCTAACCGACAGACAAGTGGGGTTTCGAAAGGGACACAGTATCCAGACAGCTCTCCTGGGTGTTCTGGATGATGTTAGGAGAGCCATTGACGCCAGAAAGATCACGATCCTTGTCCTACTTGACGATGCAGAAAATGATTTTTCCTTGAAACGGAAAAATCTTAGTAACTACATTCAAGAATATGAATTGGATAGTACTCTCGAAGTTTCTAATGAATCAAATAATAATAAGTTATCGCCACATAATGTATCAATGGTATGAGTAATACATAATATTATATATATCATATTTAAATTCAAATTTTAATGTAAATAATATATCATCCTTGCAGGTAAACAGTGCAACATAAGATCATGAAATCGTTAAAACAGTTCAGTTAAATGGTTTCAATACTAATAAATTCTCATTTACGTCTCAGCTAAGTAATGCCAAAAATAAAAGTTTACAAAACTGTAAAAAGTTTAAGGGGAGTCCGTACACAAAGTTTCAGAAAAACGTCACCTCGAGTGGTGGCGCTGGAGTCAGGTGAGATAGTTATAGAAACTACCAATAATTGTAAATTATAAAAATACGAAGCTCTCAATGCATAAATATTGAGCTGAGCGCCATAGCCATTCATACGGGGAACATTTTTTAGTCGGATATGGATCCGAAAAATTATTATTAAAGTCGTAAAGTGAGAAGTACGACTTGACAGGTACGAAACCTGTGTTCTGTTATCGACGCCATTGCGGAATGCTTGGTTGCGCAATTACATTAGCTGCCTAGAGATGGCGCTCGTTTATTTGATTTGCGTCAAAAATGTTATTATGTATTCGTTCAAATGAAATTATATACTTTTTTTACTGCTCTATAAAAGTCTTCTCTATATTTATGTGACGTACATAAATATACATGTATACACTGCGTCTCGTATAAAAATAAAATGTAATTTTCACTCTAATCAGCTATAATGTTCATTTGATCCCTGTAGACTCACTTTATTCCCCGTAAACCCACTTTATTCAACATACACTAACTCTATTACTTATTTTGACTTCTTCCTACAAATACTAAATTAAATATACCAAAAAATCTTGCAAAAATGTATAGGAATTTGAAAAGTGTATAACTTATTATAAATTAATTATTGTTGAATAAAGAGGTCTTTTACATTATCAGGGTGAAAATTTGTATATGCAGTTCGGGAGTAAAAGGTAATTCTCTTGGATGAATTACTGCTCTCGCTACAACTCGGGCAACAACTTTCTTAAATGCTTATTTTACATCCTTAGTGGACATCTTATCTTATATTATATTAAAGTGGATCGACTTTTGGTCACCGGTTCTCCGGTTCTCCGGTTTTTTAAAAATGCATTTTTATAGTTTCAAAGTATTATTTTAATTGGACTTTACACTTTTGGGCCTTACATTTTTTGGACCTTACATTTTTGGGCCTTATAAATTTTGGGCCTTACATTATTGGCAACGGAATTGTAAAGTTTTATTTTAATTGGACTTTACAATTTTAGGCCTTACATTTTGAGCCTTACATTTTTGTCTCATAAATTTTGGGCCTTACATTTTTGGGCCTTATAAATTTGGACCTTACATTTTTGGAACTTATAAATTTTGGGCCTTATATTTTTGGACCTTATAAATTTTGGGCCTTATATTTTTGGGCCTTATAAATTTTGAGCCTTATAGTTTTTTTTAAACAAATAGATATCAACTACTATGTCGATATTATTACCAGAAAATTATCTTAATAACAATAAGTAAAATAACATTTGATTACGTAATTAAAATTAATAAAATTTCAACACTGGAACATACAATAAATCAAATTAATTTTTACAAACTTATTTTTGCAAAAATTTCAAATTACAATTATTATGTTATTAAATTAAATTACAATTATTATGTTACAATTGTACTCTATTCACTTGTATATTTCATAAGATATATTTTTTTCAATATATCGTTTTTATTGTTTATATAATTTATAAATTCAGCAAGTATTCATCGAAATCATCTTTAACAGAAAAATTAAATTATATCATTAAATATTAAATGTATAATTAATTAAACATTAGATAAAATATTCAAATAAATATTACTGTTTTTAAAATGCCATTTAGAAGATTTATATCCAATATGCATATTGTCACATATTATTGATATTATATATGTTATATCTGTAACAAAAACATTTTTATTATTAATTATAAATAAATTGACAAAGTCAAAACTATACCTTTTAACTTAATCATTAAGAAATACTACTGCATTTTTGATTATTTCGATAGTCTTAATAAGCTAATCAGGATACTGAAATACAAAAAGACTTATTATATTTCAAACAATAATAATTTAAAATGAAAATTAGATAATTTTATAATATACCTTGTGACTTTAATCGTATGGAATGCAATTAGGAATATAATATTTTATTGATATAATATTAATTGGAATGCTGCTGCCGTTTGTTATTTTTATTCAGCGCTGCATTCATTGGAATGCTGCTGCCCTTTGTTTTTTTTTATTCAGCGCTGCATTTATTGGAATTATGAGTGTCAAACTACTAGCAAAGAATTTGTGCAAATATTGGCCCATTAGATGGAAAGTTTGGCCCTCTTTGTGTAAAGATTGGCCCAGATTGTTTAAATGTTGGCCCATTTACAGAAAAGATTATTACAACATATTATTTACAACATATTATTATTGCAATATTAAATATTATCAACGCAATTAAGTGCGCCTTAATTTAAGAAATTGCATGTAAAAACAATTTTTTACTGGTTGAAAAATTTATTCCATAATCAATACAAAATGTTCCTAAATTGGCCAAAAGTGGGCTAAAGTTTGCCAAAACTGGAAAAATGTTCCAAATATTTCAATGTTGGTAAACATCGGCCCACTTTTGGCGCAAGTTGGCCCACTTTTAGCATACTTTGGAGCATTTTCATCGAAAATGTATTTCCACTAGGGTATGTATAATATTAGTATTTATAAAATATTAAATTTATATTAACTATATTTCATTCATTACATTGAAGCTACTTTCTTATAAACACTGTTTTCTAATAATTTATATTTTATTTTTTTCAGCTTTACAAAAAAATATTAATAAAAAATTTAAAATAATCGTTTAGAAAAATAAAAAAAATTATAATTATTATTAAACAATTGAAACAAATTATTAATATTATTTTTATATTTGAGAATCATTTTGTAAAATAAACCATTTTTATAATGGGTTTGACGGAAATAAAAATATTAGTTGTAAAAACGATTGAACCATATACCGACGATGCTTCTATGTTAAACGATGAACCCATATTAGAATTTAATAACATCCTTAAATCATGTACACCAATCAATATGCAAATAACTCTTTTAGTTTCTAAAACAATATAATATTAACTCAGTTCAAATGAATAATGAATATATTCAATTGTTATTTTCTGGAAAATATGAAAAAGGTCATTGGATTTGTATGTATTACAATAATAGAACGATACACATTTATGATAGTTTAAATGCTAAATATTTGCAAAATGAACATAAAGTAAACATCAATAGATTATTTCCAGATAGTCAACAATTAAAAATTGTTTTTGAAACAGTGCAATTTCAAACCAATAGTTATGATTGTGGAATTTTCGCGATAGCTTTTGCTGTCTCTATTGTATTTAATTTATGCCCATCCAGTTTAAACTATGATATTTCCCAAATGCGTTCACATTTACTAAAAATATACGAATCACGTAGTATTACGATGTTTCCAATTTTACAAAATATAAACTATAATATTTCAACAATACCAATCAAAAGATACATGATTCATATTTGTTATATTGATGAAAAAAAATTGAATTTCAATGTAGCAAAAATAAAAATAATAGAATAAAATTTTCAACAGAAATTTAATTCTGAACAACAAACAATAATGAATTTATATAATAAAGATAAAATCATTTCCGTTGATTCTATTACCCCAATGGAAATAGACTATGAAATACCAACTTATAGTTCATTTTATCAAAAAAATAAAAATAAACAATTTAATGATATAGAAATAAAACAGCTAAAAATAAAACAGCAAACTATGATAAAAAGGCAAACAATTAGCTGTATCGATATAAAAAATGAACGAGAAAAAGAAGCGTTGCATAAAAAAGAAGCTTATATGAGGAGTAAAGATAGTAATGACGGCAAAATAGAAGAAAAAAAATAAAGAGAAAACAGCAAACCATGATGAAACGACAAAAATAAATAGTGACGAAATAAAAAATGAACGAGAAAAAGAAGCATTACGAAAAAAGAAGCTTATGTAAATAATAAAAATAGCAACGACGGCAAAATAGAAAAAAATAAAATAAAGAGAAAACAGCAAACCATGATGAAAAGACAAAAAATCAATGGTGACGAAATAAAAAATGAACGAGAAAAAGAAGCATTACGAAAAAAAGAAGCTTATTTAAAAAGTAAAAATAGTAATGACGGCAAAATAGAAGAAAAAAAAATAAAGAGAAAACAGCAAACCATGATGAAAAAACAAAAAATAAATAGTGACGAAATAAAAAATGAACGAGAAAAAGAAGCATTACAAAACCAACATATTTATTATAATGAAAATACTGATCAATGTAAAAAAAATGAAAAGAAAAAATTAAATGGAAAAATATTAACCGAAAGTAGAAAAAATGATATCGATAAATTAGTATAAAACCATTTACAAAAAAATTTAAAAAGACGCATATGTATGAATAATGACAAAGACATGGAAATACCAATCATATTGCTTAAAAAATTAAAAATTGATGAAGGAAAATTTTTTAACGTGTATGATAAACCAATTAATACCAAAAAAGGTATAAATTATAAAGAATTAAATAAACGTATTTTAATCAAAAATGAACAAAATGTAAAATTAGTAAGTAAATCCAAAATAATAGGTCGAATAGCAAATGTAGATTTTGATGAAAAAATAATTATTGAAAACAATTTAGGTTATATGTCTGAAACTTGTAAACATTGTAATACTAAACATTTTGTTTTTGAATATACACTAGGTAAAGAATTTTCTAATTGTTGTCACAAAGGAAACGTAGACTTACCGAAAATGCCTCCCTATCCGGAAGAATTAAAGCAATTAGCTTCAGGAATATCGGAAAATAGTATTAATTTTCGCAAAAATATTCGGCTATATAATAATGCGTTAGCTTTTGCAAGTTTTGGAGCTAATTTTGATAAGTTATCTGAATCTTAAATGAAAATAAAGCTCGAAAATATGGGCAATTGTATGTTCTAGATAATGAATTAGCTGCAGCTGAAAGAAAAAGTTTTAAAAATAATTTAGATACAAAATTAGAATTGTCAAGTAAATTAGATAGCTTAATTAGAAATGTTAATCCTTATGCTAAAGCTTATAAAATGATGTATGAGGTAGAAAAAGAAAAATTAGAATATTAGAAGAAAAATTAGATAAAAATATATATATATATAATGAAGCTACTTGTAATGAAGTTGCAATGGTATTTGTAGGAAAAAATGGACTGCCTACTTCAGAGCGGGATATAGTTATATATTCAAAATATGACATCCAATTAGTATTCCTTTAATAAGTAAACACACTGATCCAATGACATACCCACTTATTTATCCAAATGGAGGATATGGATCGATGCCTAATATGAAATGCAAATATAAGAAAAACAATATTTCATGTTTGCAATTTTATAATTACAGACTTTCTATGAGAAATGGATTTAATCCATACCTTAATATGGGAAAAGTTTCTCAACAGTTTACAATTGATGCAAACCAAGATATTTTAAGAAGCGATTATTATAAAGGCGTAATGGATTATTTACACAAGAAAAAAGAATCTGAAAATATAAAAATTGGAAAAATGTTTATTTTGCCATCAAATTTTGTTGGAAGTTCAAGATTCCTAAAACAAAATTACATTGACTCAATGAGTATAGTAAATCGTTACGGAAAACCTGACTTATTTATAACAATGGCATGTAATCCAAACTGAAAAGAAATAACTGAACATTTAAAAAAATATGAAACTGTAATTGATAGACCAGATTTAGTATTTAAGGTATTTCATCAAAAAATAAAAGAATTTAAAGAATTGGTAATTAAGCAAGGTGTTTTAGGAAATTGTATCGCCTACACTTATGTTATCGAATTTCAAAATCGTGGACTTCCTCACATGCATATGCTATAATTTTTAGATAAAAATTATAACATTAATACTCCCGAAAAAGTAGATGAACTCATAAACGCAGAAATTCCAAACGAAGATATCTATCCACGCTTGTATAATATTGTAAAACAGTTTATGATTCATGGATCCTGTGGAGAGCAAAACATGAGTTCACCTTGCATGAGTAAAGACACAAAAAAATGTACGAAAAATTTTCCAAAAAAATTTAATAACAAAACAACTTTTAATTCATCAGGATATCCATTATATATAAGAAGAAATGATATCAAAAAAATCAATTATAAAGGTAAATACCACAATAGAATAGCTGATAATCGGTTTGTTGTTTCGTATAATCCTTATTTATTGTTAAAATTTAATTGTCACATTAATGTCGAAGTATGCTCAACAGTCCAATGTATAAAAATACTTATTTAAATAGTGTTATAAAGGACATAACTGTGCGAACATAGAAATACGTGACACAGGTATCAGATCAAAAGACAGTTCTAATTTAACTCATGATGAAGATATTGAAAGCAATGAATATAATACTATTAGAATACCCTCTACACGAACTTTCACATACCATAATAAGATTAGCTATTCACAATGAAGATGAACAAGAAGTGTATTTTAAAGAAGGAAAAGAAACAGAAATTTAAAAAAAAATGTAGAAACGACATTAACAGCATACTTAAAATTAAGGAATTATTTATATTCCGAAATACCATTAAATTATGTTGGAAGTTCAAGATTCCTAAAACAAAATTACATTGACTCAATGAGTATAGTAAATCGTTACGGAAAACCTGACTTATTTATAACAATGACATGTAATCCAAACTGAAAAGAAATAACTGAACATTTAAAAAAATATGAAACTGTAATTGATAGACCAGATTTAGTATTTAAGGTATTTCATCAAAAAATAAAAGAATTTAAAGAATTGGTAATTAAGCAAGGTGTTTTAGGAAATTGTATCGCCTACACTTATGTTATCGAATTTCAAAATCGTGGACTTCCTCACATGCATATGCTATAATTTTTAGATAAAAATTATAACATTAATACTCCCGAAAAAGTAGATGAACTCATAAACGCAGAAATTCCAAACGAAGATATCTATCCACGGTTGTATAATATTGTAAAACAGTTTATGATTCATGGACCCTGTGGAGAGCAAAACATGAGTTCACCTTGCATGAGTAAAGACACAAAAAAATGTACGAAAAATTTTCCAAAAAAATTTAATAACAAAACAACTTTTAATTCATCAGGATATCCATTATATATAAGAAGAAATGATATCAAAAAAATCAATTATAAAGGTAAATACCACAATAGAATAGCTGATAATCGGTTTGTTGTTTCGTATAATCCTTATTTATTGTTAAAATTTAATTGTCACATTAATGTCGAAGTATGCTCAACAGTCCAATGTATAAAATACTTATTTAAATAGTGTTATAAAGGACATAACTGTGCGAACATAGAAATACGTGACACAGGTATCAGATCAAAAGACAGTTCTAATTTAACTCATGATGAAGATATTGAAAGCAATGAATATAATACTATTAGAATACCCTCTACACGAACTTTCACATACCATAATAAGATTAGCTATTCACAATGAAGATGAACAAGAAGTGTATTTTAAAGAAGGAAAAGAAACAGAAATTTAAAAAAAAATGTAGAAACGACATTAACAGCATACTTAAAATTAAGGAATTATTTATATTCCGAAATACCATTAAATTATGTATTTGATAATAATTCAAAAACATGGAATAAAAGAAAAAAAAAACAAAAAAACCTGTATTAAGCAGAATGTATTTAGTGAATCCAAAGGATCGAAAACGATATTTTATAATATTATTACTTTTACATGTCAAAGGAGTATCATCATTTCAGGATTTACGTACTGTTGATGATATAATTTATTCTACATTTTATGAAGCTTCTATAGCTAGACATTTGATTAATGAAGATAAAGAATGGGACAGATGTTTGGAAGAAGCAACACAATTACACTTTCCTACTGCTCTTTGTGAATTATTTGCATATATTTGTATTTTTCACAATCCTATTAATGCAAGAGATTTGTACGAAAAATAGAAACACTTTTTTTACCACCCAAAATATGAACAAAATGCTGATGAAAACCTAGCATTAAACATTATTGATAAGAACCTACAATTGAATGGATATTCTTTAAATAATTTTAATTTACCCGTTATATCTACATTTATAGAAGATTATGCTGATAAATCAACAACACATAACAAAAGTTGCACATTTACTGAAATAAACGTCAAAGTAAATTCTTTAAAAAATCATAACAAAGACATTTTCGATACTATCGTGCAACATTTAAAAATTGAAGACAAAAAAAGCTTTTTTATTGATGTACCAGGAGGAAGTGGGAAAAGCTGTTTAACTTAATGTTCTAATAGACTAACTTAAATTCTCAAACATTTCATTTTTATGTGTTGCTTGGACAGGGATTGCAGCAAATTTATTAAACAACGGGAAAACAGTACACACAACATTTAAACTACCACTTAATATCACAGAATGTACTATATGTAATATTAAATCTAATTCAATAGATGGTAAGAATTTAAAAGAAGTTCAAATTATAATATGGGATGAAATATCTATGACATCGAAATATGCTTTTGAAGCAGTCAATCGCCTATTTCAAGATGTATGTAATAAGAAAAAAATATTTGGTGGTAAAATGTTGGTTGTTTCAGGCGATTATAGGCAAACATTACCAGTTATACGACATGGTAGTCGTACTGAAGTTATTGAAAATTCAGTTAAAAACAGTTACTTATGGCCGAATTTTATACGTATGACACTAAATGAAAATCTTCGAGTGACAGATAATGACAATTATTTAAGACAATGGTTATTAAATGTAGGTGAAGGTAAACGTTTAAATATGTATGAAGAAGAAAACGAACTGCTTGAAATCCCTCTTGATTTAATAACAAAAGAAAATGATATCATTGCAGAAATTTTTGGAAACGAAATAAAAATAAATGATAAAGATTTAAATGATAAAGTTATATTAGCCTTCACCAACAACGACGTAATTGAAATAAATAATAAAATTTTGGCTATAATGGAAGGGCAAATTATTGCATACTTAAGTGTAGATACAGCAGAAGATGATAATGGAGAAAACTTAGATGTCATGTTACCTACAGAATTTCTTAATTCCCTTACACCTAATGGACTTCCTCTACATAAATTACAATTAAAAGTAGGTGCAATAGTAATTCTTCTAAGAAATTTAAATGTGAATGAAGGTCTTTGTAATGGAACAAGATTATTAGTAACAAAACTTATGAAACATTTAATTAAAGCAGAAATTATAAGCGGAAAAAAAATTGGAAAATTAGTTTTAATACCAAGAATCACTTTGTCACCATCTAAAGAAGATATACCATTCAACATGCGCAGAAAACAATTTCCCATTCGATTAGGTTTTGCAATGACTATTAACAAATCACAAGGACAGTCATACAAACAAGCTGGTATCTATTTACCATCTCCAATTTTTAGCCATGGTCAATTATACGTAGCTCCTTCAAGAGCTAAAAGTAGAAAAAATTTAAAAATATTACTGTTAAACAATGCAAAAATAGAAAATGATACATTAAAAAATAAACACAAAATTTACACTAACAATATAGTGTTTAAAAAAGTATTGTAAATGTGTAGACGAAAATTTATACACATTTTATATAAATTTTATAATTGATAATTGTTAATAATTGTTTGCGCTGAAAATCATTAAAAGACAATTGAAAATCGGCTGCAACATATCATATTGTAAATGACAAATCATTACATTAGTTATAATAAATAAAAAAAATGAAATATAAGAAAAATCCATTGAAATATTACTACTACTGAATCATTAAAATAAATATGCAAAATAATTGATAATAGCCTGCCGTTCGACAAAACTTACAGACTTCAAAAAAGAATCGGAGTTTCCCAAAATACAACGACCGAAAGTTTAATTCTTATAATAACGTATAAACAGGTATTTAAAATTATTATTTAAAAACTTAAATTTGTTAAAATTTTACAGTTAGAATTATATTTGCATATATCATGTATAAAATATTCGACAGAGCCGCCATTTAGATACAATCACTCACCCAACGTGCGTAAAAAATGATTTTCATAACACTCAATTTTATAATAACAATTACTATACAGATTCTATTAAATACCAAAATTTTTAAATATGCATTATAAAAACCATAACTTTGAAATAATACTACATTCACATACAAATTAAAACCATATATAACACAACGACAGTATTATATACCACTTTATAAAAAATGTTACCACCGCCATTAAAGAAAAATATAATTTATGAGAGTATATAACATGCTTATATTTTATGTATTCTGTAAACACATTATATTACATCAATTTATTTAAAATTACAATACCCCCCCAAATGGAAATTATTTTATGTGTGTGCATTTTAAATATATTAAATATATGGACATATTTCACTTTCTTTCTGAACACACGCACACACACCTTCTTTATAATAACCTATAATGATTATTTTTACATAGACACAATATATACATATATATATATATACTTATTTTTTACTCTTTGTCATATTTATTTTCTTTCTGTATTTAATTCTATCATTATTAGCGTCAAAATTTAACAGTATACTTTTCTTTCCTTAACTTACACTGTTACAGAGCCCTTATTATGTTACTATTAAATGGATCATGCATTGAAAAAATATATGATTCTTGAAATGTATACCTTACCAGCACATCCTCGCCGTAAGAGTCGAATACAATATTCATATGTTGGCTAACGCTGGAAGCATAAACATATTTTACGGAGCGTCTGTTACAACTATACACGAAAAATCTAAATGACTTCAGTTCAACATGTCTTAGTCTGCAGAAACGACATCAGGTTTTCATCAAATACACTATCCAAGAGCCTAACTCTCATCCAATAATGTATAAATAGTTATTTAAAATTATTATTTAAAAACTTAAATTTGTTAAAATTTTACAGTTAGAATTATATTTGCATATATCATGTATAAAATATTTCGACAGAGCCGCCATTTAGATACAATCACTCACCCAACGTGCGTAAAAAATGATTTTCATAACACTCAATTTTATAATAACAATTACTATACAGATTCTATTAAATACCAAAATTTTTAAATATGCATTATAAAAACCATAACTTTGAAATAATACTACATTCACATACAAATTAAAACCATATATAACACAACGACAGTATTATATACCACTTTATAAAAAATGTTACCACCGCCATTAAAGAAAAATATAATTTATGAGAGTATATAACATGCTTATATTTTATGTATTCTGTAAACACATTATATTACATCAATTTATTTAAAATTACAATACCCCCCCAAATGGAAATTATTTTATGTGTGTGCATTTTAAATATATTAAATATATGGACATATTTCACTTTCTTTCTGAACACACGCACACACACCTTCTTTATAATAACCTATAATGATTATTTTTACATAGACACAATATATACATATATATATATACTTATTTTTTACTCTTTGTCATATTTATTTTCTTTCTGTATTTAATTCTATCATTATTAGCGTCAAAATTTAACAGTATACTTTTCTTTCCTTAACTTACACTGTTACAGAGCCCTTATTATGTTACTATTAAATGGATCATGCATTGAAAAAATATATGATTCTTGAAATGTATACCTTACCAGCACATCCTCGCCGTAAGAGTCGAATACAATATTCATATGTTGGCTAACGCTGGAAGCATAAACATATTTTACGGAGCGTCTGTTACAACTATACACGAAAAATCTAAATGACTTCAGTTCAACATGTCTTAGTCTGCAGAAACGACATCAGGTTTTCATCAAATACACTATCCAAGAGCCTAACTCTCATCCAATAATGTATAAATAGTTATTTAAAATTATCAAATAAAACGAAAACATTGGAAAGTCGACACAAAACATATGGAGTTCTCGCATCTTTTCAACTCGTCTACGCGAGATCAAGATTCGAGATGCCTTTTTGAAACGATTGCCCGCTCATATACTATAAAGGACCCCTGCAATAATGATGAAAATGGAGTCGAAATCTCACGAATGATTGACATTTGACGGATTCTTTGAATGTCACGAAATAATTGATAGTCATTAGATGATCAAGTTTTCAGTTGAACTTTATTTTCAGTTCTGTCTTTGATGTTTTTTTTAATCTATAACCTCTTTTAAAAAACCAAAATATTGGAAAGTCGACACAAAATATATCGAGTTCTCACACTCTTTTCAATCGTCTGTACAATAGTAGATACATGTAATTTTAAAGAAATTTTGATTAATTTTAAAACTTTGGTAGTTAACTATCATATTTTGTTTATTTCTCAATTTTTTTTCACAAAAACGACATCTCAGTCACCACATTAATTATACCATAATCCTCTTCGCAATGCGCAAATTATCATTGTTGGTGTTAAGGGTAGAGTACGGTTATAAAAATATTTTTGTAATTTTTATAAAATATTATGTGAAATGTCATGATTATAAAATATATTATAAAAAATATTCTTTTTTGATGATTTTTAACTCATTCATTAAGTAAAATATTAAAATATTATCAAAAATAGGCTTAAAACAGGTGCAAATACAAAAAACTCCTTGCAGGATAAAAGTTGTCGAAGGGCTTTAATCCAAGAAAATTTAAATTTATATGCATATAAACTTCAACTTTACACAGCGAATTTGGTGTATCTATAAAAATGCAACTTCTGCCTTGATAAACCCAATTGGTTTACTAATTATTTAAAAAATGTAATGTTTTTCATTTAAAAAATGAACATAAAAATGTCACATTTAACTTTAAAGAAAAAAGGCTGTGTAACTATTTTACATATACTCATCTAAAATAAGCACGATCAAAATACAACCGAGTGAGCGTTAGCGAGCGAGGTATCTGTTGCTAGTATAACTATTATTTTGTATAGAAGTAAAGTTACCCGTTTATAGTAATATATATAATTAATTAAATAAACAAATAAATATAGCTAAAATTAAATTAAAAATCTTTTAACCTTTAGAGGGCCGGAACACCACTGTAGTGGGTCGACCCATGGTGGGCACTTTGTCAATGACCAATCCATGATATAAGATACCTTTTTTACCATTTTTCTATGGAGGATATGCCATCCCAAATCCCGACCCTCTAAAGGTTAATCGTATATAATTAGACATTTTATTAATTATTAATTATGTATTAAAATATTTTGTACGCGTGTGTACAAAAGAAATACACAATTTCTCGAAAGCAAAGCAGCAAACTCACGTAAAACTATAAAAACAAATAAAAAAAACGTATTTAAAAATATATGCTTAAAATACAAATACATTTTTCTTTAAAAACTTTTTATGCATACATAATTTTATACAACGTTTAACGTAGTATACTTTCATACTAACACTATACATAAAACAAAAAGAATATTAGTACAACTATAAAAAACTACAAAATTATTCTCTGTAAGTTGTACGAAAAGATAGAAGGCATGTATATTTTTGAAAGAGCTCTGGCACATTTTAATTGCAGAATTTTGCATCCATATAAATAAATTATATTAGAAAATATAATTATTTCTTTAATTTTTTTATTTAACATCGCAGATTTTAGCTTCTATTAGAGTGCTAATAATCGACGGTGATATGCGACGTATTTTTTGTAAAGAAAGCACTTGTCCAAAATATACATTTTGGTAATTGTAATAGTGCGAATGCCACTCTTTAAACACTAAGGGGATGTAACACTCAACTAGTTACCTACCGAGCCATATGAGACAATTATATTTAATTAACTAATACATATTCTGAATAAACGAAAATAGCATTAAAAGGGAATTTTCACATAGTGGATTTAGGTTATAAAATTTCCTTCCAATCATTCTCGTTAATTATTGCCCATACATACTTAGCTCTTGGCAAAATTATAGAAGAATATGAAATTAAAAAGAATTTTTATATAAAGTGCAATTTCACTTTTGTACAACAATTTTCAATATTGCTAAATAAAGCAAACATTGGAATATATATTGTATAGGTAGATATAAACCATACAAATTACATTGTATTTCAAATTGCATTTCAATAAAAATCTAAAAAAAAATAGAGATCAAACCATGCAACAGAATACACACAAACACTTCACTAAATAACAAGAAAATAATTTGTATAACTTGTTATCCATGTCAAACAATACTGCGTAATAAATATTAAAAAACCTGAGTATTTTACTATATAGTTTTATAATACTCAGATCTGATTGATGTTGACAAGAAATTCTTCAGTATTTAAAAATTTAAAAATTACACTTTAATAGATCCTGGAAACTGCCATGCTAAAAATATAAATGAACAATCAACCTACAAAATGCAAAAATATGAGATAAAGACACTGATATATTGTTTTTTTTTTTTAAATTAACTAACTGTAATAATAATAATAATAAACTAATATAATATGATATATTTGTTTGTGATTTGCGAATAGCAGATGTACATATAGTTAAATTGTATTTTATCAGTCACATTTTAATTTGTTTAATTATATTTTTAAAATGTGAATATCACAAACTAGACCTTTTTTATTCTTTTTGTAGTGAGTAAAGATCATTAATTAAATATTTATTGTACTGAAATGTACTTCATATCTTACTATAGAGAATTTCATCTGATTCCATCCGAATAAAACAGAATTTTATCAAAGCAGAATTACAAACAATTTTGCTTCGAAAAGTATTGTCTAGTTGCGTATGAAAGTTAAATAGTTTTTTTTGTAGACAAAAATTAATGTTGAATCAGTGAACTTAAATAAGATGGCTCCAAATTGATGCAGGTACAATCTTGTAAATTGTTACAATTTTTTAAGTCCAATTCATTCTACTACAACTTTCATAAAAATTAGCTTTGTACGGATTCAATCTAATGAAATTTTCTATCTTAAGAGACCAACTAGATTACAATACAATAAACTCTGAATTCAATGATCTTCACTTACTGCAAAAAAAGTATACAAAAGGTCTATCTTGTGATAATGACATTATCAATGTATAATTACAACGTTAAAAACATGACTAACAAAATATAATTTATGTATATATGTATATTTGCAATTTGCAAACCCCAAACAAATCTTGTTAGTATAACAATATATATATATTTATTTTAACAAATATATGCTTGTAAAGCACAAAATACCACCTATGGCCTTTCGGATAGGACATGTAAATTTTGACATAAAGAACCCCGACTCTTCATTACGTTATATTGGACTGGACAGTAAACTCGTCACCTAGCAGCAAATGCGTTAGACAGCCTTCCTAGACATCGAACACGTTAGGACGTTGGCATTTGGATACGCTCCTTAGCACACACATCTCACAGATAGATCTGTAGATAAATCCATTCATATAAGTATTTATATATGCTATAAAGGGAGTAGGAAAGGACTGTATAATACAACTGTATAATACAATTAATGGCAGCTGAAAGTAGGAAATGTGATTGGAAAGATTTGAAGTTATGATTTCGTTAACATAACCAGTTAATTCAATTAATAACATACGCAAGCCCCATGTAAAAGTTTATTACCTGAAATCAAAACAGCGCATCATCTTCAGCAATGGAATCATTGACTTCAAGAAAAGAGAGACTAAAACTTGTATCGCTGCATTGCAATAATCCATTGAAATGTAGAATCGTAGAATATACCTGATTTGATATACGTTGTAACAGTTGTTTGGTACACTTCTTGGAATGTTCTGAAAGTATATCTAAAATTAGTATATTTCGGACAGCACATTAATGGCAAATGGATTGTCGTCACTTCCTCAAGTAAAAGCACTAACTAAATATCTTAATTAGTTATAAACATTATAATTTACTATTAACAAATCTCCCGAGCTTCTTCTCGTTGTTGTACTTTAGCTACCAGAACCAACTATCCAAGTATAGTTATGAATGATTTCTTGTAGATCTGGGTGCGTATGATTATTTATTCTCAATCAAATGTTACCCAAAGCTTTCATTAAATAACTTAATAAATAGGTTTTCCCTCTTCCTTTAATGGGTACTTATTAATAAAAAAAAATGTTTTCATGATTAAAATATGTTATTATTTTTATAATTATTAAAATATTTAAATAAATGTTACCAACTTTAGGAATTGGTGAGGTTAAAACACCTTTGGCCATATTCTAGGAATAAGGATTGCTTACAGTGATGCCTTTCAAATTGCTTTGAGCTTGGTGTATGCTATGTGCTATCAAACAGAGACCATGTTATTGTCAGCTTCTTTCCGTCCATTCAAATAAAAATTAACTATCACCTCTTGCTTGACTCGTACATATTAGTCCTCAAGGTAGTAACTGACGAGAAGTTGCAGATCGTTGAAATATTCAGTTGATCTTTCTTAAACCAACAGCAAGCTCTTTTTTCCTACATCTGTCGTTGGATTTGTACGACAAGCAACCATAACAAAGTCAGGATGACATCTACGATTTCTTTTTACCTTCTACACAGACAATTTATAAACGCTCATTTTTTCCAAATATAGGTTATGTTTGTCCCGGCGACCGGCGAACGTTGCATACTCCATGTTCCCGACTTTAGAGGCAGTTAATATATAATTAATTTTTAATCAGAATAATTCAGAAAATTAAAATAATAAAAAATTTGCCCCAATAAATGAATGTTGAATACTTTATACTTTGATACAAAACTATAACCAAACCAAATGCATGTCAACAAAGAGTACTGACCTAACAGTAGCAGTATAATATAGCGCCCTCTCGCTGCCACATCTAAACTAAATGTCCTGCCAATCGTTGGGAGCTCGCGGATCAACGCTGTCTTTCTATCTCACACAGCTCCCATATCCCTATCTCTTTTCGCTTTCTATAGACATATATATATACATAGGGAGACGAAAAAAGAGAAGAAGCAAAAATCGAGAAAAGGAATTCAGCAAGCAATATCTTTGACATCGATTCTCTTAATTATGCGTGAATAAATTCGGACACCACTTGTTCTACAGTGCGGGTTAGCAATGAAGAAAGTAATGCGTGGCCAATAGCACAAAATAAATAAGTAATATTGAAGTGGTTAAAAAATAAAAATTTGGGGGGCTAATTAGCTGTATATAATGGCTCTCGCGCCTTTTGATAATACATATACAGGAAATGTCGACGCTGCCAACTTAAATATGGCAATTCGATTCATATCCTAAAATATAGGTTATAAAATACTAGTGAATACAACTATTAGTAATTGCGAAAAGACTTGAAGAAAATCTTGGAGAATCATTATAAATTTTAACAAACCTCTTCTGTTTTAGTCAAAAATCAAGTTTCCTGTTTCCAAGTCTATGGGAGGGTATCACGCTCGCTCTTTCCTGCGAATCCCCGCCCGTAGGGTACTAAACACGCGCTGCGTCGATTATTTCTTTTCATCTGTTTGGAATGGTTAAATCGCCTTACGAAATCACCTTCTCCATAGCTCGAGCGAACGATCATATTTTACTTTATTTCTATTTTTATTTAAAGTTTTTTTGTTTATTTTAATATAAAAACGCGATTGATATCATAAAATATATGTTATAAAATATTAGTGAATACAACTATTAGTAATGGCGAAAAGACTTGAAGAAAATCTGGGAGAATCATTATAAATGTTAACAAAACTCTTCTGCTCTAGACAAAAATCAAGTTTTCCGTTTCCAAGTCTACGGGAGGGGATCACGCTCGCTCTTTCGTGCGAATTCCCGCACGTAGGGTACTAAACGCACGCTGCGTCGATTATTTCTTTTCATCTGTTTGGAATGGTTAAATCGCCTTACGAAATCACCTTCTACATAGCTCGAGCGAACGATCATTTTTTACTTTATTTCTATTTTTATTTACAGCTTTTTTGTTTATTTTAATATAAAAACGCGATTGATATCATAAAATATTAGTTATAAAATACTAGTGAATACAACTATTAGTAATTGCGAAAAGACTTGAGGAAAACCTTGAAGAATCATTATAAATTTTAACAACACTCTTCTGCTTTAGTCAAAAATCAAGTTTCCCGTTTCCAAGTCTACGGGAGGAGATCACGCTCGCTCTTTCGTGCGAATCCCCGCACGTAGGGTACTGAACGCGCGCTGCGTCGATTATTTCTTTTCATCTGTTTGGAATGGTAAAATCGCCTTGCTAAATCACCTTCTCCATAGCTCCAGCGAACGATTATTTTCTACTCTATTTATATTTTTGTTTACTGTTTTTTGTTTATTTTAATATAAAAACGCGATTTATACCATAAAATATTAGTTATAAAATACTAGTGATTACAACTATTAGTAATTGCGTAAATACTTGAAGAAAATCTTGGAGAATAATTATAAATGTTAAATAAACTCTTCTGCTCTAGTACAAAAATCAAGTTTCCGTTCTCGAATTTTACGGGAGGGGATCACGCTCCACTTTCGTGTGAATTCACGCCCGTAGGGTACTGAACGCGCGCTGCGTCGATTATTTCTTTTCAACTGTTTGCAATGGTAAAATCGCCTTGCGAAATCAACTTCTCCATACCTCCAACGAACGATTATTTTCTACTCTATGTATATTTTTGTTTACAGTTTTAATGTTTATTTTAATATAAAAACGCGATTTACACCATAAAATATTAGTTATAAAATACTAGTGAATACAACTATTAGTATTTGCGAAAAGACTTGAGGAAAACCTTGAAGAATCATTATAAATGTTAACAACAATCTTCTGCTTTAGTCAAAAATCAAGTTTCCCGTTTCCAAGTCTACGGGAGGGGATCATGCTCGCTCTTTCGTGCGAATCCCCGCACGTAGGGTACTGAACGCGCGCTGCGTCGATTATTTCTTTTCATCTGTTTGGAATGGTAAAATCGCCTTGCGAAATCACCTTCTCCATAGCTCCAGCGAACGATTATTTTCTACTCTATTTATATTTTTGTTTACTGTTTTTTGTTTATTCTAATATAAAAACGCGATTTATACCATAAAATATTAGTTATAAAATACTAGTGATTACAACTATTAGTAATTGCGTAAATACTTAAAGAAAATCTTGGAGAATAATTATAAATGTTAACAAAACTCTTCAGCTTTAGTCAAAAATCAAGTTTCCGTTTCAAGTCTACGGGAGGGGGATCACGCGCGCTCTTTCGTGGAATCCCCGCCCGTTGGGTACTGACGCGTGCTGCTTCGATTATTTCTTTTCAACTGTTTGGAATGGTAAAATCGCCTTGCGAAATCAACTTCTCCATACCTCCAACGAACGATTATTTTCCTACTCTAGGTATATTTTTGTTTACAGTTTTAAATGTTTATTTTATATAAAAACGCGATTTACACCATAAAAATATTAGTTATAAATACTAGTGATTACACTATTAGTATTGCGAAAAGACTTGAGGAAAACCTTGAGAATAATTATAAATTTTACAACACTGCTTCTGCTTTAGTCAAAAATCAAGTTTCCTGTTCCAATTCTACGGGAGGGGATCCACGCTCGCTCTTTCGGGCGAATCCACCGCCCGTAGGGAACTGAAACGCGCGCTGCGTCGATTATTTCTTTTCATCTGTTTGGAATGGTAAAATCGCCTTGCGAAATCACCTTCTCCATAGCTCCACGAACGATTATTTTCTACTCTATTTATATTTTTGTTTACATGTTTTTATGTTTATTTTAATATAAAAAACGCGATTAACCATAAAATATTAGTTATAAAATACTAGTGATACAACTATTAGTAATTGCGTAAAAGACTTGAAGAAAATCTGGAGAATAATTATAAATGTTAACAAAACTCTTCTGCTCTAGACAAAATCAAGTTTCCTGTTTCGAATTTTACGGGAAGGGGATCACGCTCGCACTTTCGTGTGAATTCACGCCCGTAGGGGTACTGAACAGCGCGCTGCGTCGATTATTTCTTTTCAACTGTTTGGAATGGTAAAATCGCCTTGCGAAATCAACTTCTCCATACCTCCAACGAACGATTATTTTCTACTCTATGTATATTTTTGTTTACAGTTTTAATGTTTATTTTAATATATAAACGCGATTTATACATAAAATATTAGTTATAAAATATTAGTGATTACAACTATTAGTATTTGCGAAAAGACTTGAGGAAAACCTTGAAGAATCATTATAAATGTTAACAACACTCTTCTGCTTTAGTCAAAAATCAAGTTTCCCGTTTCCAAGTCTACGGGAGGGGATCACGCTCGCTCTTTCGTGCGAATCCCCGCCCGTTGGGTACTGAACGCGCGCTGCGTCGATTATTTCTTTTCATCTGTTTGGAATGGTAAAATCGCCTTGCGAAATCACCTTCTCCATAGCTCTAGCGAACGATTATTTTCTACTCTATTTATATTTTTATTTACAGTTTTTTTGATTATTTTAACATAAAAACGCGATTTATATCCATAAAATATAGGTTATTAAATACTAGTGAATAAACTATTAGTAATTAGCGGAAAAAACTTGAGGGAAAATCTGGGAAGAATCATTATAAATTTTAACAAAACTCTTTGCTTAGTCAAAAATCAAGTTTCCCGTTTCAAGTCTACGGGAGGGGATCACGCTCGCGCTTTCGTGCGAATCCCGCCCGTAGGTATTGAACGCGCGCTGCGTCGCTTATTTCTTTCACTGTTTGGAATGGTAAAATCGCCTTGCGAATCAACTTCTCCATACCTCAGCGAACGATTTTTTTCTACTCTATTTATATTTTTGTTTACAGTTTTTTTGTTTATTTTAATATATAAAACGCGATTTATACATAAAATATTAGTTATAAAATACTAGTGATACAACTATAGTAATTGCGAAAAGACTTGAGGAAAACCTTGAAGAATCATGATAAATTTTAACAACACTCTTCTGCTTTAGTCAAAAGCAAGTTCCCGTTTCCAAGTCTAAGGGAGGGGATCACGCTCGCCTTTCGTGCGAATCCCCGACCCGTAGGGTACTGAACGCGCGCTGCGTCGATTATTTCTTTTCATCTGTTTGGAATGGTAAAATCGCCTTGCGAAATCACCTTCTCCATAGCTCCAGCGAACGATTATTTTCTACTCTATTTATATTTTTGTTTACAGTTTTGTTTTTTTATAATATAAACGCGATTTATACCATAAAATATTAGTTATAAAATACTAGTGATTACAACTATTAGTATTGCGAAAAGACTTGAGAAAACCTTGAAGAATCATTATAAATGTTAACAAAACTCTTCTGCTTAGACAAAAATCAAGTTTCCCGTTTCCAAGTCTACGGGAGGGGATCACGCTCGCTCTTTCGTGCGAATCCCCGCCCGTAGACTTGGAAACGGGAAACTTGATTTTTGACTAAAGCAGAAGAGTTTTGTTAACATTTATAATGATTCTTCAAGGTTTTCCTCAAGTATTTTCGCAATTACTAATAGTTGTATTCACTAGTATTTTATAACTAATATTTTATGGTATAAATCGCGTTTTTATATTAAAATAAACATTAAAACTGTAAACAAAAATATACCTAGAGTAGAAAATAATCGTTCGCTAGAGCTATGGAGAAGGTGATTTCGCAAGGCGATTTTACCATTCCAAACAGTTGAAAAGAAATAATCGACGCAGCGCGCGTTTAGTACCCTACGGGCGGGGATTCGCACGAAAGCGCGAGCGTGATCCCCTCCCGTAGACTTGGAAACGGGAAACTTGATTTTTGACTAAAGCAGAAGAGTTTTGTTAACATTTATAATGATTCTTCAAGGTTTTCCTCAAGTATTTTCGCAATTACTAATAGTTGTATTCACTAGTATTTTATAACTTATATTTTAGAATATGAGTCGCGTTTTTATATTAAAATAAACAAAAAAACTGTAAATAAAAATATAATTAGAGTAGAAAATAATCGTTCGTTGGAGCTATGGAGAAGGTGATTTCGCAAGGCGATTTTACCATTCCAAACAGGTGAATCGAAATAATCGACGCAGCGCGCGTTTAGTACCCTACGGGCGGGGATTCGCACGAAAGCGCGAGCGTGATCCCCTCCCGTAGACTTGGAAACAGGAAACTTGATTTTTGTCTAAGCAGAAGAGTTTTGTTAACATTTATAATGATTCTCAAGATTTTCTCAAGTCTTTTCGCAATTACTAATAGTTGTAATCACTAGTATTTTATAACTAATATTTTATGGTATAAATCGCGTTTTTATATTAAAATAAACAAAAAAACAGTAAACAAAAATATAAATAGAGTAGAAAATAATCGTTCGCTGGAGCTATGGAGAAGGTGATTTCGCAAGGCGATTTTACCATTCCAAACAGATGAAAAGAAATAATCGACGCAGCGCGCGTTTAGTTCCCTACGGGCGGGGATTCGCACGAAAGAGCGAGCGTGATCCCCTCCCGTAGACTTGGAAACAGGAAACTTGATTTTTGACTAAAGCAGAAGAGTGTTGTTAAAATTTATAATGATTCTTCAAGGTTTTCCTCAAGTCTTTTCGCAATTACTAATAGTTGTAATCACTAGTATTTTATAACTAATATTTTATGGTATAAATCGCGTTTTTATATTAAAATAAACAAAAAAACTGTAAACAAAAATATAAATAGAGTAGAAAATAATCGTTCGCTGGAGCTATGGAGAAGTGATTTCGCAAGGCGATTTTACCATTCCAAACAGATGAAAAGAAATAATCGACGCAGCGCGCGTTCAGTACCCAACGGGCGGGGATTCGCACGAAAGAGCGAGCGTGATCCCCTCCCGTAGACTTGGAAACGGGAAACTTGATTTTTGACTAAAGCAGAAGAGTGTTGTTAACATTTATAATGATTCTTCAAGGTTTTCCTCAAGTCTTTTCGCAAATACTAATAGTTGTAATCACTAATATTTTATAACTAATATTTTATGGTATAAATCGCGTTTTTATATTAAAATAAACAAAAAAACTGTAAATAAAAATATAATTAGAGTAGAAAATAATCGTTCGTTGGAGCTATGGAGAAGGTGATTTCGCAAGGCGATTTTACCATTCCAAACAGGTGAATCGAAATAATCGACGCAGCGCGCGTTTAGTACCCTACGGGCGGGGATTCGCACGAAAGCGCGAGCGTGATCCCCTCCCGTAGACTTGGAAACGGGAAACTTGATTTTTGACTAAAGCAGAAGAGTTTTGTTAACATTTATAATGATTCTTCAAGGTTTTCCTCAAGTATTTTCGCAATTACTAATAGTTGTATTCACTAGTATTTTATAACTTATATTTTAGAATATGAGTCGCGTTTTTATATTAAAATAAACAAAAAAACTGTAGATAAAAATATAATTAGAGTAGAAAATAATCGTTCGTTGGAGCTATGGAGAAGGTGATTTCGCAAGGCGATATTACCATTCCAAACAGGTGAATCGAAATAATCGACGCAGTGCGCGTTTAGTACCCTACGGGCGGGGATTCGCACGAAAGCGCGAGCGTGATCCCCTCCCGTAGACTTGGAAACAGGAAACTTGATTTTTGTCTAGAGCAGAAGAGTTTTGTTAACATTTATAATGATTCTTCAAGGTTTTCCTCAAGTATTTTCGCAATTACTAAAAGTTGTATTCACTAGTATTTTATAACTTATATTTTAGAATATGAGTCGCGTTTTTATATTAAAATAAACAAAAAAACTGTAGATAAAAATATAATTAGAGTAGAAAATAATCGTTCGTTGGAGCTATGGAGAAGGTGATTTCGCAAGGCGATTTTACCATTCCAAACAGGTGAATCGAAATAATCGACGCAGCGCGCGTTTAGTACCCTACGGGCGGGGATTCGCACGAAAGCGCGAGCGTGATCCCCTCCCGTAGACTTGGAAACGGGAAACTTGATTTTTGACTAAAGCAGAAGAGTGTTGTTAACATTTATAATGATTCTTCAAGGTTTTCCTCAAGTCTTTTCGCAATTACTAATAGTTGTAATCACTAGTATTTTATAACTAATATTTTATGGTGTAAATCGCGTTTTTATATTAAAATAAACATAAAAACTGTAAACAAAAATATACCTAGAGTAGAAAATAATCGTTCGTTGGAGGTATGGAGAAGTTGATTTCGCAAGGCGATTTTACCATTCCAAACAGATGAAAAGAAATAATCAACGCAGCGCGCGTTCAGTACCCAACGGGCGGGGATTCGCACGAAAGAGCGAGCGTGATCCCCTCCCGTAGACTTGGAAACGGGAAACTTGATTTTTGACTAAAGCTGAAGAGTTTTGTTAACATTTATAATTATTCTCCAAGATTTTCTTTAAGTATTTACGCAATTACTAATAGTTGTAATCACTAGTATTTTATAACTATATTTTATGATATAAATCGCGTTTTTATAGTTAAAATAATCAAAAAACTGTAAATAAAAATATAAATAGAGTAGAAAATAATCGTTCGCTAGAGCTATGGAGAAGGTGATTTCGCAAGGCGATTTTACCATTCCAAACAGATGAAAAGAATAATCGACGCAGCGCGCGTTCAGTACCCACGGGCGGGGATTCGCACGAAAGAGCGAGCGTGATCCCCTCCCGTAGACTTGGAAAGGGAAACTTGATTTTTGACTAAAGCAGAAGAGTGTTGTTAACATTATAATGATTCTTCAAGGTTTTCCTTCAAGTCTTTTCGCAATACTAATAGTTGTAATCACTAATATTTTATAACTAATATTTTATGGTATAAATCGCGTTTTATATATTAAAATAAACATTAAAACGTAAACAAAATATACATAGAGTAGAAAGAATCGTTAGTTGGAGGTATGGAGAAGTGATTTCGCAAGGCGATTTTACCATTCAAACAGTTGAAAAGAAATAATCGACGCAGCGCGCGTTCAGTACCCTACGGGCGTGAATTCACACGAAAGTGCGAGCGTGATCCCTTCCCGTAAAATTCGAAACAGGAAACTTGATTTTTGTCTAGAGCAGAAGAGTTTTGTTAACATTTATAATTATTCTCCAAGATTTTCTTCAAGTATTTTACGCAATACTAATAGTTGTAATCACTAGTATTTTATAACTAATATTTTATGGTGTAAATCGCGTTTTTATATTAAAATAAACAAAAAACAGTAAACAAAAATATACATAGAGTAGAAAATAATCGTTCGTTGGAGGTATGGAGAAGTTGATTTCGCAAGGCGATTTTACCATTCCAAACAGTTGAAAAGAAATAATCGACGCAGCGCGCGTTCAGTACCCTACGGGCGGGGATTCGCACGAAAGAGCGAGCGTGATCCCCTCCCGTAGACTTGGAAACGGGAAACTTGATTTTTGACTAAAGCAGAAGAGTGTTGTTAAAATTTATAATGATTCTTCAAGGTTTTCCTCAAGTATTTACGCAATTACTAATAGTTGTAATCACTAGTATTTTATAACTAATATTTTATGGTATAAATCGCGTTTTTATATTAGAATAAACAAAAAACAGTAAACAAAAATATAAATAGAGTAGAAAATAATCGTTCGCTGGAGCTATGGAGAAGGTGATTTCGCAAGGGCGATTTTACCATTCCAAACAGATGAAAAGAAATAATCGACGCAGCGCGCGTTCAGTACCCTACGTGCGGGGATTCGCACGAAAGAGCGAGCATGATCCCCCTCCCGTAGACTTGGAAACGGGAAACTTGATTTTTGACCTAAAGCAGAAGATTGTTGTTAACATTTATAATGATTCTTCAAGGTTTCCTCAAGTCTTTTCGCAAATTACTAATAGTTGTATTCACTAGTATTTTATAACTAATATTTTATGGTGTAATCGCGTTTTTATATTAAATAAACATTAAAACTTGTAAACAAAAATATACATAGAGTAGAAAATAATCGTTCGTTGGAGGTATGGAGAAGTTGATTTCGCAAGGCGATTTTACCATTCCAAACAGTTGAAAAGAAATAATCGACGCAGCGCGCGTTCAGTACCCTACGGGCGTGAATTCACACGAAAGTGCGAGCGTGATCCCCTCCCGTAAAATTCGAGACAGGAAACTTGATTTTTGTCTAGAGCAGAAGAGTTTATTTAACATTTATAATTATTCTCCAAGATTTTCTTCAAGTATTTACGCAATTACTAATAGTTGTAATCACTAGTATTTTATAACTAATATTTTATGGTATAAATCGCGTTTTATATTAAATAAACAAAAAACAGTAAACAAAAATATAAATAGAGTAGAAAATAATCGTTCGCTGGAGCTATGGAGAAGGTGATTTAGCAAGGCGATTTTACCATTCCAAACAGATGAAAAGAAATAATCGACGCAGCGCGCGTTCAGTACCCTACGTGCGGGGATTCGCACGAAAGAGCGAGCGTGATCTCCTCCCGTAGACTTGGAAACGGGAAACTTGATTTTTGACTAAAGCAGAAGAGTGTTGTTAAAATTTATAATGATTCTTCAAGGTTTTCCTCAAGTCTTTTCGCAATTACTAATAGTTGTATTCACTAGTATTTTATAACTAATATTTTATGATATCAATCGCGTTTTTATATTAAAATAAACAAAAAAGCTGTAAATAAAAATAGAAATAAAGTAAAAAATGATCGTTCGCTCGAGCTATGTAGAAGGTGATTTCGTAAGGCGATTTAACCATTCCAAACAGATGAAAAGAAATAATCGACGCAGCGTGCGTTTAGTACCCTACGTGCGGGAATTCGCACGAAAGAGCGAGCGTGATCCCCTCCCGTAGACTTGGAAACGGAAAACTTGATTTTTGTCTAGAGCAGAAGAGTTTTGTTAACATTTATAATGATTCTCCCAGATTTTCTTCAAGTCTTTTCGCCATTACTAATAGTTGTATTCACTAATATTTTATAACATATATTTTATGATATCAATCGCGTTTTATATTAAAATAAACAAAAAAAACTTTAAATAAAAATAGAAATAAAGTAAAATATGATCGTTTCGCTCGAGCTATGGAGAAGGTGATTTCGTAAGGCGATTTAACCATTCCAAACAGATGAAAAGAAATAATCGACGCAGCGCGTGTTTAGTACCCTACGGGCGGGGATCGCAGGAAAGAGCGAGCGTGATACCCTCCCATAGACTTGGAAACAGGAAACTTGATTTTTGACTAAAACAGAAGAGGTTTGTTAAAATTTATAATGATTCTCCAAGATTTTCTTCAAGTCTTTTCGCAATTACTAATAGTTGTATTCACTAGTATTTTATAACCTATATTTTAGGATATGAATCGAATTGCATATTTAAGTTGGCAGCGTCGACATTTCCTGTATATGTATTATCAAAGGCGCAGAGAGCCATTATATACAGCTAATTAGCCCCCAAATTTTTATTTTTTAACCACTTCAATATTACTTATTTATTTTGTGCTATTGGCCACGCATTACTTTCTTTCATTGCTAACCCGCACTGTAGAACAAGTGGTGTCCGAATTTATTCACGCATAATTAAGAGAATCGATGTCAAAGATATTGCTTGCTGAATTCCTTTTCTCGATTTTTGCTTCTTCTCTTTTTTCGTCTCCCTATGTATATATATATGTCTATAGAAAGCGAAAAGAGATAGGGATATGGGAGCTGTGTGAGATAGAAAGACAGCGTTGATCCGCGAGCTCCCAACGATTGGCAGGACATTTAGTTTAGATGTGGCAGCGAGAGGGCGCTATATTATACTGCTACTGTTAGGTCAGTACTCTTTGTTGACATGCATTTGGTTTGGTTATAGTTTTGTATCAAAGTATAAAGTATTCAACATTCATTTATTGGGGCAAATTTTTTATTATTTTAAATTTTCTGAATTATTCTGATTAAAAATTAATTATATATTAACTGCCTCTAAAGTCGGGAACATGGAGTATGCAACGTTCGCCGGTCGCCGGGACAAACATAACCTATATTTGGAAAAAATGAGCGTTTATAAATTGTCTGTGTAGAAGGTAAAAAGAAATCGTAGATGTCATCCTGACTTTGTTATGGTTGCTTGTCGTACAAATCCAACGACAGATGTAGGAAAAAAGAGCTTGCTGTTGGTTTAAGAAAGATCAACTGAATATTTCAACGATCTGCAACTTCTCGTCAGTTACTACCTTGAGGAACAATATGTACGAGTCAAGCAAGAGGTGATAGTTAATTTTTATTTGAATGGACGGAAAGAAGCTGACAATAACATGGTCTCTGTTTGATAGCACATAGCATACACCAAGCTCAAAGCAATTTGAAAGGCATCACTGTAAGCAATCCTTATTCCTAGAATATGGCCAAAGGTGTTTTAAGCTCACCAATTCCTAAAGTTGGTAACATTTTAATAATTTAAATATTTTAATAATTATAAAAATTATAACATATTTAAATCATGAAAACATTTTTTTTATTAATAAGTGCCCATTAAAGGCAGAGGGGAAACCGATTTAATCAGTTATTTAGTGAAAGCTTAGGGTAACATTTGATTGAGAATAAATAATCACACGCACCCAGATCTACAAGAAATCATTCATAACTATACTTGGATAGTTGGTTCTGGTAGCTAAAGTACAACAACGAGAAGAAGCTCAGGAGATTTGTTAATAGTAAATTATAATGTTTATAACTAATTAAGATATTTAGTTAGTGCTTTTACTTGAGGAAGTGACGACAATCCATTTGCCATTAATGTGCTGTCCGAAATATACTAATTTTAGATATACTTTCAGAACATTCCAAGAAGTGTACCAAACAACTGTTACAACGTATATCAAATCAGGTATATTCTACGATTCTACATTTCAATGGATTATTGAAATGAAGCGATACAAGTTTTAGTCTCTCTTTTCTTGAAGTCAATGATTCCATTGCTGAAGATGATGCGCTGTTTTGATTTCAGGTAATAAACTTTTACATGGGGCTTGCGTATGTTATTAATTGAATTAACTGGTTATGTTAACGAAATCATAACTTCAAATCTTTCCAATCACATTTCCTACTTTCAGCTGCCATTAATTGTATTATACAGTTGTATTATACAGTCCTTTCCTACTCCCTTTATAGCATATATAAATACTTATATGAATGGATTTATCTACAGATCTATCTGTGAGATGTGTGTGCTAAGGAGCGTATCCAAATGCCAACGTCCTAACGTGTTCGATGTCTAGGAAGGCTGTCTAACGCATTTGCTGCTAGGTGACGAGTTTACTGTCCAGTCCAATATAACGTAATGAAGAGTCGGGGTTCTTTATGTCAAAATTTACATGTCCTATCCGAAAGGCCATAGGTGGTATTTTGTGCTTTACAAGCATATATTTGTTAAAATAAATATATATATTGTTATACTAACAAGATTTGTTTGGGGTTTGCAAATTGCAAATATACATAGTCTGGGAATCATCTAGCTATAGTATATCTATAATATGTTTACGTTTACCAAATATTTTTAAACTAATTTTTTATAATATATTAGTATATGCTGAACAAATCGATATCATTAAAATTAATTGGATCATATCTTACTAAAAATCGGTATTATGAGAAATCGTGGATTTATGTCACGTATCTTAGTATTATTCGGATGACCAAAGACAGACGTTCATTCACGTTTTCATCCACTTGAGGTAATAAAAGATCATTGATTCGTCGGTAGTATTGACAATTTGGAAGACTCGAAACATAT